>NQII01000073.1:773450-799999 GCA_002778355.1 Clitarchus hookeri | reverse complement strand
TTTGTTTTGAAATAACTTGTTCAATCAAATTTGTTTCATGGTTCTCCAAAAAAGAGTTGTTATTTCAGGGTCTTGGAAACAAGAGTTGGCTGTACTTGAAAACCCGCCTCCTGTCCGCTCATCTAACAAATATACGATAACAGGATTTACTTCCATGCTTGTCTCAATACTGCTTTTACAATAGCCTTACTTGTAAATACAGTTGCCAGATGTCCAATGCACGATTCATCACTTGAACATATGATGTACATGGAGTGGTCTTTGGCTATTATTAACAGTGCTGTATCATGAAACCACGATCTTGATAAGCTGAAGTTAGGCAGTTTGCACAAGTTCAGCAGTTTGGTGCAATGTATTCATGTATGAATTGGTTTTTAACAAGTTCCCTGTCCATTTCATGATAGCTGCAGTCTTGTATTGCAATATTATTATTGACTTTTGCACAACCTCTCTTTTATTTTTATTACCGAGTGTGAGTTTGCTTTACATTGATTGTTTTATTTTGCAATATGCAACTGTTTTGAAATGGAATGCCCGAAAGAAAGGGGAAAAAAAAAAAACAACTATTTCATAGTTTATGTAAAACATTGCAACATGTTTAGTATCTCCTCAAAACAATGTTGAAAAGTTCTTTTTAACCATGTATGTATGTATGTATGTATGTATGTATGTATGTATGTATGTATGTATGTATGTATGTATGTATGTATGTATGTATGTATGTATGTATGTATGTATGTATGTATGTATGTATGTATGTATGTATGTATGTATGTATGTATGTATGTATGTATGTATGTATGTATGTATGTATGTATGTATGTATGTATGTATGTATGTATGTATGTATGTATGTATGTATGTATGTATGTATGTATGTATGTATGTATGTATGTATGTATGTATGTATGTATGTATGTATGTATGTATGTATGTATGTATGTATGTATGTATGTATGTATGTATGTATGTATGTATGTATGTATGTATGTATGTATGTATGTATGTATGTATGTATGTATGTATGTATGTATGTATGTATGTATGTATGTATGTATGTATGTATGTATGTATGTATGTATGTATGTATGTATGTATGTATGTATGTATGTATGTATGTATGTATGTATGTATGTATGTATGTATGTATGTATGTATGTATGTATGTATGTATGTATGTATGTATGTATGTATGTATGTATGTATGTATGTATGTATGTATGTATGTATGTATGTATGTATGTATGTATGTATGTATGTATGTATGTATGTATGTATGTATGTATGTATGTATGTATGTATGTATGTATGTATGTATGTATGTATGTATGTATGTATGTATGTATGTATGTATGTATGTATGTATGTATGTATGTATGTATGTATGTATGTATGTATGTATGTATGTATGTATGTATGTATGTATGTATGTATGTATGTATGTATGTATGTATGTATGTATGTATGTATGTATGTATGTATGTATGTATGTATGTATGTATGTATGTATGTATGTATGTATGTATGTATGTATGTATGTATGTATGTATGTATGTATGTATGTATGTATGTATGTATGTATGTATGTATGTATGTATGTATGTATGTATGTATGTATGTATGTATGTATGTATGTATTGGGGGATGTTGACCCACCCCAGCACTTATTCATCAAAATTGTCTCTAATGTGAAAATACACTTTTTTTAAATTNTGTATGTATGTATGTATGTATGTATGTATGTATGTATGTATGTATGTATGTATGTATGTCTGTCTGTCTGTCTGTCCTGAACAACACACAGCATTGACTTTACCTTACCTCACTTGGAAATCAATTTTATGTATCATGGCATTAATCAAAACATATTACATATTAAAAGTATGGCAAAATAATACAGTTACACATCTTACTGAACTATTATATGAAAGTAGAACCATACTAGGTAATTTGGGGGATGTTGACCCACCCCAGCACTTATTCATCAAAATTGTCTCTAATGTGAAAATACACTTTTTTTAAATTAATTAAAACTTTTATTTTAATAGACAGTTTGTCTTTTGAAAACAATTATACCAGAGTCTCTTATCCTTATAATTTATTGCAATAGTGTGATGTCTAGAGTAAAGTGATATCACAGAAGCGTATCCACAACTCCTTTGCCTCTATTACAAAACCATTAACATTTGATGCTGCATACTTTATTGCACCATGTTTACAAATGCAACCAAATTTTTGTTTTTTATAAAACACACATTACTGAAACTGTGATTTCAATTGACGTAATGTAAATGCACTGATGTTTAATATCTGCTTGTTATATCCGATGAACCTAGTACAAGGGTGAAAGAGGTTGTGGCCGGGAATCAGGAAGCAAAATTGTATCTCGCTTTCCTCAAGTGTTACGCGATTGGCAGCTGGTGGTCTCAATGGGAAGAAGACTAACAGTAATCAAAACAAAAGAGAAATCCAAGATTTAATTACACAAGCAAAGTGCAATGGCAGGACAAATACTGAGGGTATTTGCATTGCACAACCTGAGGGATGGAGGGTGTGCGGAGTTAATAGCACTGGTAGCCTAGAGGGGTTGTATCTATTCTTTAGATATGAACTGGCGTCGCCCGTACAGTGCTCACCAATAGAAATTCAATGTGCAACAAATTTTTACAGTTCCTCAAAAATGTTTCTTCACACTGATTGAGAAATCACCCCATATGATGTGTTTGGTTGTTTCATATGTGTATCGTTAATCACAGGCTTTTTATACTTGTGTGAACATGAAATTATCTTATTTTTGGTTAAATTAAAATTTTACTTATAATTTATATATAAACTATAATATTTTATTTATAATTAATACAAATAAAAACAGGGAGAAAATAGGTGTGCTGGTAAGAAATAGTTATTATGCAAAATTGTATTACAGTGATTGTGCGTGAAAGCGATGCGCTGTCCCTTGGTATAATTTTCTAGACTAAAGTTGCATGAGGCGGAGGAATGTCCTGGAGGTACAACTTTAGCAGGGCTTCAGAAAAGTGTGAAGCAACCATGAATGGACTATAGAAAGTCTGTTGCTTTAAATGGGGTTGATATAGAGAGGTTCTACCGTAGTAAAATAAAATAAATTGTTTAACGTGTTGAGTGAGTTTGTCCAGCCAACAAAACGTTTTGACTGCCTATTTATGTGGTTTCTGTCTGCATGCACAAACCTTAAGTATTCGCACTTGTTTATTTTTACTTTATGTAAATTATTGGCCAACTAAACATTTTACATTACTTAGTATTGTGCAATTCTACAGTTAGTAACAGTATTTACGATTTGAATTGGACATGTCAGTTATGCCTAAAGTATATTAACAAGAAAACTTCCTTGAAAAATCTTAATTAGTGTTCAACTAAAAAGTTTTACATTTGAGCTTATACCTAATCTTAACTGTAAAAAAAAAATGTTTTTCATGTGCTGCAGTGAAATTTTAAATGCACTGCAATCATCTCTGAGATAGCCTTTAAATTTTTTTCATAGTATCCAATTGGCCATCTTGTCTGTATAACACTGTTACCCCACGCCCAGTCGGTAACTCGCGTCCTCAGGTCGGCAGCGGTTTTTCTCTGGTGCTACCATCAGGGCCGATGTTACACTCAGGTCGATACGGTACGGCCTGGCACAACGTGGTGCGTGGTGTGGGAGATGGTCGTCACAGAGTAAGGGGGAGGAGGTGTGTCCGGACATTTCTGCATCGTCTGAGGCCACAGTCCCATGTTGCCAACAATACTCACGAATTCTGTAGGAAAGAAATATAAACAAATTGCATTGCTCTCTGCATCATGTAACATGGTTCCACCAAGAGAGAGTCCACAAGTCCCATGGCAACTTGTGGATGTAGACACCCTTTAAAAAGGGGGCTACTTGACAGGTAGAAGAGCACTGTGCATTACCATTGAACCACATGCATACAATAAGCATTAATACTACACATGTCAGTTTTTAATGGATAGACTGTCTAAGTTACTATTCAAAATTTCCTGTTATTGTACTAAGTGTATGTATTAATAGCATGTTATTAACAATAAACTCTGTTTCAAGAAAAACCTACCCAGTGTAAAATCAAGCTCCAAGGGTAGGGGCTCAGGCCTTCTGAACCCCATCTCCCTGGCTGGCTGGCTAGCTAGCCAGGCCATGCCCATCACTATGACATGGTTAATCAAAGGCTTGATTTGTCACAAGTGGGAAACATTACTACTGTATTCCATGCAAGGGTNCCCCCGTACTCATTGCCCACCAAAAATAAACTTGAAAATTGTGAAGAACAACTATTTTGCATACCATCTGTCACACTTCCCAAGAGAGATGTTAAATTTTCTCCCAGACCATTTGAAATTTCTTATTAATATGAAGACAGACACAGCTGTTGCTAGGCGAGTAATTACTTGCAGCTAGACTGGCGTCGCAAAACTATAAGAAAATTTTAGTGTCCCTCTTTTTCAATGTATTTTTAATATGCCACTGATTCCATATGGGTTTTCTCATGGTATTCCTATTTCCTCTACTGCTGCAGTTAGTCACATCCCCGTGAATATCACATAGTCTTATGTCACGAGTTTTACCTAAGGGAAACATGGCAGTCGTCGCCATTGGTCTCGTCTGCAGTTTTCCCTGCCTCACATTCATTCTGTTGCTGCTCCATCCGCACCTCATTTCTCTCCCATGGATTTTTTAAGCTGATTTTTGATGACCCTGTTACTCATTTTATTTCCTTGATCTTATATTTTTTAGTTACAACACAATAAAAAGTCCAATAAGGTTTTGAATATAATATTAACTGTGAAGGTAGTGGACAATTACCTGGTGGAGGTGTGTAAGGGGGCGGCTGATCCATGCTCGTGCTGTGTATGTACGTCCGCTGTGTCACAACCACAGTTGGCCGAGCCATCTCTGCAAAACACAACAACAGTCCTCTGTCAGCTGTAATGTACATTTTTGTGATTATGAATCACCGGCTAAGTAAACGTTGATTTTCTTTTGTTTGCTGCAATTATTCCTGTTTTACATTTAGTCTGCCAAATGTGTATCTGCTTTTGTAGAAATACAATTTGTTATATCATTGCTTAATTCACTATAACTTGATACAGTAAAATTTGGTCACAGAAAGTATAATAAACATTTGTACTAAAAGATTTCATACCCTCCGACTTTGACATGTCTGGGTGCAAAATAACAATTCAATTTTGGTACTGAAGAACGAATTACTGCCAACCAGCCTAAACACACTACTTTTGTTACCTCTGTACTGTTGATAAAATGTCTTAAGCTAACAGGTTTACATAATTAGGTACTGTATAAAGGAATCCAAAACACATGATCATCAAATTGGCCACAAGTTTTGAGCCAGGAGTGGGTGAAAAACTTTCAATAACAAACCCTTCAAGGAGCCAGCTGGCCAGGAGAGAGGGGACTGTGGGCTCCATGGGCGCTGAGGGGGTGAGGGGGGTATAAGCTTCGTCTTCATGGGTTGACAGGTCACTACTTTAGTTTCTAACAAATATTTATAATTGATAATAATTTATTGCACATTCTTTTTAAAATATGTTGTTTAAAACCTTAACAACAAAGTCTTGAGAGCCAATGAGAGTGAAATGAGGGGGATATGGAGCAGGGGAAACTGGGAACCCAGAGAAAACCTGGCACCCAGTGGTATCGTCTGGCACGATTCCCACATGCGAAAATCTAGGAGCGACCTTGCCGAGAATCAAACCCAGTTCGCTCAGGTGGGAGGAGAGTAGTCCGACTACTACACCACAGCGGCCCCTTGAATATGGATATTGTCTCAGAATGCTGAGTCTTGCGCCCCCTCCCCTTTTGTCCTAGAAACAAGATGCAAGCGCCTATGTGTAAGCTCACCATTGCTGTCGGCGATGGGCGATGTCTTCCCACGGAACTTGCACAGGCAACAGAGGCAGATCAACAGTAGGGTGACGACCACCCCGCTCAACGCAAGAGCCACTGGGTCGGGCCCTGAGGTGCTACAACACACACGATCGCCAGTCACCTTATTTCTGCTCGTATTTACTGGGCTTTTGTCGTAAAACTCAATCTCACTTGTATTGGATTCTTAGAATTTTTCACTGATTTACGATTTAAGAGTTAGTAGTCCTCCACCTCCCTCCAACAGATTTATTTATTTTTTCCGCTGATACGCATATTTCAAATATTACTTTTTGCCACAAAAGGTAAAAATCTATTATGTAAACCTGTATGGTTTTGCTTTGATGATGATGAATGTATTTAAGAAAAAAATACATAGTGACTATTGTAACACATCACAATTTTTGAGCTTACCTGTGTAGTTTCCTAAAGCGGTAGGACTAAAAGTACAACCATACAGATGCAGTTTAATCTGTGAGCTTTCATTGCATGTAATAAAGTCCCACTGTTGCAGATATAATTAGCATTGTACAGCTCACTGATAGAAATGCTGCACACCTTCTACATAGAAGCAACGAGGCACTAAATGTGCATGTTGGTGTGACCCATATTGCTCTGTTGCTTCTGCGCCTTGAATGTGTAAAGAAAGCTCCCGTACCCATGTACTCTTAAGAAGAAAATTTATAAAATGCCTTTGTTATACCTTTCCCTTCATTATTGCTGTAAAATCTGATTTCTTGAAGTATAATTATGCTACAGTTAATGTAATATACAACTGAAAATTTAGTTAATTTTCTACATTATTTGTAGCATAAATACGACATTAGCAGTTTAGACGTTGTCTATTTACTGAAGTGTAAGGTTAATTGCTAAAGGACTATTGAGTAATTTTCTAATTATTCTTAATTGGTAAAATCAGAAATAAATTAAACAATCCAATATAGAAAGTGAGACTGAGCAATAACTTAACAATCTAGCTTATACATATTACTAACGCATCAATTTTTTTTATGATGGTTTCAAGGTCGAAAATTAAATAGGTTAAGAATGACCATGGAAAAAAATTATTTACAGGCAAATATCAAATAGTTTGGGGTGGGTGACCTACCTGGAAATAAAACAAATTAAAATGTTCACCAAAATCACACAAAAGAATAAAATAATTTTAAAACAAATAAAAAGACTGCACTAATATTAAGAAAAAATAGTTCAATCATAAGGTTGGATGGGAAACACGTGTAAACGAATCCACGATCCAGACTAACAAGTGTTGAAAACAAAATTAAAGGTTTTATACTTTATTTGTGGCTGTTTTCTAGGTTATCAATATAAGTTCATAGTTTAAAAGTACTCGCTGAATTATTAAATAGGATAAAACACTATGTCGTTTTGGCTAAATTATTTTCAGTATGCTGTGAGTAACTTTATTTTTGAGGAGTACTTAGACTACCTGAAACTGTCTCATGCTGCTGTTTCAGAATTCAACATAGGAAATTTCAAGATTTGTCCATTCACAATTTATCTTATAGTAACACTAAAACATGATGTGCTCCATCATCTAGGTTGTGCATTTGGAAGTACAGGTCTGACATGTTGTGAAATCCAGTACTTTCACATACAATATGACCTTGGAAATGTTTGTGATCAATAAATTATTCCCAGACGTTTGCTGCATTTAGCTTAAATCTGTTGCAAACTTTACATCCATAAAAATTACTAAAACAACACACACGTACGCATAGTCTATTCGTGGTTCCTTCACAGTTTTAAAATCAAACCTTTAATACTTCTATTAACATAAAGGTACCTCATTTTTGGTTAAATTATTATTTATATTTTATTTATAAATAACAATATTTTATTTGTGACTAACATGAATAAAGACAGAGAGAAAATAGGTGTGTTGGTAATGCCTAGTATATGCTATTCATGGTAAAGTGAGCACTTTTGAAAGAACCTCTCATTTGGAATAGTAGTCAATAAATATATTTTATTTTAACCTTGGACGTTAACTTCAGAGTGCGGTGGAGTCTACACACTGGGTTTATTACTTAAACAGAAATATTTATTTTAAAAATGTGTTTAAAGGAATAAAAAATGGCAGAAATAAAAAAATAACTAGGGCCTCAAAAGTGCTCACTTTACTGTGAACAGCCTTAAATAAATAGTTCTTAAATATTATTACACTGAGTGCACACGGATGCAATGTGTTGGTCCTGTAGTGAAATTTTCTAAGCTTTGTTTGAATGAGGCGAAGTAATATCCTGGAAGTAGAACTTTAGCAGGGCTTCAGAAAAGTTGGAAGTAACCGTGAATAGACTATAGCTAATTTGGCCCATTGTAAGCACTAGGGAGGGGCTATGCTACTTGAAATAAAATCTCCAAATAAAAATGCTGAATCAGAGCAAGAACTGAAACTATGCCTTAACTAAGATCAATAAACAGGTTGCACTCCTGAATAATCTTGAAGCGAGCGGAGACACAGTTAATGTACCTGCTATATTGCTCGTCTCCCACTAAGGTGAATAGTGATGGACAATGAACTATTGTTGTACTTATGCCAAACAGTGTTTACTTGTGTGTGAGGGTAATCTCACTAACGCTTTATAAAATATAACCTCAGCGTCTGTAATGGCTCCATAAGCATGCCAGCACTGCAAGGAACGTAGCAATTTCCATGTTGAACAGTGTAATAGTACATCTGGCAATATCAGAATCAAAATTGAAACTGGACATTGGCCTTGGAACAAAGAAACAAAAAGAATGGAACTGTGAACTTACAACTGTTTTTTTTATGCATACAAATAACATTCAAAACGTAATTATAAGTAAGATTATTCAGGAATAATTTCATAGCGTACAATGATACAATGGCTACAATTAATATTGAAAATGTTGTTATAAAATGAGTATTGCTTACCTTTGTATAATTGCTAAATCACCATTTTCACCTACAAGAAAAGAAATATTTTTATGTATTCACGGTGATTAAATGTACAGTAAGTTTCAAGTAACATGCAGAGAAAAAACATCCAATAAAATTATTGGAAAAAGTATTATTAAATACTTTTAAAAACTTAACTAAATTTAATCAAATAAAAACTAAAATATTTGATGGTTTAAGTATGATAAATAATAAAATATAGTTATCAGTGATCAAAAACTTGTGCAGCATTCATGTTCTTTCATTTTTTCTGTACTATAATCACAGATTGTTGATGTAATCACACATTGTTGATGTAATCTGAGCTTCTCTCTAGTGATTAACATTTGTCAACCAGATTACTGCTTATCTTACAATTAGAGTGCAGCAAAGGTAATTAGCCATTCTTGAAGATGTCATCACATAATAAATTCACTAAGTGACTTTTTTCACAATACATTTTTGTTCTAGAATCAAAGTCAACAGTTTACCAGTATTCCAATATAATAAATACTACATACATAATACTCTGTGTATGGCTATGTTATTTCTACAATATTATGTCTGTGTTAAATTTGCCATCTGTATCTGATTCCACCAACAAATTCTGCCAGTAGGAAATAAATTAGTATATTTAATACTAACATCAGCACTCGCACATCCTGCAAGCAATATTTGTTCATTTCAAAAATATTTTGCCATCACTGTCATTCCTACTATAGCTGGAAAACAAATGCTTCTGAAATTAACTTTTTTATAAAATATTCCATGCCAGTACTTACACATATGTTTTGTAGTTTGTTCGTGGTTCACCGAGCATTTTTGAAAGCCCTGCTCAAGATATAATTTCCTCCACATTTTCAACCTTCTGCCATATGTGAAATTTACATTGCCATGGGCTTAATCATTTGATTCATGCACCGGTCAAGTGATAACATTAAATTTTGCATGCTAATGTGTACAAAGCAGCAGAAAACAAACTTGATTTGCCATACATTTAAACATTTCACTTGCAGTGTTTGAGCTTGCACCTATTTTTTTTTTCAATGTGCTGCAAACTTAACTGGGAGCCTGCCTGCCTGCATACAATAGCATTCACACAGTTTTTTCACAGATTGATTTCAAGAGTGCTCGCTTTACCATGAACAGCCTATACACAAACTTTCTTAAAGCACTAGCTGTAAACGAACAAAAAATATCGTGGACATACACCACTGCAGAGCTAAACATGTGGTTGCAGAAAATGTGACAAAAACACAAGCACAGAAAGCAAGCCAACAGTATGAACAATGGTATTGATTTGCCAGTAAAACAAATCACTCCAAACTGAAGTTTGCCTACTTTACCAAGCTCTCTGTGCTTCGACACCCTGGACCTTCTTGGACCCCATTTCAACCCGCTGCCTCTATTCTGCTAATGGGAGGAGGCACATCTCTCCTGTTACGTCCCTCAGGTGTCACTGTCAGTCCAGCATTCTGTCTTGTCCTCATCGCCGGTGACTGGGGGTACCTGCGATACTGCCGCATTGTCGGTCGTCACAAGGATTTGGTGCGTGGAGCCTCTGCTCTTCCCAACAGCGGAACACTTGATTGCTAGTGATACTGTCGCTCCTCGTGAGCGTTCCTTAGAAGGAAAGTGCGTGGCCTGTGCACAGATAATGCTCTAGGGACGTCAACGTTCAGTAACACTGCCACTTTCACTTACCATCTGGGTGAGGTGAGGTCGTCTGAGCATTTGCACTGGAGAGAGGCTCCCGGCTATACTGAAGGGCCTGTCCCACTCACCCCAGATTTGTTGATTGCCCAAAGAACATGCCTACTGCTGCCGAGCACCTACTCGATCCTCCATCTGTATTGCATCATGCCTTGTCATCAGGCTCGGAGACGCAAGGCAGCCAAGATGGCCGTTGGACAAGCTAGACATGCTGAGGGAACTGTGCTTGTGTCTGCCTCTGTGTACACCAGGCTACGAGAGAAAGCCACCCAACCGAGACACACCACAGTTACCTCCACCACCCTGGATTGCGGCCAACTGTGCGAGTCCGGTGTAACTGAGGGATACATTCGTGCAGTGTTACCATACATGCCTACGCCGCCTAATACACAACCCCTGGTCCGTCGGCCAGCCATTCGTGCATCTACGTTCTATCGGCCGCAATTCCGCACGATGCAACCCACAGCCGAGACCTTGGCTCCAGTCAGGACAACCATCTGGTGAACAGCCACTCCAGCTCCTCCCAAGGCCATCATCCAGCACATTCTGGCCCTTCTAGCCCAACCATGACAGCAAGCCGCAATAGCCAGTCGCACCCCATTCAGACCCCGAGAACAGAGCGCTAGCTTCCCAGCTCTGAGGGAGGGAGGGAAGTGACTAGATGCTCCCATCAAGAGCATCGCTGAGTGAGGCTTCCAACATTATGGATCTGTTTTAATGTATGTCAATAGTAATTATTATCATTATTATAATAACATAATTATTTATTGCAGGAATTTATTGTGGAGAAAGTATATAATGGTAGAACACACCAGCCAGCTAGGTATAAATAATTCCCGAGTCCTAACAGTGAACTGCAATTTTGCAGATAGTTGCCAATACACCAGGGTCAAAATCATATGGGTTTAAATCTTTCTTAGCATAAATGTTTAGATAACTACTTGATTTGCTAGTTTACTTCACTTCGTCTGGCCAATTTTAATGTAACTAAAACATATGTAACTATGCAAAAAATTATATAAAAGTACAGATCTGTTACAAAACTAAATGTAAAAAAAGTTACATGACTGTTTGATCCTGTAAATGTGATAGTACTACTGTACTACAAACATTCGAGCCAATTTTGGTGACATGAACAGATGACAACAATCAGTGTACATCATCTTTAGTCTGTTGATATGGTCCANTAGTACTACTGTACTACAAACATTCGAGCCAATTTTGGTGACATGAACAGATGACAACAATCAGTGTACATCATCTTAAGTCTGTGGTCAGGCAAGCTGGAAACCGTGGTTTGAAAGGGCTTGGTGCAAAAGCCAGAAGGGGAAGGGTGGAGGCAAGGAGGTGCAGATGAGGGATGGAATAATTTGGATGCCAGTACAAGATAATATGCACGCCCACACACGTGTGTACACACACAGAGGTCCTCTCAGTGCTATAACATCGCCCACATGGTAGGATAATTGAACAAGTTAAGTAGTTACAGATCCATGCTGCACATAATAGGGGTTTCCTCTGTGGCTTCTTAGCATAAGCCACTGATTGGAAGGAAACACTAATTGTTAACCGTTGGTTTCCTGCATGCCAGCTAGCTAGTTTCCGAGGGAATTATGGTACAAACACTAGTTTATTTCACATGTTTTTTGCATCTATATCAGTCACTTGAACGTGGCAAGCTCGGGCATATCCCATTATGTGCTCTTTTAATGGGTGATGCGGTGCAACTGCGTAGTGATTACCAGAGGCGAGTGAGCAATCCAATCAGGACCGCTGGTCAGCTATTACAATCACATACACACAAACACGTTTGTGAGTGGTTGATGTGTGTACACTGGAATACATCCTTGAACAAGGCGCAACCAGAGGAGAGAATAAGGCAAGTGATGTCTTTGACAAACAAAGTACATAAACACTGTAGCGTGGGGATGCAGACCTACACTGTAGCGTGGGGATGCAGACCTACACTGAACTGTGGTGTGGTATAACTAATTATCAGCACACAAAGTGTGTCAACCTTGAAGTGCATGAGCACTGAAATTGAAAATGGCCATAGGCAAAAGATAGCAATGGGATTGATGTGCACAGCTCACATAACGCACATTCCTAGGGTATGATGTCATAGTCCATGTACACAATACTTGGATCACTCACGGTTCCTTCTAACTTTTCTGAACTACATTTGTGCACACTCGGCATAATAACTATTTCTTACGAGGCATTCATAATCAACACACTTATTTTCTCTCTGTTTTTATTAACATTAATTATAAATGAAATATTATAATTTACACATAGAATAAAAGCAAAACTTACATTTAATCAAAAACAAGATACTTTTTGTTCACAGAAGTATAAAACGCCTGTAATATACACAATTTAGGGAACAACCAAACACAATGAATGAGGTGATTTTTCAAAGGTTTGATTCAAAAAGTGTGAAGAAACTGTGAATAGATTGTAACGAATTACATGAGGCAGCAGTCCAGTCCACGCAGAGTAAACATGGGATTTGCAAACCGAGTCAGTTTTGACCGCAAACGGTGGAAACGCAATGCAACAATCTTACGTCTGGCCATGTTGAGCACCCATCAGCCCCCATCATTTGAGGAAACGCAGGAAGGCAGCAACAGAATTACTACAACCAAATCCCTGTTTAACAAATGACATATTTACTGGGGAAGACTTTTAACAACACCGGGAGATGACTTGTAACATTTGTCGCACTCACCTGGCACAGCCTACCCGCACTTCGCTACACAACACTCTGGATTGGGTTAAAGGGCGTGCACCAGAAGGGGTGGGGCCTGGTTTGTGTGTTGGAGACGATGGCTACCTGAACGGGACACTGGCCAGGGCTCGTGGCCCACATCACTGTGATAGGAACAAGCAGTACACACGAGCATACCCAAAACACTACCAGTCAGCCATCAAATACCTTTCTAGCACCACTACAGCATTAATGGCCTAGCTAGCTGGCATGGCCTCCTCTGCGAGAACCACATATTAGGGTAAGGTCTACATCAATACACTCGCCCAACTATAGACTTAACTTCATTACTTTCCTAGCATAGATTACTACTCTACTCACAATGTAAAAAACCTTATTNTGATAGGAACAAGCAGTACACACGAGCATACCCAAAACACTACCAGTCAGCCATCAAATACCTTTCTAGCACCACTGCAGCATTAATGGCCTAGTTAGCTGGCATGACCTCCTCTGCGAGAACCACATATTAGGGTAAGGTCTACATCAATACACTTGCCCAACTATAGACTTAACTTCATTACTTTCCTAGCATAGATTACTACTCTACTCACAATGTAAAAAACCTTATTNTGCCCAACTATAGACTTAACTTCATTACTTTCCTAGCATAGATTACTACTCTACTCACAATGTAAAAAACCTTATTGAGAACAATTTGTTACTGCATTACAACCAGTGGTTACTGAAGGACAGCAAAAATGGAACTTACATCAGACTTTTGGCTGCAAAACACTTTTACATATTATCGCAATAAAGAGCATGAATGGTAACAAAGTGCAGACAAAAAATATATATTATTATTTTTGAATGGTTGGTAACTCACCTTAAAGAAAAACACTAATCTAGAACAAGATTATTTTCTAGCAGTGAGAGGGCACAGCTGTTATTGATGATCGAACCTACTGTTCGCTCATGGCTACACAAAAACCATGTGTTGAAACCATATATTAAATTTAAAATACAGTAAAAACAGGAAGAATGAATATGTCAAACAAAATATACGCACACAGTAAAGCTCTAAATCCGCTACTTTTTCCATATAATGTCTGGAAGACTGAAGATATATATTTTTCTAGTTATCTCCCCTCAAAACATCAAAAGTATCCGGTACATACAGGACCCTCTAACTTATACGTGATTTGAGTATGCACACATCTTTTGTCCTATACTGTACACCAGTTTCTTCACTTGTCCACAATTCTGAAACTGCTGCTTTCAGAACACAAGTGCACAGAACTTTGCATTAAAAATTCCATAACTATTGCCAACAACTTACCTAACATTTTCACTGAATAATTTGCCGAGAGAGAGTCATTCGTCACGTTAGACAGCATTTCTGTTTTTGTGCTGGTTTTAGAAGATCATCACAACATTAGGAACCTNGAGAGTCATTCGTCACGTTAGACAGCATTTCTGTTTTTGTGCTGGTTTTAGAAGATCATCACAACATTAGGAACCTTGCTCCAGAGACTTGAAAATAAATTGAACGCAACTGATAAAGAAGCAGTTTCTGCAGATAATATTCTGATACCGCATCTTATCTGGCCATCCAAACAATACTCTACAAATACAAATTACCGTAGTGAAANGCAGATAATATTCTGATACCGCATCTTATCTGGCCATCCAAACAATACTCTACAAATACAAATTACCGTAGTGAAAATGACGCTGAAAAAAAGTCATTTTTAAAAAGCCACTGCATGGAAGATAGTTATGTATACCTCGGAAATTTTCAGAAATTAACTATGTAGCAATTATGGGTAACAAGCTAGAAGGCATGAAAAATTATGTGTAGTTGTGTCTTGAAACTTGCACCCAACAGTTTGGTAGCAACCATGAAAATCCTGCTCCAAGAGTTTAAATTTCACAGTAGTCCTTGGTTCTTTAGACAAGTTCTTTTCAACTACATCAGGCACTCTTTGAGATTGTAGGGTAGCTCAAAATTTTAGTATCTATTCGGCCTGGATAAAAAATATATTTTTTTAGGTTTTTTATTCTTCTCCAATTGACTCCCTGGTGTATTTGTTCCTTATTTGGTCTTCCAATCTTTCATCTTCCTGAAGATGTGTAGAATGTCTTTCTAAATAATACAGCAATTTTTGTCTGTTGATACAAACTGTTAAACGTTACAGCCAGGATGCTTGGCGCCTCACCTAGTCTACAGGGGAGTTTTTGAACGGATTCAGGCAGAGAACCCTGGGTGGCCTTACGGGCTGATTACTGTGGGTGCACCTGAGCTTGGAGGGAGCTGGTGTACAGAGTAGGTTTGGTCAGGAGGCGGCAAGCTACGTAGACGTCTAAGGCGGCATGGTTAGCAGTGGATGCTGGCTTACCACCTGTAGACCAGCGCTGCAGCTTACCGTTGACAGGCTGCGGTAGGCGACTCTCAGGGCACCGTCCGGGGGCAGCTGGAGCTGGCTGGTCCTGGGGCTGCTGGGCTCCGGGTGGCGGCAGGCAGCGTCGCTCGGTAATGGGTGCTGGTGAGGTCCAGACCCACGGGCAGTCCGAGCCAGAGGCAGACAATGACTGGATGCGGTGTCCTGTCTGTCTTCCGGGGTGGCTCGAATAAATAGCTAGGGAAGACTGAGGAGTGACGCCCCTGCAGTCGGCGGGCGGCTTGTGCTTGATCCCGAGTGGAGAAAAGGCTGACGGCCGACTGGGATGGGTTACTTGGCAATTGGTTGGCTGTAGGAGCCGTAGATGCCTTCTTATCGACCTACTTAGTCCTTCCTCATTGGGTGAATGGCATGTAGTTAGGTACTACGGGTTGTCCCAGCAACAAAGGGGCAGATGACAGAAATTCCGTAGCTAGATTACCCAGATGCAATACGGGCGACACTGACACACTCACCTAGTGTCCCATCACTCCTATGCAAAAGGCGCTGAACTGGCATGCAGTGTTTTTGTCGTGTTGCATGTACCTATGGAAATTTAAGCGGCGGCCCCAATTATTTTATTGCTGGAAAGTNATGCAGTGTTTTTGTCGTGTTGCATGTACCTATGGAAATTTAAGCGGCGGCCCCAATTATTTTATTGCTGGAAAGTCTGCAGGAAAGTTCAGTGCAGGTCCCTATAATAGTTTCACATGTTTCAGACCAGCATATTACGAGATACAGCAGTGTGAAAAAGTAGTTTTCAGCTATGTTGGAGCGCTCAGAAATAGCATTTATAACGTGCATGACTTATTGAGAGTATTATACGTACATTGTATTATGTGTTTTTTTTTCTTTTCATGCATTGGTATAATGGAGACACATTTAGTGGTTTCTTAAAAAAAGGCGTAGATTTCAAACACACTGCAACGCAATTCAAGGGCCAGGTGAGCGACGCCTTTAAGATGTATTTTTCTCTTCATATTGTATCTTTCTGCCATATGTAAAATTTATATTGCCATGGGCTTAATTACTTTATTTTTGCATCAGTAAAGTCAAGATGTGAAATTGTTAAGACCCAAATGTATTATTAATATGCCAGTTTCTCCTTTAATATGTACTGTGCAGTGCAATAAAACACCAACTTGGTTTGCTGTAAATAAAAACATTACACTTGCAGTACAATTTCAAGGTTTTGAACTATTTTACTTAGTTTGCTGTTAATGTCATTGGGAGACTGCATGTAATTGTAATATATACAGTTAACGGGCAGTTTTTCAAAGGTTGATTTCAAAAATGCTTACTTTACTGTGAACCGTATACATTAAACAAATTCAGCAAGGTTCACTAATAAAAGTGGTTTCCATAAAGATTTACCAATTACTACATTTGGATGTAAATCATTTGGTTCTTCCATGACTTAGCCATGCTATTGAATATGGATTGTTGAAATATAGTTGGCATACATGGTGTTAGTAGGGACAGCACCTTCCCGTATCGGCAGCCGAGGATTGGTGGAATTTGAACCAGTCCGTAGTAGCAGACAGAAGAATAAGCTGCCAGGTGTAAACACACTGAACAGTAGCTAGCCAGCGAGTGACTTTCATCCTTCCATTGTCAGCAAGGTCAACAAAGTGTCACGTCCATCTGCTGAACGAAGACAGCAGTGCCATGAAGTCCAAATTCAAAAACAAACAAGATGCTAAGAACCCAGGTATTTGATTGCCACCACACAACCGCATGCCAGATTTATAACAAAATTGCCAGTAATAATAGATTTTATTTTCCTGCAAAATTAATGGAGCTGAAACAGTCTTCCTTCACCATCAATATCAGAATCAAAGGTCACTGAGCAAGGGAAAATACCAGTTAATAGAAACTATGCACCTCATGTTATCAAGTATTTTACTGTTCTATTTTATAAACTCATAAAATTGAATTATTTTTACTTTTTATTGCTCGTTCATACAATTAATAAAATTATAATTTGCAACATTATAACCTTTTTTTCTGATTTCAGAAAAGTAAGCAATATCCCACAGAGGTCAACGGCCCTATCTTCTGTGCTTGATGCAAGTATGACATGTATATAATGTGGTTACATCATGTGCCCAATTTGGTCTTCGTACAGAGTTAAACACATTACTTAAATAAAGGGTCTTCTGAATGGCTGAAAGCAATTACACATGTAATTACTCTTAAATTATGTATGCTACGCTATAATTTTATTGTGTAAAGTCTGCAGAAAAATCCACAATAGTCACTTATATGTACCTATAAGTTTCATATGTATTATTCTAGTCTTATGTTAGCCTTGTGTACATAGAATATTTAGGGAGCACTTAAAAATAATGTCACCAGCAAATATACTTTTGTACTTGGAAGATGTGCAATGCAACCAGAAAGTTCTTACAGTCTGTATTTGATATAACCTGGGAAGAAATGATGTCTGATATGAAAATATGTGCTGGAAAAGTGGTCGGGGTGGGAGTGGGGACATGTACCTTGACCAACACAGGCGCGTTGCACTATCACAGCAGTGATGGCTTGAGCAGTGGCGAAAAAAAAAATGAAGGTATAGAAGGAGCTCATTCAGAGATGTTTATGATTTCAAGATGGACTTGTCCGCAGCTGCATCGAGTCGCTGAATACATCAAGCTCTTGGGGATGATGCTGTAAATGAATGCACCGCCAGACATTGGTTCCAGAAGTTAAGGTCGGGAGATATGTTCCTTTGTGATGAACCCCGAAGTATGCAGCTACAGGTCCTGGCTGACGCGGCCCTGAAGGCAGCCATACGTGGTGAGCTTGCAGGTGTCTAATGAAACAGTCTTACTTCATCGGCACCATATAGGAAGATATTAAAGTTGAGCAAGTGGGAATCCCAAACACTGTGGGAAGCCAACAAGCAACGAGTGACAGCCTGTCTCTCGCTGCTATCTCAGCACCACAGCACACCCATATTCAATTGAGTGCTCATCTGTGACCAAAAGTGGGTTCTATACGACACTCCCAAGCGTGCCAGACATTGGTTACCGCAGGACCGTGTGCCTCGAGCCGCAAGACCACTGCTACACCCACGTCAAGTGGTACAGTACAAGCTACTACCAAAGGGAAGTTTGGACATGTACTCGCAGCAGTCTGAATGTGTGCAACACGCACTGAAGCAGGAGCCAGTATTGGTTGATCGCAAGGGTATATTGCTCCTTCACAACAATGCCGGGTCACACGTGGCGCAAGTGGCCAGGTATAAGATAGTGACTTTACTGGTAAACTCTGTATCATCCACCTCACTTCCCAGACCTCCAACCAACTGATTATTACCTCTTCCATTTCCTGGACGACCACCTTCATGGGAAATACTTTGCAAATAAGACGAACTTGCTGCAGGCATTTACATACTTCTTTGTGTCGAAGACCCTTAATTTTTATTGCCTGGATATTACACAGCTGGAAGCATGTTGGTAAAAGGTGCTGGACGCTGATGGAGATTACTTTGACTAGTATATGATATTTGCTGTATACCTTTTTGTTTCCGACAATCTGAAACAGAGAACTTCTTTGGTTACTTTGTATTTCAGTGTCTGTTTGAAGATTGGTTATTTCATTGCTAACCAAAGTAGTCTCGCGGTAAAAACATTAAGAAATTTCTCAATAAAGTGAGTGAGTTACAGTACATCAAACACACTGTAATACAATTCACGAACCAGATAATAATGTAACTTAGCAAGAGTCACTGAAAATATACTCTTACCTGAAGATATTTCAAAGAATTTAAGTACATTCAACTTCAGTTATGTCACCGACAGAATTTATATTTTGTCAAAACTGTATCATCTTTTTATTTTATAAAAGAGTAATTCACCACTGAACAGTAACACAAATATACAAAAAATATTATAACAGTTCATAACATTAAATATTTCAGGCCAAAAGATAACTCCTAAAAGTATAAATTGTTAATTCACACAAATTTTGCCTGTTGTTTTGGGGCAGTCTTGAAAATGACCTACGTGCATAAGCTAATCAATTTACAGTAAACTGATGTCCATCACAAAGTAGTATAACATCAAACATCCAAAAAATGTTGAAGAAAACCACAGTAAAAGTTAATGAACACAGGTTTAGTGGCACGAGGTTAGTAGGTGGAGCGCAGTTGCTGGTGGCTACTTGCGGGCCTTGCCAGAAGAGCGGGAGGAGCGGCGGCTCGCAGGGCCAGGCGATGCTGCGTGCAGGGCAGCAGGGGGTGCACGGGAAATGCACACCTCTTCCAGGTCCCACAGCTGGAGTGCAAGGTGTGGCGCGCACTGCTCCACCAGGTACTGTGCAGCTTGCTGTCGCTGCTCGTGCTGTGCACGTCGCACGTACAGTCCCTGCAGGGAGCACGTCGGCCCAGGTGCCTCCTCCTTCCCACACACATCCACTGCCACACTCCTGCACACACATTACAACTGCAGCTGGTCAAGTTTTGTACTTAAAGTTGAAACAACCAAACCTTGCACCACATAATATTCATTTGACAGAAAAGAAATGTTTCAAGCAATATTAAATCACGTAAGCACTAACCAAGAACCTGAAACTAAGTTGAAGATCTACTAGTAGTTATTACCGCTCTAGTACTAAACTATAAATTATATTATCACACTTCTCCATAACTATCCAAAATAGTCTTTGGAAGTACATTATGTATAAATTATTTTGTACAGCAGAAAGTCGACTATCCGGACTAAAAGGGATCAAAGATAATTAGGATAATTGAATATCCGGATAATGGAAATATGTTAAAAATGATGATAAAAGAATTTCTAAAAAATCATTTTCACACAACATAAAATTTATTACACATGCATAGAAGTTAATCCAAAACAGAAACTGTACTAAAATTGAAAAATTAAACTGTGAACACGTGAAAGAGCACATCACAAGAGCCAACACGGGCACATCACAAGAGCCGACACGGGCACATCACAAGAGCCGACACAAGTGCTTCTATCTCCTTTGCGGGTAAGGGAAACACTGTGACGAAAGAGACCTTAGTGTTTTTTCTATTTTCTTCATTTTTAAAATGAGTCCACGTAACTGGTTGTCCGTATATCTGATGTTCAGATAATCGACTTTCTACTGTATTTACTTTTCCACAGGGGACAAAAACTATTATTTGAAAACCTCCCAATATTTCTTTTTTTATTTGCATAATGTAATAGTGATAATTGTTATAAACGCATTTGAACTAAAACTACAACATATGAGCAAATTATTCAGTACTATGGTTGTCACCTTTTAATTTGGGTCAATGGAAATTTTATCAATTGTATAAAATTAATTTATTGTGCAACTTATGGTACACGTTATCACTTTACAAGGCAAAATTTTGCCTGCTCATGCAAAAGTAGCTGCACTAAATGGAAGTACTCAGTATGGATTCAGGATATGTACAAAAACAAATATAATGCAGTAAATAAAATCTGATTTTTGTAATGCAGCATTCACATCAGTAATAATACAACTGTTTGTGAAATAAGCCTCACTGTTTCTCATAAACTTTAAAAGTTAGAGTCTTAGTAATAATTATTTTACCATTTTGAAATTTTAGTTATGCTTATTATTTTCAATTTTAAAATATGGAAAATACTTACAAAGCTGTTTTCATTATAGGACTTATATTCATACATAGTGACATTATAGTGTATAGTAAAGAGTTTCATGCGGACTGGAAGATACGTACAAGGAGGCACGTGGTGTGTTGTCGGGGGTGAGAGCCACCCGGGCCTCTGCGGCCTTCCACGGGGACGGCACGGCAGCAAGGTGCTCCCGCGAGGGCGGAGGCAGTGGGGGCGGAGTCTCATCATGCAGGCCCGCCACCCGCAGCACACTCAGGTGGTGGCAGCAAGCGACCAGCAGGTGATGGCGGTGCCAGCGTGACTCTTTGCTTCCCTCAGCCGAGCGCGGCCCTGGATATAGGCTGCGCACCCCAAACTCCACCACTTTGCCAGCCATTTGCAATGAAGGGAAATTCATCTGGAGCGTTTGGAGACAGCACTGGTCAACGGTATCCCACACCTTCACAACCTGCCATTGTATTTACACATGCATTACTCACTGTAATTTTTTTTTTAAGTGCATTACATCAAATTCCAGTTACCCACCAAATTGTTTCTTTCGTACATATCAGTAGTAGAATAATTTTTTTATGGGTGACATTTAATAAACGAGATGAACAAAATTTATTACTTTCCCTACAGCTTCAATGACAAACACTTCAATGAAGGAAAAACCAAGTATCTAAGTGAAACTCAATTTAGAAACTAGCATTCCATTAAACAAGTTAGCAAGAAAGCTCAGTCAATAAACAAGTAACAGAGAGATGCATTCCATTATTCAGTCTTATACACTGTTAAAAGGAAACAGATGGTACACGTAAGTACACATAACTGTTGGGATAACTACATTTAACACAAAACAGCTCACTGATGCACTAGTCAACTTTGCCTGCCCAAAAGCAATTGTTTGTACTGCAGGCGCTGAGCAGACAAAGACACCTCTGCAAGGGATACAGGGAGGAAATTTTGTTACCCCATCGGCAGCACAGCTGATGACAAAGTTGGCCTCCCGCAAGATGAGTACATCCTCGATGGCATCTTTGTGGCCATAGAGTGTGACAATGGGCTGCTGGGTCACCACCGGGTTCCACAAGCGCACAAGATGGTCTCCACTGCCTGTCGCGAGCAGCCGGAGACTGCGGTCCAGGTGAAAGCACCTCACACCCTGCAAGTATGAAAGTGAAACCAAAACTGAAAATCTGCACATTATTCATTATTTTATAAGTTTGTTCAATCTTTAATGGTTCCGTCTGCAGCTTTTTTGTGTGTTCAAGGCCTCGACATGCACGAGATCTAAGGCCGACTCTTGTTCACTCACCACTTGTCTCATCACCCCTATGTGCAGTTTGCTCAACTGGCGTGCAGTCTCTCTCGGTGACTCTCCTGAACATGACTTTAAGTAGTTACCCAATATTTTTATGGCATGCTAATAAAGATTTAAGGAAGTGTTCCGTTCCCTGCACGGATGTGACCAGCTGCATACCCCCAGGGTTGTTGTCCCGTTACTCCATGCATTTAATGCTTGGCTGGGGAATGAAACAACTTCCATATTCCATTTTTGGTGCTTAATTTTGTTTACAAGCAAGGAAGTGATTAGTATTATTTTTTTCAATCATTACAGATTAACCTGCCACAAATAATAATATATTCATTTTTCGGCAGTAACTGCAACCACTTTTATGATGAAATGATTCCTGTTTACTACCAACGCCAAACATTCCATCCTTGGTCACTGATGCTATTAAATAACCTCCAAATCTGCACACAATAGGTTCGCACATTTCTGGCAAACTTTCCCGCCACTGTGACATCAACGCATGAAGCATTTGTGCTCCAGGCTTCGTGCAGTTGATGTGTGAGATTGGCCGGAAGTTAAATGATGTAGGAGAAGGGATCGCAACTACTTCGCTGCGCATATTTCGCATTGTGAAGGTAACGGAATGCGGCCTAAGTATGGTGTGTGTCTAAAGACAACTCTAAAGTTTCTGTTTAAAAATTTTTTTAGTTTAAACTGATTCTAAAAACACTTGCTTTAGCTATTTTCACACTTAATAAAATAATCCTTGGAGTTGAAATAAAAAATTGAAACTTGTCTTTGGGAACAAAATGTTTCTTAAATGCTTATCATGTTTAGACGCCAGTAAAAAATATCCAACTGTGATGCCGCAACCAGTTGGTTAAAACTACTGGCGTCTAGCTTCCCCTTAGGAACGAGGAAATGGCGTTCCCTTAACGAGGTGTTCTCACACTATTTGCTGTCAAGCTAACTGTGTCAGAATATCTATGATCTTCCAGAATGCTAACAAGGGTGCCAGTCAGAAGGATGGTCTGGTAGGGGCCCTCACTGGTACAAATTCGAGAGCATCTGAACGGGCTGGCTGTTGAGTGATGGGACGTGAGGCATCCAAATCCAGACGTCGAATAGCAGGTGTATTGCTGGGTTGGGAGACAGCCACTTGCTGGCATTTCAGTAGTGTGCAAAGTAGTGGTGAAAGACACTGTGGCAAGGTGTACCAAACGTCTAAGAGTTTTAGCGGCTGACAGGATGCTGTTTCACAATGACGTAGGGGTGCACGTAATATGTTTCTGAATGCTGGCTTCCTCTCTTTCCTTGACGTATACCCTGGGGGCGTTGGGCCCTTGCTCAGAATGCGTAGCCTGAGCACTTGTGAACTTAGTTGCCTTTTTATAGCGAGCTCTGTGCTTGGGCATTAGGACAGTTGTGGTACACAACTGAGGAACTTAAGATACCTTACGTTAATCACAGCGCAAAAGAAAAGAAGATAATTTAATTGAGTTTAATTGATGCAGAAGGTGTTCGAAAGGTACAGGCATGGCCCTATTATATAACAATTACGGTTGAGCAGCACAGGGGTTAGGGTAGCTGGTGTGGTCCACCCAGGGAGGAAATAACTCTTACTGGTGCTGGTGCCACGGGGTAAACCCCTGCTGGAGTCCTTGTCAGACGAAAGGTCTCTCTAACAGCATCACCTGCTGAGATGCACATCCCTCGACTGACTGTGCTGGAGCCTATGGCTACTCAGGGAGAGGGCCTCCTGATGGGTGGGGACTGTCTGCAATGGCCTCCTGATGGGTGGGCACTGTCTGCAATGGCCTCCTGATGGGTGGGCACTGTCTGCAATGGCCTCCTGATGGGTGGGCACTGTCTGCAATGGCCTCCTGATGGGTGGGGACTGTCTGCAATACAATTCTACCTCAACCAAAGACCCCCTAACAGCAAACCTTCCCCAGCATTTCTATTCAAACTGGCAAAACTCACACTAAATCATAGATAAACTCTGTTTCATGTAAGCTCACTAAATTTTGACAGTTTGATATATATTATTTGATGTTGTGCTCGCAGGTAACAATGCCAGGCCAAATTTACTGTTCTAGTGTTAACCAAGGGTCTCAGATTCACATTTGTGCAAGAAATTTGGACTGTCACTGTGATCTGCAAACACCTCATCAAATAGTACATGTCCACAGAACTGTCAAAATTTAGTGAACTTACATGAAACATAGTAACAGTTTCAGGTTTCAAAGACAAGCGCTACCTCCAAATTAAAGGCACAGCCATGGGCACCCGCATTGACTCCTCTTATGCCAATCTGTTCATGGGTAAACTGGAACAACACTTTATGAGCCACCAACCAACTCAGCCACTCTGCTGGATGCGTTTTATAGGCGACATCTTCATGATCTGGGATTCAACTGAGGACAATCTCATCCACTTACATCAACCTTAACTCACGCAGCCTGCATAAGTTCACCTGGGCCTACTCCAAATCACACGCCATATTTCTGGATGTGGAACTAGCCCTTCACAATGGCAAAATTGACACAACTGTTCACATTAAACCCACAAACCACCTTCAATAACTATATATTTTGACAGCTACAATCCATCCCAAGCCAAGAAATCTCTGCTGTACAGTCTTGCCCCCAGAACTCAACGCATCTGCTCCACCCAAACTGACTTAAACAAGCAATGTGATATAATTCAAAGCATTCTTCAATAGAGGCTAGCCCAAATCCCTGGTTCACAATCAAATTCAGCATGCCACATCAACCACAGATCCTCAAACAAAGATCAGTAACTCATTCCTCTGGTTGTCCCCTACCATGAGAGCATGGACAAACTCAGAACCATTCTTAATTGCGTACACAAAAAAATCTGGCCTCATTACCACTCACTCAAAACTTGTTCTACAACCCAGATTAGTCTTCAAACAAACCCCCAACCTCCAAAACAAATTGGTGCACCCCAAATTGCCACCAATTCCACAGTCAGTAGTATCAGCCCCCCCACCCGCAGGAGGTCTCATCCTTGCAATAACCAATGTTGTAGCTCTTGTGCTGTACACCAGTGTTCCACCTCCTTCAACAGCAGGCTCACCAATCAGACTTATCCTATCCAGGGCAGCTACAACAGTGCAACAGAAAATCTTATCCACCTGCTAGAGCGCGTTCACTACAATGCAGAGTACATTGACAGTACAACCAACATTCTCAGACAGAGAATAAATGGCCACAGAGCGAACATAGCTGGAGCAGATGTAAATTAGCAGGACAAACTAGTTGCAGCACATGCAGCATCTCACAACCAGAACTTTGATTCCTGTTACACAATCCAGACAGACATCTGGCATAAACATAAGATAACCCCACCACCACAGTTCTAATTTCCCGCCTCACCCTAGTTCACCTTCTGGCCACTAGGTTCACTGTTTGCCAACCACCGCTCACCACCTGATGAAGCTGACCTAACCAGCGAAATGTCGCGTGACCGTGCATCCATGTAAAAAAAATGTATTCGTCCTACTTTTGTTTGTGTCTCTATCCACAAGCATCGCCCTGTGAGTACTTGTGCCTTCTGTCTACTTTTTATAATATACATTATATATAATTAGTTTCCGAAGGTTGATGAGACTGGTCTTGTGGGGATCTAGAGGAGCAGTACACACCCGGGTAACGTGAAAGATGTACGGAAGCTTGCGGCCAGCAATGTGCCGGATGACCACGGAGGTGGCGGGATCCCGGCTGCACGAGATCACTGTCTCGTTGTCTGGACAGTAAGCGATCCTCCGCACTTCGTCCCGGTGCACCTTGCGGTCCACGCTGATCGTCACCCAGTCTCCCTGCGACTCCAGCTCCTGCAACCAGGCACAAACAAGGTGAGAGTCAGAGGTGGATCCTGAGGGAAGATCGCAAGGGGATGTAACCTCACCCCCCCCCCCCC
>NQII01000073.1:732936-773435 GCA_002778355.1 Clitarchus hookeri | reverse complement strand
CCCCCTCAATAAAAATCCTCACATTGACATAAAACGATCCCGTGAATGTCTTGAAAATGAAATGAAATAAATATCAGAAAATACTGATTTAATTTTATTAATTTAATACTCTTTCCTAAAATTATGGTGTGACAGTGCCCAGCCCCTATTCTATGAAGTCAGACCTGAATCTACACAATGGGAAGATGATACCCTCCTCTCCGTGGTGTAGTGGTCAGACTACTCGCCTCCTGCCAAAGCACCGGTTTCAATAGGCAACATGCATAGTTTTTGCTGCCACTTGTTTTTCAATCATTTATATTTTAGAAATGTATTTACAAAGTATTACACAATTTAAAAATTAGTTTCGAAAAAGTTATGATTGAATGAAAGATTTAAGTTTTAAATGCCCGCCAAAACATGCCAGTCACACCTGCTCACTCCACAGCGTCGCAAGTCAGATACAACCTCGACCGCCGCGTTTTTTTACTTCAGCGGTGATGCGTATTTGGTTAAACAGAAATTTTTTAAGTAATGGAACGTAAAAATAAAGAATCAAGTATACCAAAATCATTGGAATGGTTTATTGTACCACAGTGTACTAGTACATATCACAAAACAGCTGTTAAATATTTGTTAGAGTTACAAAAAACGAAACAAACAGGAAGAAGTGGTTTAACACAGTTAAGCAAGACATTAAAGATGTTTCGTCAAAATCTGTTATTTTGTTTGCGAAGACCATTTTGATGTACATAATTATATTTAAGACATTTTTGTTTTCCATATGTAATATGCAGGTAGTTTTAACACTGGACTTCTTAATGTTTTCTGTTTACATCTGACTTAACCTTCATTACGGCACTATGATATTTGTTTAATACCCACCACAATCATTTAACAATTCGTTAAACATTAAATTATTTGTGTAGGGCGCAGAGTTCCTCTTGCAAAAAGTTTGGTTTATAATATATAGCCTACTGGTACTGTATTTTTCAAACATAGCAACTTGTAATTAATTCTAAGTTGCTTTGATTTGTCTCTAGTTAGTTTTCATAAGCCTAACAGTTTAGTTAAATAGCAACTTAATTTTTACTATCAAAACACTTACATGCATGTTTTTAAAAATGTTTATCGAGTATGGCCATACTTACATACTCTAAACTTTCCCTTGCCCTTTTTTCTAAGTTACTGATGGATGTTGCAAAAAAATTATTAGAATAGCTCCACAAGATTGACGCTAAATAGGCTTACGTGTTTTACACAGGTGGGCTGTGTTACTTTTATCATCATTTTCCCTTTAATAAACTTAAAGAAAACAGCTTTTGAAGAATAAAACAAGCCCATTTATTGCCAATTTTCTTCATTATATTTAATCTCATCCCAGGTATTAAGTGTTTCTCAAACTACCATACCTACAAGTATATTTTCAGCTGATGTATACGGTTCTTATATTTTAAAAAGAAAGTGTAGATACAGTTATTATGACGACAGAATAATAAAAGGCATGTTAGGTACACAAAACATAAGAAATAGTAAAATATGAGCAAGCTATTTTTTATAATTTTTTAAATTTCTAAACACTATTTAAAGGCCTAGTATTCCAAAGGTGGAACGCGGAAGCACTGGTTTTCTGCCCGTCACCACCAGCCACCGCTGACCCACAGCTACTTGAAAAGTCGAGCGGTGTCGTGCTGAGACTAGCATGCTAGCCCTAGGCCTACTGTGACCATACTGCTCGTTCTCCGACATTTCTTACGTCAGAAGCTGTTTTGTGAATACTGAAACGTGGTTTAGAATCCAGAAATATAACCTTCTTGAACAACATTACATTCTATTTCTAAATAATGTAGTTAATTTATCACAGACATCAAGCACGGCGCGTGATAACACAGTAGGCGCACTGCCATCACCTTCAGTACAGTTTTGTTCTTGTGACTGTAATGCCTCTTCCATATTTTAATTTCCAACTTGAAAACTTAGCAATTGTAAACATAAATACAGACAATATTAATACTTACCTCAATAAAACGTACACACAAGTAAATTTTTACATGTGATGTAGGACTTCTGTTGCTTTGAAGATAACGACTGTGCGAAATGAGACACGTTCTTACCTTCGTAATTTTACACATCTTATTTCAGGTTCCACAAAACAATGGGAATTAAAGTAATCAAGTACCATATTGGTATCTACTCGTGGCAGATATCCGACTGTGCTTTCACAACATTGCCTTCCATTTTAGTGCTGCGTGTTTGCAACGTATTGGGGCCGGCCTCTGGCGTATGACTAGTGACGTCAAACCAATGAGAGAGTGTTCCGCATTCACGTGACAGTGGCCACAAAAGTTCCTGTTTTAAATCTAAAATAACTTTGTCAAAACCGATTTTTATGCAAAAAAAAATTGCACATTTATTTTTATTTTCATACGCATATAAAAATGTGTTTTTATAATTTTCAACTATATTTACGAAATTTGCATGTTGCCCATTCTTGGCAGGGTCACTATGATTTCCATGTGTGAGAAACATTCCCGACATTGCTGTTGGCTGGCAGGTTTTCTGGGGGGACTCCCATTTTGCCCACCCTTGGTTTCCGCCATTGCTCCATCTTCACCTTGTAATGATGCAATATTCTTAATTTTTTGGGACACAGGTGTAAAATTCTTTTGTGTGTATTTAGCTTTGGAAAGCTTCGTAATATTTTATCAGGTTTAAAGTTAAAGCCGCGGTGGTTCGTTTCCCGTGATCGTTTGTTTATCGAGCAGACGTGTGCTTTTGAAGGTTATCGGATGGACATCTGCTGTTTATGTTGTAACAGGAAGCCGTTTACCGTCTAGTTTCGAAAGTTGTTGTTTTGGTTATGCGTCAGCATTATACAGAAACTTTCCGGCTGCGACGTGACGTTCGGTTCTCTGGAAGTGGACGGTGTCAACAGCTTTAGTTTCCTGTGACGCAGTTGCGAGTACAATAACATGTTGTGAGCGCGGGACACAGCGTAGTTTTGGATGACGCTACTGGCAGATGCCGGATGCCATGCGCTTATCTTAGGAGAAGGGGGGGATAGGCCTACCTAATATATACTGGTGGTGCCTATCGCCTGAAAGAAAGTAACCAACCGTCAAAGAAGACGCATAGGGCGTGGGAAGACGCACCAGTCCGAAAGGGCGTGGGTCGTTAGGGTGCCAGGAGGGAACGAACATCCCTCCTGCCTTCGTAACTTAGTCTTGCGATGCAAGTTTGAGACATTAATAAACTGTAAACGACTGTGGCGCTGTTTTCTGCACTGGTATAACTAATTATGAAAGTTTGTACTCTGCAAACTGGAAGGTCGTCTGTGAACTGTGAAACTCCAATGATAAATAAAGTATAAAGCAAACTAATCTGGAACTTCTTTTTTTTAATTAATCGGCGTCACCTGGTACTGAGTCTCGTATTCTACCTATGAGCAAGCCGTGGCAACGTAAACATTCGGAAGTGTAACAAGTCCGCAATGTTACAAGATGGCGCACAACTGAGGGGCTCGATATTATAAATATGGTTTAACGAGCCGCGGGAACATTACAAAATGGAACCCAACGGTGAGGCTGCAATATACTAAATAACGATTAAAGTAACGAGGCCGGAACATTACAACGTCATTTCCCTCACTGGCCCTCAGACCTCTGTGTGTAACGCAGGCTGAAACCTCTCATTTCAAGTCCATGTAGGTCTGTCATCATCTTACAATGAACTACGACAGTCCATTCCATTCGCAGTAACTTCCAACTTTTCTGAAGCCATGCTGAAATTCTAGTTGCAAGATATTCCTCCCCCTCATGCAAACAAAGCTTAACTAGGTCTAAAAAATTACACCAAAGGGGCAACGCATCACATTTGTACACACTTACTTTAATAATAATTTGTATAAGAACTATTGCTTACTAGGCATTACCAACACACCTACTTTCTCTATGTTTTTAATCATATTAATTATAAATTGAATTATAATTTATAGTTAGAATATAAGTGAAAGTTCAATTTAACAAAAAATGGTATATTTTTAAAAGAAGTATAAAAGGCTTGTGATACATGGCATATTTAGGAAGCAACAAAACTTCTTCTATATGTAGAGTGATTTTTCAAAGTTCTGATTCAGAAAGTGCGAAGAAACCGTGAATAGACAATACCCAAATTGTTTCCAGCTATAAACACAAAGTTATGCATGATTCTGCTGTCACAAGGACCATGGCAGACATAGGTTCCGGTAAACACTGCCTGTTAGTGTCTCTTGGTCATCTCTGCCTGAAAGCAGAAAAACCCCTCTATTATTATTATTATTATTATTCCAAACAATGCCGTTCACAAAAAGTCTCCAGAACATTTTCAAATATTCTTGGACGTCGTTGGTTGTTCTTCATGACATCACAAGCAGCACGCATGCCCAACAGAATGCTTAAGAAGAGGGGAAGTGGAGGGGAGAAAGACACAATGTGAGAGCGTCCACAGTGCCAACACGACCACATGCAGACCAGCTCACCAGCGAGTCACACAAAGTCAGACGGGCCCCTTCAGGTATCAATCGCCAAGGTATGTTCGATGTCTTCGCAAACCTCCATCTCTTGCATAGGTTGAAATGTAGCTTGTAAATATTTGTATAGGTGAAAGTCGATGATTTGACAAAAGTTACATTAACTATTTGGGCCAATGCAATACCATCACCACCACGGACAGCTACAAGATCACACTGCCTCACAACAGTCTTACCACACAGGAATATTGAAATTCCCAAAATTCTTACAATCGCCATTCTTACTTTTAGATAATCCCCTTGTTTCCACCTGATTATTGCTAGCATGATGCCAACTGTAACTCGGAAAAAAACTTGCTTCACAGTGTGTATACAAAGAAATTTTCAGGAAGATATGTGCTTGCACAAATGATGTCCGTTATTAAGACAAGGTATTTTGATTATGAACACACCCCTCCCAACAATGTTTCTACATAACTGATGAAGGAAATCATATCTGGAATAAAGAAATTCTTTCCCACACCCTTCAAGTTCTAACGACCACCTTTATCAACCAACACTAAAGTATTACATACTTAAAAACTGGTTATATGGATTACATTTCTGTTAAGTCTATTTGATTTTGGCAGAAAAGAACTATGCAGTCATGAATAATATTATTTTCAAACAAATAGGTGTGAGAAGCCTTAGTTTACAATACTTTTTGAAAGGAAGTGGCTAATTTAATTCATTTCTATTTCTTGACTGAGTAACTTATAAGTGCAAAATATGTGTTCCCAAACTTCCATAAGTTTAAAACACTTAAAATATGAACAATTTGATTTTATCAAGTTATGTTTGTAAACCATGAGGCAGTGAACTGCACAGATTTTTAATTTACCTTATTTTATTTCTGCAATCTTTTTTATTTGTCTATTTTAGAAACAGGGTAATTGCTATTTTGCACTGAACACAGCAGCTGATGCAAAAATTAATTATTTTTTAGCACCCACCATTTTCAGTGGATGCGAAAAGAAAAGATTCCAGTGGGAAATTTGATCAAACCACTTAGATCCTCTTTGAATGTTGCTGGTGGGTACAGGCTTTGCAATATGGCAATATATAAGGTGCTACACAATATTTTTTTTCAAATTCCAAAACTGTAAACTGATTACAAATTATTTAACATATTACAATACTGTATTTGCAGGTATTAGCAGGTTTACGATGAAAGTATTTGTGATAACATGTACTATGTTGTCTGAAATTTTTAATATGATCTGTGTGAAATCTGTGGTGTTGATATTTGCAATATTAGCACAAATAATTTTTTGTTATACATCGGGGCCATGGTGGTGCAGTGGTCAGACTACTGGCCTCCTACCTAGGTGAACCGGGTATGATTCTAGATTCCTGATGGAGTCACTCCCGGATTTTCTCCTGTGGGAATCCTGCTGGACAAAGCAGGTGGTCGATGGGTTTTCTTGGGGATGTCCCGTTTTTTCCACCCTTGCATTCCGCGCTGCTCCATACTTACCTCACTTCACTNCGATGGGTTTTCTTGGGGATGTCCCGTTTTTTCCACCCTTGCATTCCGCGCTGCTCCATACTTACCTCACTTCACTCTCATCGGCTCAAGATCTCGATGTTAAGAGCCACCCAAATCTCTCCACTTTATTATACATCACCAATCTTCAATCTTTATTGAAGTGATACATCACATTGGTGTCAATATGGGTAGCACACACTGAAATTGTATAAAGTTGCAGTATACGAGACAGCCCCAGGAGAGATGCACACACACCTGCCAGTAGTAATGATCAAGCTTGTCAGGGTGCTTCTTGCGGAAGAGGGAGGCGCGTGGTTGGTGGAAACGCAGGACGGTCACGTCCCCTTGCTCGTCCCCTAAGAAAAGCACAGAGGGGTGGCCGCGGCAGTACTCCAGGCAGAGCGGCATGCTCCTCAGTCCGCTCACGTGGCACAGTGCAGTGTGGCTCAGTCCCGAGCTGTCGTAGGTGCGCAGGCTGCGGTCCGAGCACGCCACAACAAGGCAGGCCGCATCAGGGAGGTGTGCCGCGTCCGTCACCCAGGTGCTACGTGCCCGAGATCGCCTCGCAACACCGTCCACTTGCAGTGGCACCTATGGAATGGAGACACACACACCACTTCATCTTATGGAGAGTTAGTTATATTTCAAGTCTGTTCCTCTCTACAGACAGAGTTCTGTCGTCACAGGGGGTTGTTACAAAAGCAGAAGTACGGAAACAAAATAAAAGCAGAAACAATATAAAAGTATAGTTCATTTGTTTTCAAAAGTCATTACGACTACAGCATTGTTATATTTATAACGACCAGGTGCATGTTAAAATATGAAAAATGGTGCTGTGAAAATGAAAACTATACATGGCAGATTGCTATAAATCCACATCTAATAACCCAGAAGAGACACATGTTCTTGAAAATATGTTTGGCAATTTAACCAGACTTGCACGTTATAAATGAAGTTCTGTAACCAGAAAGCTAAGAGGGTCTACTGATGTTCAAAATTATCATATAAATGTTATGTTATTAACTATTAAGGTTATTTATCTGTATTAGTTATATGTATGTAGAATATTTTTACGTGTTCTTTATCAACTGAACTATGAATAACTGGGTTCATTGCACAAAATTTTATTAAGTGTGTAAATATCTCAGATATCACAGTTTGAACTGCATAAAAGTAAAATGTATGAGACTTTAAAATTGACTGTATAAATGTGGTTTTTGAGTCAAAAATTATTTCAAATTGTACTACTTTTAGAAGTAATGTCAACATATATAACAAACAAACTAAAACACTGAATCATTACGGTACTACAATAAGTCACTCAAGTAATTTTAATTATTTGAGATTTTATTGATAATCAGTAAGTTTTAAAAAACAATTAATCTTTTCTGTTGTGAAATAGGGCATACAGAATGACAATACAATTATAATTGCTGCCAAGCTTACATATAAATACATTTAAATATAATATTGTAAAGACACTTTTACATCCAAATCATTAAGTATAGTCTATTCGTGGTTTCTTCACACTTTTTGAATCTAACCTTTGAAAAATCACCCCATAGATGACGTGTTCGGTTCTTTCCTAAATATGCCATGTATCACAAACATTTTCTACTACTCTTTACATAAAAATTCTTTATTTTTGGTTAAACCAAACTTTTANATATGCCATGTATCACAAACATTTTCTACTACACTTTACATAAAAATTCTTTATTTTTGGTTAAACCAAACTTTTAGTTATATTTTATTTATTAATTATAAAATTTAATTTATTAAATGTAAATAAAAATCAGTGAGAAAGCAAGTGTGTTGATAATCCCTAGTAAGAAATAGTTCAAATGCAAAATATTATTACACTGAGTGCACAAGAAATTGGTGCAAGAAATTGGTGCGTTCTCCCTTTGGTGTAATTTTTTAGACTCGGTTAAGCTTTGTTTGGATGAGGCGGAGGAANGCAAGAAATTGGTGCGTTCTCCCTTTGGTGTAATTTTTTAGACTCGGTTAAGCTTTGTTTGGATGAGGCGGAGGAATATCCTAAAGTAGAACTTTAGCAGGACTTCAGAAAAGTTGGAAGTAACCGTGAATAGACTATACTGTATGATTACCACTTCAGGAAAATAAAAGATGATTTATATCACCAAACCGATAATATAAGTCAAAAACCTAAATGATTTCACCCATCTTAATCGAAACAAAAATTATCTCGTGTAAAATTTTAATTAGCTCAGTTTTGCAATATATAAGTTGTTTATAGCCCAAGACAAGAAAATCTGCACTACAAAATGAGACATATTTTCTACAAATAAAACTACAGTCTTTACTCAGGTTTAGCAGTGGATTGGAGAGATTTGGGAGGCTACTAACATCGAGGTCTTGAGAGCCAATGAGGGTGAAAGGTGAGCATGGAGCAGCACCACGATGCGAGGGCGGGGGAAACGGGAGATCCCAGGTAAAACCCGCCGACCAGCAACTTTGTCCGGCTAGCTGCATTACCATCACTTCCACGCTGTGTAAGTACACAAGCAAACAAGGATTGAATGTCTTACCTGGTAACCATCAAGGAGTTGAAGCCGGCCATTGTAGATACCAGTCCTTCCAAATTTAGAGATGACAGCATAGCAAAATGACAAGTCTGTTTCTATTGGCACTACAGTAGCAATTGCTTCTTTCTGTTTGAACAGAGAAAACTCAGAGTCAGTTATGCAAGTCAAAGTATCCAATTCAGAGCAGCTCTCTATATTCCATGCAAGTCACACTACGCTCACACATTGATCAGCATTCTATTTTTTTGTTGTGTGCTTACGGCCAGATGTCAACCACTGAGATATTTCACCCAGAGGTAAAATAAACCAAACTCTTTTTTTTNTGTTGTGTGCTTACGGCCAGATGTCAACCACTGAGATATTTCACCCAGAGGTAAAATAAACCAAACTCTTTTTTTTAATTTTCAAGAATAAATATTTTTTTTTAAATTACAAAAACACCAAAGAAGAGATGACAAACAGAAAANCTTTTTTTTAATTTTCAAGAATAAATATTTTTTTTTAAATTACAAAAACACCAAAGAAGAGATGACAAACAGAAAAATAATATTAATTTCTAATCTGTAATTACATAGGTATATTTTATTAAGTAAAATGTGAACTATACTTATTATTTTGGCATGGCAGTTCCAAAGTGCTGTAATGATCAGCTGAAAATGAACAACTGTGATTGCATAAACCTTGCAGTGGGGCAGGTCCAGCAGGGCGACCTTGCTGAGGGGCAAGAAGTTGACCCCATCTCCCCGCTGCCCCACTCTCTCAAGCACATGGTCCAGGAACTGTCCCCAGCTTATCACCCCCTGCTGCTCTTGGTCCAAAGCCGTGAATAACTTGGAGGCCGGTAACGAGAATGCGGAGCTGCCTGGAACATACATCCGTAGAAACAATGGTTTCCTCAACATACTCTGCGGCTTTAAAAAATTTATGCGACAGCTAGCCAGTGGCGTAACCAAGACTCGCCTATGGCACCCAACGTAACAGTTATGGGGAGGGGGTCGGTCACATTTTAAAGCTCATGACAAATAATTCATTTAAAAATTATATACAAATTTTGAGTTTTAAATGTTACTTTCAATAGAGGGGTTGTCATGCCCCCATAAACCCCACTTGGGTACATCTCAGCTATTCACATAAATATCTATTTTTATGTCACCATTCAAAATTTATTCATGGCGCCATAGCTGTAGTCCTTAAACCTGTGAGACATGATTGAACTCAATTGTATACAGTTGTATATTTGGGTATTATACGTAGAGTATGTACATGAGAGAACGAGTAGAGTGAACAATATGAGTATAAGTACACATGCACATGCTCAAATAGTTAAAGGATGAAAAAAAACTTTAAAATATCTGCCTTAGCTTAACAGACACTAAAAGACATATTTCATTCACAAGTTGACACATCCAAACCCTTTGAGAATGGTTAACAAATAACACATCAACTGGTGGAGCAGCATTTAATTATAACCATTAAAAAAATTGCAGTGCAAAATGTAATTATTCAGGCTTCGGAAACAAAGAAATATGCAGCGTGATTTGGCTACGTATTAAACCCTAAGCAGAAAATTAATAATGGCAGCAGATTAATGTCCTTAAAAAAAATTCAATGAATAATTCAAATTCTGTATCTATTAAAATCTCTTACACTTTAACACAGTTCATAATATAAATTTGACCTTGGCTTAGCTAAGTTCAAAAATATTACTCTGTAGCTGTAGTCACTAAAACATGTGCTTCTGAAGGACGTGTGAGCAAAAATTTCAGGAAAACTCCAGCAGAAAACAAGTTAATCAAAGTGTTAAAACATATTAGGAAGCATAATTTAAATAAATGCTGCTGCAATCTACACGTAAAAGAGACTGTGTCAATAAGATGCCTAGCAACTATGCTGGAACAGGCGTATCTTGTAGACTGGCAAACCCATTTGCTATAGGAACGCCTAGAAGTTGCCTGGAATGTAGCATTTAGCGCCGGAACTGAAAGACCCAGCTTCAGTACCATCTCTGGGGACCATGTCGGTAAGGCAAATATATGTAGTTTGGAATATCAGTTATTAAACTAAATGGCTTATCTGACTCTCTTCTATTGCGCTGCACGCGCTCCGTCGGCCTTAAGCATTAATTTTATTAAAACTTGAAACCTCGGATCCTCTTTAATAACACAACTTGACGTTTTCAAAAGATGCTTAATCAGCTGCCCTGCTTGACCAGTTAAACCTTTCAGTCACAATTTTTCGAGATAAATTAAAACGTGAAACACAAAATACACTATTATTTTAAGAATTTTTGGTGGGATCAGAATTTTAATAGAGTGATCTAGATCCTAGAAATAGATTGTCCACNCTGCTTGACCAGTTAACCCTTTCAGTCACAATTTTTCGAGATAAATTAAAACGTGAAACACAAAATCCACTATTATTTTAAGAATTTTTGGTGGGATCAGAATTTTAATAGAGTGATCTAGATCCTAGAAATAGATTGTCCACGATATAGGACATCATGACAGCCAGTATACATAAACTGCTTTTTTCTAACAATAACAATAATAACCAACGCCTGTAATTAGGCTACCGCCCTGTGGCAAGCTCTCTCACCTCTCCCCTACACGACCAAACTCCTCTTCCAAGCCCTTTCTGAACTTTCCAACCACCCTCGCAGATACCAATTCCTCCCGCAACACATTCCACTCCCTCACAACCATAGACTGCCTACCCTGCTCCGTTCTCCTCCACACCCTCTGAAGCTTCTCACTATTGTTTCCCCTACCTCTAAACACCCCCTTCCTTAACTGGCAGTGTAAACTTCCTCACCCTCCCTTGCCATTCGCCATCCTGACTAGCCTTTCAACATTCCTCCTGTGCTTTGAGCTCCACCCCATTTCTTTCAAAATCATTGATGGCCTATATATAGTTCATTTCAACCTCACCATCCTGCCCCTGTCTTCTCCACCTACCCTTCACCCATCTTGCTGCCCTCTTTGCACCTTCTCTAGCTCTCACACCTACACCTCCACGTACGAGTCCCATACTGCTACCGCATATTCTAACATCGGCCGTACCATTGTGCCATATGCCTTCTCCTTCACCTCACCGCTGACTCCCTTCAGCACCCTTTCCAACATACCCAAAGCCCTTCTTCCCTCTCTACCAGTTTTTTCCATCTGATGTCTTCCTACAATACAATACCTAGATACTTATAATCTGCTGCTTCTTCTATCTCTTGCCCCTCCCATCTGTACATGTCCCTGCTTATCACCGTCTTCCTTGTAAATCTCACTACCTTAAATTTTCTTACATTTATCTTCATTTTATTCCCCATGGTCCACAACCATATCCTGTCAATGTCTGCCTGCAAATTCCCCCCTCCCTCCACGCATGCAATACACAATCCCATGCAAACAATCTTATTTTTCCCTTAATATCCAAACCCATGTCATTTACCATTATGGTAAACAACAAGACGGCCCAGCACGCTCCCCTGACGTTACCTCTCCTTCCTCCGATATTGCCTCCCCCACTTTCACCCTCTGTCTTCGCCCCCTGATGAAGTCCCCAATCCATTCCACTACCCACTTGTCCGGTATCAGCTCATCCACTTTCTTCATCAAAGTCCCATGGGGCACCTTATCAAATGCCTTCTCAAAGTCTATGAAGCAGGCATCTACCTGCTTCCTCTCATCAACTGCCTGCACCAGATCCTCTAACAGCCCAGCCGGCTGTGTCTCACATGAGTATCCTTTTCTGAAACTACTCCAACCAATTCCTCTTGTTCATAACATTCACAACATACTGAACCACCAGCCTCTCCATTACCTTTCGTGTATTCAATGTGAGACTCACTGGTCTGTAGCTCCCCCTATCATCCCTCTATACATAAACATAAAAGCACATAAACAGATAAACAAATATATACAGAAAACATTTCCCATGAAAATTCACTGCAGTAAATTCTACTTTGTATGGAACTGTGCAAAACAGTTAAAACAGTTTGTGTCTAGAGAGGCAGACATGGATCTTGCACTTTGAGCACAGGATGTAGTCTTCCCTTTGCAACCANCGGCAGTAAATTCTACTTTGTATGGAACTGTGCAAAACAGTTTGTGTCTAGAGAGGCAGACATGGATCTTGCACTTTGAGCACAGGATGTAGTCTTCCCTTTGCAACCAATGTTCTTACATCTTGACCGACTTTTCTGATCACTGTATTCCGGCAAGTGGTTCATTCCAACAAAACGCACATTGTCCACTGGATGGATCACAGTTGCCCTCTCTGGATGTACTTCAGGGCTGGTTTCATTTTGCGATGGACGTCCTCTCTTCTTGCCTGCATACTTACCAGAAATAATGAATGACTCTCCAACATATTGTCGGAAGTGGACGAGGTCCATCAACTAGTTGTCTGCTATTCCAAGGGAGTTGCCTTGTTGCCTATACTCCAGCCATGAATCAGCCACTGCCTCGTACAGAGCATGGGAAAGTAACCTCAATGGCCACTTATTAGATCTGATGAAGGAATGGTAAATTGCTATCAAGAAGTCGAATTTGTCCACGCCTCCCATGCTTTTGTTGTACAGCATTACTGCTTCTGGCCTTGGCAGAAGCAGTAATGCTGTACAACTGATTTTCTTCTCCCATCTTCTGCATGTGTCCACAGAAACAACACAAACAAAATTTGACCCAAGCACAACACAAGAATTGTCATATCATTTCGTCACGACTACTTACTTACAACTTCCTGGATAAAACCATGTAGCTGATGTTTTTTTTATGTCAGCATCTGAAAGCAAAGGCGACTTGCAGAATCTCTCGATACGTACTGTCCCAATAGTGCATATCCTTTTTTCCATGAGCCACTGAAACAACCAGTAGGTACTGAAAAAATTGACGAAGAACAGTTTGCTGCCAGGTGTACTAATCCTCTCCGCCAACTGCATCACAACTGCTGCCCCTAAACCAAACTGAGCATACTCACACTTCAATTCTGTTGTGGGGTCTTGGTACATCTAAAAGTTGTACATACGACCACTCTCTCCACACNACAAAATTTGACCCAAGCACAACACAAGAATTGTCATATCATTTCGTCACGACTACTTACTTACAACTTCCTGGATGAAACCATGTAGCTGATGTTTTTTTTATGTCAGCATCTGAAAGCAAAGGGGACTTGCAGAATCTCTCGATACGTACTGTCCCAATAGTGCATATCCTTTTTTCCGTGAGCCACTGAAACAACCAGTAGGTACTGAAAAAATTGACGAACAGTTTGCTGCCAGGTGTACTAATCCTCTCCGCCAACTGCATCACAACTGCTGCCCCTAAACCAAACTGTGCATACTCACACTTCAATTCTGTTGTGGGGTCTTGGTACATCTAAAAGTTGTACATACGACCACTCTCTCCACACNTGCATACTCACACTTCAATTCTGTTGTGGGGTCTTGGTACATCTAAAAGTTGTACATACGACCACTCTCTCCACACAAAACAAAAATCTTCACTCCTCACTTAGTGGGTTTGTTACGAATGAATTGTTTTACATTCAGTTGCCCTTTGTATGGGACCATCTGTTAGTAGATGCTCGGATTTTCTTCTAGCTGAAGATGTAGGCAACGTCTTCTGACAGCATTGTAGATGGGCCTAACTTTCCAGAATCTGTCTGTTGTGTTAGGGTTCTTGTTCTGTGTGTCAACAACATCAAAACAGGTGCAGAGTTTGTACAATCTATTCACATTCATGTGGTCAGCTACAAGTGTGATATGAAACCTTGGCTCCCAATACATTCTTACCCTGGGATATCTCAGGTTCCCCACGCATCCCAACAAAAGACTTTATTTCATCTACTAAAGTTGATGCAAAATTTGGCACATTTTTTTGCACTGAATATAAATTTGTACAATACATCATTGTGTTGAGCATGTCTGGGGGAAAATATTTTTCGAAGAACTGTGTAGGGGATGGCAAATATACGGCATCACAATTTTGAGAAAATGTATCACTGGTCGGTGAAGTTTCAAATGAACGTATCCTCCAGGAAATATCCTTCTTTAAAGTGAAATTGTGATTTTCCAAACGTTCTTTTTGAAACTCCTTCACTATCATACAAGAATGTTTCTCAGAACACCAGGTGATGTCACATTCGGCACAGTTTTGGTGCTACTGTTCCCTCTGCATCGTGTAGATACAACCTCTTCACTTGGAACTGTTGTGTTGTCACTATAACTAGGTGTAGGTTTAGGGGTTGGAACATATACCTGCTCGCTGCAAATGTCAAGTATATCTGGCAGAACTCTCGTCAAGAGTTGAGTCGGAAATCTGCTCGCCAGGTCAAAATTCTGCAGTTAATCTTCCTCATCGTCACACAAATTCTCTATATCAGATGCATCTCCACTTTCCAATATATCTAAAATTTCATTAGCAAATAATTTCTTTCGGCCAACCTAATTACAGGACCATCATGGTCAACAGGTAGGCAGTACGTATGATACATTTTAGATGTAAATGTAATTAATAATTCATTATTTTGTACTCACTGTTAACACAAATACAACTTCACCTAATTCGTGCAAAGGCACGTGACCTAGGTAATTATCCGTAGTCGGCAAAAATGGCAATTATATAATTACCTCAAAATTCGAAAAAATCAATCCTAGGTCCATGAAACACGCTAAAATGTCAAACGGGACACACGCAGTGACGTCGCCACCCACACGCCAAGGTTCAAAAATACGAACCATCACTGACGGCAGCTACAGAAGAACTCACTACAAAAAAAACCATTCTCCGATTAAAATTCAGTTTCAGGAAGAGATAAACGAAGCACGGCAATGTGTAGCCACATCTAGTACGATATTTTGAAAGCCTATTTGGTCTAAATAAATAACATGTTTCTAAAAAGTGTTTTTAAGAGAATAATGTTTATTTTAAAACATAAATAATACATTCCGTCATCTCCAAAAGGATTTCGAAGTGTGTATAAAATTGTCAAAAAGGGTATTTTTATGATAACGAAATTCCTTTACACTGTGGTGTTTGTGTCAATGCAAATATTCATTGTGTGCACCAATAGACTGCAACAACATATGTACATAGTACATGAAAGAACGCGTCCTAGGAATAGGACAAGGTGACTAGCGACTCCATACATTAAATTTAATGCCATAGCTTTGTGGAAATAAAAGCAAGCGTCCAATATAGGACTCAGTGATATAAAGATAGACTTTAGGATACAAAATGTCACCANCAGCGACTCCATACATTAAATTTAATGTTATAGCATTGTGGAAATAAAAGCAAGCGTCCAATATAGGACTCAGTGATATAAAGATAGACTTTAGGATACAAAATGTCACCAAATATAATTTCATGTAGCCAAGAAAGTTCGAAACGATAAAACTTTTCCTCCGTAAAAAGATAAATTTGAATTATGCTAGGAGAATGGAAGAATAAGGCCAACGAATGCAGTGTTTTTTAAAAATGCCTCTAAACAAAACAAATAACGCAATGCTACCAACAATTTATTTAAATTAATTATTTAATTATTTATTGGAAACTTTTTAAATATACAAATTACCTGAAAACATAATACATTTCTGAAAGTACTAAAACATTTACCAACATAAAACGTTAACACTGTCAAGAGAAGAAATAACTTCAACAAAAACAAATATTTTCACCACGTTAAGGTATATTCCACCCAGGTTCACTGGGAAACTCAATGCTTTTAGACTGGCAACAACAAATTTTTCGTTACTAGGAGGGCTAGTATCGAAAAAGTCCTAATACTTTCATATTTCTTACATAAAAAATAATTTTAATACACATACATCAAATTTTACATCTCAACATAACAACGTAATGTTTTACTTTTTTTTATTCACATAGTTTAGAACTTTAATATTTTTTGGCCTATTTGGCCTATTTTCCCTGTAACAATTTCTCCCATAATACACGTATATTTATCGAAAAAGTCCTAATACTTTCATATTTCTTACATAAAAAATAATTTTAATACACATACATCAAATTTTACATCTCAATGTAACAACGTAATGTTTTACTTTTTTTTTATTCACATAGTTTAGAACTTTATTATTATTTGGCCTATTTGGCCTATTTTCCCTGTAACAATTTCTCCCATAATACACATATATTTATTAAACCTTTGTCGTGGAGCAATACAGTTACAAAGTACGTTGGACGTAGTTTCTTTGGATTGTACAGAGAAAGCGCCTCACATGCTGCCTGACTACCAGAGTTAATGCTATTAATAAGAAAAATAAATTAATTAATCACATGTAATAAAATTTGAAGCTCTATTTTTACGAAAAAAATTTTAAAGACCTTTATTGTTATATATATCAAGTATTTCTAACGATATAAGTTAAAAGCACAAAACTATCTTCCGTGTTGCACAAAAATGATTAAAAAAAAGAACTATTAAGTCAAAGCTAACATTTGGTACATAATTAACATTAAAATGCTCATAACTCGGTACAGTCCATAGGAACCATTCGAGAATAATCGATTACTAAATCTCATATCGTAAAGCACGTTTCGGTGTGGTCTCAGGGTCACGGTGATAAAAATAATACCCGGAGGGCAGAGCTAACCAGTTAAGGGAATCCGCTCGTGTAAGCATGAGACTCAGGAGGTGGGCCGTGTTCGAAAAGCCCGGGCTAATTGAACCTGCACCCCGTATCTTACCAAGGTCGAGCGAGATAAATAACATGAGTACCTGAATATGCGAAGTAACATACACACTCCCGAATTGTGGTATTATTGCTCACCAGCATTCCACCCAAAGCACTAACAAAAACACTTCAAATGTAATACAGAAGACACTTGAACTTACTTGAANGCTCACCAGCATTCCACCCAAAGCACTAACAAAAACACTTCAAATGTAATACAGAAGACACTTGAACTTACTTGAAGTAGAAAACGAGGCAGGTAATTGACGGTTTCAAGAGTCGTCGTCCTTATGATCTCCGTGAAGCAAAACTAAATGTATACAACAACAATAGTTCAAAAAAATTCAGGTTGTATTTTAGCAAAAGCCAGATGAAGCAATATAACACATAAGCAGGCAAGCGCCATAAAGCCTCGAACTGGCCTAAACTGAACACAAAGACGGTGGCGGATACAACAAAAGAATTGAGTTATGAATTATGCCAGAGGGACCATGAGTCTGCTCCGCAATGGAGGCATAATCGGGGGTGCACAATGAAACTAATAAAAATCTTCCAGAATACTTATAAGTATATTGCAGCTACATTGTTGCGGATCGAAATTTGCTTCACCCAGAGTCAANAAAAATCTTCCAGAATACTTATAAGTATATTGCAGCTACATTGTTGCGGATCGAAATTTGCTTCACCCAGAGTCAAATGACGCGACCTACCCTGAAGCCCGCTACTTTCAGTCTAAGGAGGGGGTGGTGTGGCAGAGATAAGAGGAGTTGACCACCGCCCTGCAAAAACCGAATATTCCTTGAAAAAATGAGATGGATGAAATGGAAATCATCCTTTAGACATACAGTGCAAATTATGAAACTTAATATTATTTTTACAAAAACATACACAAAACTGATTTTAAAAAAGGGTCAATAATTAATATAGCATTTAAAAAAAATTTGAAAAGAGTCTTTGCTATTGCTTGAAAAAAAAAACATGAATTAGATTTAATTAATTTAGTGTCTTTTAATATTATTTTGGTATAGTGTAGTTAGAGTTCAACTGTTCCACTGGTGCAGTCAAGACATGTATCACTAATTTATTATGCATTCACTGATATAAAGTATACTTAATTACTACGGTGTTCTTTTATTATGAACTGCTCGATGCACTAATTGATTTTCCAAAAAGATATTTGATTTCTCAGTTCACAACANTGTGTTCTTTTATTATGAACTGCTCGATGCACTAATTGATTTTCCAAAAAGATATTTGATTTCTCAGTTCACAACAACCATGTATTTCATCACAATTTGCACCCATGATACTTTGTTATTTATTCAAGGATTTTGCTACATTCACTTCCCAGCTGATCATTAATTGTGGTAGTAATAATGAAGAAATGATTATGTTAATTTATGCTCTTTACCTAAAGTTACACTTAGTGGAATGTAAAGTTGTTGAACTGACTCAAGTAGCACAAAGTCAGTCGTGTCACCTCTGGTTTCTGTGTGCAGCCGGTACTTCAGCTGGATAGTACCTAACTGCTTAACTAGGTGGTGTGTGCGGGGTGACAAAGGCTNTCTGTGTGCAGCCGGTACTTCAGCTGGATAGTACCTAACTGCTTAACTAGGTGGTGTGTGCGGGGTGACAAAGGCTATGGAGTAAGCTGTGGTCGGCGTCAATGATTTATTTATGCAACCATCGATATCTTTTATTTTACTCGATTGTTTGAAAATTGCTTTCCCTGTTGAAGATTATGAAGTGAATTATGTAACGTGATTATTGAAATGCCTCTCTGTATTTTGCACATTTATTAAAACTTCCAAAGAAACACTGCACAAATAATGCATTGTATCTGTACGTAAGCCAACTAAATTACCAGCCCAAAATTAGATGCTATCTTATAGACTGCAACTAAGTTACAANTCTGTGTGCAGCCGGTACTTCAGCTGGATAGTACCTAACTGCTTAACTAGGTGGTGTGTGCGGGGTGACAAAGGCTCTGGAGTAAGCTGTGGTCGGCGTCAATGATTTATTTATGCAACAATCGATACCTTTTATTTTACTCGATTGTTTGAAAATTGCTTTCCCTGTTGAAGATTATAAAGTGAATTATGTAACGTGATTATTCAAATGCCTCTCTGTATTTTGCACATTTATTAAAACTTCCAAAGAAACACTGCACAAATAATGCAATGTATCTGTACGTAAGCCAACTAAATTACCAGCCCAAAATTAGATGCTATCTTATAGACTGCAACTAAGTTACAANATGTATCTGTACGTAAGCCAACTAAATTACCAGCCCAAAATTAGATGCTATCTTATAGACTGCAACTAAGTTACAATCAAACGCACAGTGCAAATTATAATATAGTTAAGACGAAGTCCGAAACAACACATCAGTGAAAGTTTTACAAACAAAATACAGTAAAATACACTGAACCCGACCACTTAAGAAATTAATGCAACTTCCCCGAAACACTTTAAGTTGTACAGGGCAAAGACGAATGGCGATGGCAACAAGGAAGTTAGGTTTTTGCTTATAACATATATGGTTTGAAATACTTAAAATATATAAAAGAAAGCTCAATAAAAATGTTTTCGTAAAAATAGCACTTCAAATTAAATTACATTTTTATAAGTTATTTCTTTTTTCCAATAAAATATATAAACTTCGGCAGGCAAGGCAGCATCTGGAGCACTATCTCTATACATTCCAAATTAATTACGTCTAACGAACCTGGGGAACCATATCACCTCTTAACTTTCACACCCCTTGGTGATGACAAAGCCATTTGTCTTTGCCCTGTACAACTTGTGTTTCGTGCAAACTGCATTAATTTCTGTAATGTTCATGTTCAGTGTATTATTACAGTNTTTGCCCTGTACAACTTGTGTTTCGTGCAAACTGCATTAATTTCTGTAATGTTCATGTTCAGTGTATTATTACAGTGTTTTGTTTGTTAAACTTTCACTGGTGATCTGCACAGTAATGTTTCAGACTTCGTCTATACTATATTATACTTTGCAAAGTGAATTTCATTGTGACTTAGATGCAGTCTTTTTGACAGTAACGAATTTTTGTTTGGTAATTAAGTTGGTCTTACTTATTGATTCATTGCTTTATCTGTGCAGGTTATCTTTGGAAGTTTTAAATGAATTNTATTTTGTTTGTTAAACTTTCACTGGTGATCTGCACAGTAATGTTTCAGACTTCGTCTATACTATATTATACTTTGCAAAGTGAATTTCATTGTGACTTAGATGCAGTCTTTTCGACAGTAACGAATTTTTGTGTGGTAATTAAGTTGGTCTTACTTATTGATTCATTGCTTTATCTGTGCAGGTTATCTTTGGAAGTTTTAAATGAATTTGCAAAATACAGGAAGGCATTTGAATAATTCAGGTACGTAATTCCCGGCGCAATCCTTAACAGGAAAATACATTTTCAAACCATCGAATATAATAAAAGTAATATATTCTTGGAATATATAAATTATTGTAACTGAACAAAAAAATAATTCATTATTATCGAAAGATTATTGTGGAATATTCAGAGATAATAGCACATTAACCTTGGTCAATGAGGAAACCAATGTTAGCCTTATCGATAGATATTTCTGTTATATTGTATTTGCTTTAGTAGAATTAACCATAACCAGGTTATAAGGTAAATTATGGTAATGAGAGGCCTCACGGAGCAGGCGACCAATGCCGTCGGTCTGTTCCGAGTGCTGAGACGAACTAACCAAGTGACCTAGGTTTCTGTCACGATTGACGAGAACTGAAGTCAAACGGCGAATAATGAAATATGACATGAACACTATGTGATATGATTGCAATGGTGGAAAATTGTATAAATTTGATAAACACATTGGTGACACCCCCGTTTATTAAAAAAATTCTGTAAACATTGAAGTTGTGAAGTTTACGGGGTGTGTCACTGCACTAAATGACATGTTACAAGGATGGAGGCCTTTGTAGGCAATATCCCTTTTAGAAAACATAATTGCTCTAATATAAATATAAATTTGTTTTTATGTTTGCTTGTAAAAAGTGTTTGAATTTCACTACCTGTGACATGTCTGAACATCACTGGCTACAGTATTGTACAAGGGAGAGCACTGAAGTAAAAACGAGGTTCCAGAATAATTAAACACACTTATAGTAAGCTAACAGAGTTAAGAACAAAGATAATGGTCTCTCCCTGCGATGCGAGACTTGCCCTTGTAGAGCTCTAAACGAGATTGTCGAATAGTGGGCACGGAATGCAGGTTGTGTCCCCTGCACGCGCGCATGAGTATGCCAAAATGCTTCTACAGTAATATGATGTATTCGAGGTGACCCAGGCCTGGTTGAGTGTAGATGCCTGGCGCCAAAACTCAGTTGAGAGTTAATGATGTGGGTTGTTCGGTCGACGACACAGGGGACCCTGGATGCCTCCGTCAGTTTGAAGATGAAGTTGTCACGCACTTAATATTACACTACTTTCATATTGACCTTATGACGAGACTGTAGGCCATCTCATACGCCTGAAAATATTAGAAAAATTATGGGTGGTACTACAATGGCTGTAGCGCCCTATGTGTCGCCGAGGACAATGAATCAACACTCACTGAATTTTATAAAGCTGATTACTGTTCAAGAAGTGGACATGAAAATATTAAAAGAAACGTACCCAGCAATTCAGGCCTCCCTGTGACCTTAGCATCAAAATGACCTAAGTCAGTGTGATGGTTATGCAGATAAGCGGCAGCGTTAAGCTCTCTGGTGAGAGCGCAGGTGGTTCTCCCCTCGTTTCTAACGTTACCTGAGCGATCGGGGATTGTAATGCGGACGTCATCCGGCGACTATGTTAAGAAAAGTCAGAATATTACACAATATTCCTATTTCGAATGGAATGGCCTCCAGCTCACTGGGTGAGCATGAAGTCACAGTTCTCAGGGATCATGGGCAGAACGACCATGTGGCTGTATCTCCTGACACACACAACACACACAGAACAAATTTACAGGAAAACAAAATCTATAGCCGGGGTAACCAGACTCCCCAGCANCTGACACACACAACACACACAGAACAAATTTACAGGAAAACAAAATCTATAGCCGGGGTAACCAGACTCCCCAGCATGCCTTTATATTACCTTTTTACCTTACAAATGAAGGATGCCTCCTTGAGGCATCGATTACTTCCTGGATAGGATCAGGGCTCGAGATACAACACAAAAATGAGAACTCAAAAGTTTCTTTTAACTCAAGTAAATTGTATTGCTGAATAGTATACACAGTTNGATACAACACAAAAATGAGAACTCAAAAGTTTCTTTTAACTCAAGTAAATTGTATTGCTGAATAGTATACACAGTTCATGTATGCAATGCCAATTAAAGCAGACCTGACTCACAAAGTCTGCCAGCGCCCGTTACTATACAAAATTGCAAAGAATGGCGCGAAAACTTACAAGAGTAATTAAACCTCCAGGGTCAGTAAATTGAGCTGACAGACGAGTCCTGCGAACGTGGGGAATGCTGTTGCTAAATTTAATAAAAGCTCCAGTAAATAACGTTAATCTTTCGCAGCAAAGTGTTCAGAACAAAGTATGAGAGTCCCCTGTGACGCGACGCAGGTGCAGCACCTAAGACCTGTGGAANCGCAGCAAAGTGTTCAGAACAAAGTATGAGAGTCCCCTGTGACGCGACGCAGGTGCAGCACCTAAGACCTGTGGAATCAAAATCCCAGAGATGGCACGAGTCATCAGCGATCTTGCCGAGAACTCGCTAAACTCTGCGAGATAATTTAATTATCGGAACTTATTAACATAGAACTTGTAACATATACACATAAAACACGTAAACTTTTTGAGTGAGCTTTCTTAATCCTGTAGAGAGTTAAGAGTTCTTAATTAAGCACTAATTTAAATACAAAACATGAGTTTGTGGTGCCTTGCAGAGCACGTGGGAAATTTAGGTCTGCTAAGTTTTGGGGCACTCTATGCCATAACGACCAATGGCCCGTGCACCCAACGGCTATGGTATTGGGGTAAGCACCATTTCGGATCGTCTACTAATTTATTAAAAGAGTTACCTCTTGTAATAAGTAAAGTACGATGGTCTCTTGAGTCACGTAGTACCTGTTGGCAAGAAGGTGCAAGTTCCATTCTTGTCAACCTGCACTACTCTATCTTGGCCTTGACGTGAGCCACGCATCCACGAGCCCCTTGTACCCACTCTGACCGCAGCAGTCACATCAACTTCACCAGCTACACTGGGCCACATCAACCACATCAGGCCAAGAGTTTGTAGTGCAGGTTGACAAGAGCGGAACTTGCACCTTCTTGCGAACAAGGATTATGTCACTCAAGAGACAGTTTTACATATTTATTACAAGTGGTACTACTTTAAATAAATAAGTNTGCGAACAAGGATTATGTCACTCAAGAGACAGTTTTACATATTTATTACAAGTGGTACTACTTTAAATAAATAAGTAAGCGATCCGAAACAGTGTTTAACCCAAAGCCACAGCCATTGGACGCACGAGGTATTGGTCGTCACGTCGTAGCAGCTCGCACCGCGACATACGATGTAACGCACAGCCGGGTGATGTCAGCTGGCCTGTAGGCCGAAGCTGAAGTGCTACGAGCTTCAAAGTGTAACCAATTGTGCGCAATATTTTTTCAAACACATTAAAATACATCACCTCATTCACAGCTACAGTTAGGGGTGTGTATGGTTGTATTAAGAGCAATCGAGCATGGCAACCCACACCCATTTTCCACTTGTCCATCCCTTCTGGAGACAGCCGTCTGGCAACACTGTAGCCAGTGAAATTCCAACCCATCACAGGTAGTGAAACACTGACACTTTCCATAAGAAAATGTGTTAGTGTATTTAATGTTTAGTTATAAAAGAGCAATTATGTTTTCAAAAAGGGAGATTGCCTATAAAGGCATCCATCCTTGTAACCTGTAATTTAGTACGGTGACACTCCCTGTCAACTTCACAACATCAACCTTAACAGACATTTATTAATCATCGGGGTGTGTCGCCAATGTGTTTCATTCTATTAATACAATTTTCACCATTGCCATAATATTACATAGTGTTAATGTCATGTTTTTCCATTCGGCGTTTGACGTCGGTTCTCGTCACTCATGATGGAAGCCGATGTCACTCTGCCAGTTTGACTCAGCACTCGGGCCAGAATGGCGACATTGGTCCCCCTCTCAGCGAGCCCCCTTGGTCTCATGATTTAGGCTGTTATCACATCACTGCAAATAGTTACTTAATTAACCGGAACATTTGTTTTTATTTCTTTGCTGTACTGAGGGGAGAACCACCCGCACTCTAACCAGAGAGCTTAAACCTACCACGTATCCGTATAAAAAAANCTTTGCTGTATTGAGGGGAGAACCACCCGCACTCTAACCAGAGAGCTTAAACCTACCACGTATCCGTATAAAAAAATGCTCATTTTCAAGCTAAGGTCACCAGCAGGCCGTAAGTGCTGGGTCCGGTTTCTTTCATTATTCATATGTAATCAAGCACAGTGAATAAACAGATTTTCAAAGTTCAATGCCCGTCCATTTATTGTCCTCCGGGACACGTAGGACACTACACCCCTTGTAGTACCACTCACAATTTTCTAGTATATTTCAGGTGTACGAGACGGCCTACAGTCTCGTCATAAGGTAAAAATAGTGTAACAGTAAGTACGTGACATCATCTGCAAACTGATGGAGGACTCCAGGGCTCCCTGGGCCCTGGACCAAACGACCCACATCACTAACTCTCCACTGGCGCCGGGCAATTCTACACTCAACCAACCCTAAGTCACCTCGATCATGTCAGCCTGGTGTTGTTTGATGTGGCCCGGTGCAGCTGGTGCAGTTGATGTGGCTGCGGCGGTCGAAGTTGGCACAAGGAGCTCGTGGATGCATGGTTCACGTCAAATACATAACAAATACACATACAAAATAACCTTCCTGACAATTAGACATAAATTCTATAGCCTGTATGTGGTACCATTTAAATGGTACATTAAAATTTTCAAAGTTTGAATGTACAAACCTCTGGAGGCGTGTCAAAAATGCAAACAGTTGAATGCTCCAGGTAACAGCAATTACTATGGAAACAGTTTATGTCTCTTTCAAAACATTTACCTGTGAGATCAACTGTCATCTCATAATATTAATGTTTAATTATTCTAGAAAATCGTTATTTAATTTATTAAAGTGTATGCCTTTGCAGCCGGCGGATTCTACTTACTCCAATTTCGCACTTTGCCTAGCTTTTGCGAGGTCACTTTTGTACATATAGCGAAATGACCATTTCCTGCACTCCCGCACATCATACCCTAAATAATACAGTATCTACCATCTCAAATTATGCTAGGCTTAATTAGGAACTGAAATTATCATTCACCACTAGGTCGGAGGGAAGGCTCAGTTGACGTTTTTAGTACCTGCTCTCTTCCGAAAGCAATGACCATCGCTCCAACTGCTGTTGCTATGCTGCCTGGTTTGTTTGGGTTGCTTGTCGCTGCTCTAATCTCATGTGCTCGTGGCACACTGTGAACCTCGTTGATCCATTTTGGCTGGTATTGATGGGCCGGTATGCGTGTTAGGTTCGGGGTTTTAAAATGAGGGAGGAGGTTAGACTACAAAATGTAGAAGTACCTGCACAATAACCCTGGCTATGGAAGGCGGCCCCATACTTAAAACTACAAATTGAGCTTGACTGACAATTAATAACTCTTTTTAGTTTCGTACTTCCAGCTCTATATCTCCCATTGGAGGATAGGAGCCATAAATCTCCTTGATAATGAAAATAATATATCAATCCAGTGACACCAAGCTCTCCCCCATAGACATATAATTATACTTCAACAATGACACTGTGTAACCACGTTATGATAAAATAAAATTCCTTGTCTTGTTTTCCAAAGTAATGCAAATGCCCGACAAATCCAGGATTCCAATGTTGTTTCCCCTTAAACATTTGGACTAAGGCAAAACTGGCAAGTGCTCACCAATCACTGTGTCAATTGCATGCAGGAACTCTTGCCTAGAGAGTGGATGGCTGCAAAATTCGGTATCGTTCAACCGATCTTGTAAACCAGGATTTTTGAAGAAACATTGCCGCAGTTGCTTCAAATCCTCTGGTTCCAGTCTCTCCAATAGGTCCACGCCAAATGTACCATCGTTTTCATCCTCGTCGAGACTGCAACAGACCCCAGACAAATTTGTACATAAACGTAAATCTGTACATTGTTCCTGAAATCAGCCTAGGACAAAATGGAAGAGAGGAGACTGGCATTAATTGCAGTAAGATACCTTAGCCAAAGGCCATGGAAACACCTGTCTTAAACCAGTGCAAAGAATAGATGAGGTGGGACAGAAGGTGGTCGAACAGTGGCGAAATTATAATGGAAAGGGCACATGAATATCACAAGTGAAAAAGAAACATTCAACGACTGGAACACAATTAATTATTGTTGTATTTCATGTAACATGTTAATCTGGATACAGGTCAAATAATTTTGCTTTTATAGTATACAAGTATTTGTGTATTGTAAGGTATTTGCGATTGCCCGCCATATGTTATCCTACAATTGTGCATTTTTCAAGTAGCTCCTCTTTTTGTCGTATATTATTTTATTCTGTTCAACCAGCATTATAAGTGTGTCATTGGTGTGAGAGACTTTATTCGCCACCTCCCACAGCAAGGTCATTTAACATAGCATTAAACCATCAAAGACTTGGCTGCTGGTGACAGGGTGGCTGGTTGTACATACAGTAGAGCAAGGAGCAGTGGGATTGGAAGACTGGGGCAATGGAGCTGCTCTTCAAGTGGGNTTGGGGATGGCTCCCAATGCATGACTCGGTGTGGTGTGTACCATCGGGACTCGGCTGCTGGTGACAGGGTGGCTGGTTGTACATACAGTAGAGCAAGGAGCAGTGGGATTGGAAGACTGGGGCAATGGAGCTGCTCTTCAAGTGGGTCGATGTGACAGGATTGGATTCCCATCAACTCACTCTCCCCTTTATAAATGCTGTGCTCCGAACTGGGACAAGGTAGCTAGCGTCAATCGGGGTGGTTGGCACCAACCCTCCTTATCATGAAGGGTAGCAGCGAGCATATGCTGAGAAATTCGTATTTTCGCTGCTGAAAATTGAACAGAGTGCTGTAAATGTCCTGGCTATGTGAGTCACGAGTTCACGAAGCCAACTGCGATGGCGTTCTGCTAGCGGTTCGCGTATCCTTTGCCAGGGGCGATGGGGATAAGAGGTCAGTTCTCCCAGCTATCACTGCGCAGCGCCACTGGTTATGTGAACTTATGTTGAATTCATCTCCGCTCCTGACTGTTGGCAGAGGGGTGAACTTTAGATGGGCGATATGGTTCCCAATTTGGTTGGACTTAGTTCGTTTGGAATGTACAGAGATAGTGCTGCCTTGTATGCCGGAGTTTATATATTTTATTGGAAAAAAGAAATAACTTATAAACACGTAATTTAATTCTAAGTGCTATTTTTACGAGAAAAATTTTATTGAGCTTTTTTTTATATGCATTTCAAATATTTCAAACGATGTATGTTATAAGCAAAAATCTAACTTCCATGTTGCTATCACCATTCGTCTTTGCCCTGTACCACTTATAGTGTTTCAGGGAAGCTGCATTAATTTTTTTAACGGTCGTGTTCAGTGTATTTCATTGTATTTTGTTTGTAAAGCTTTCACTGGTGTGCTGCACAGTAATGTTTCAGACTTCGTCTAAACTATATTATAATTTGCCAAGTGAGTTTGATTGTAACATAGTGTCAATCTATACGACAGCAACGAATTTTGGGTTGGTAAATTAGTTGGCTTACTTATGGATATATTGCATTATATGTGCAGTTTATCTTTCGAAGTTTTAAATTAACGTGCAAAATACAGACATGCATTTGAATAATTCCGTTACGTAATTCCCTTCGCAAGGGGAATAAATTTTCAAACAAAGGAATGAAATAAAAGCGATTCTTGAAATTTATAAATTGCGATAACTGACAATATTAGATTATTCTAGAAAGCTTCCTCTGGAAAGGTTAGAAATAGCAGCACATTAGCCTTGACTTGCAGGTATTTCTCTTATATCGTCTTCGGATGTTGGCGTGGTGGGTCACTTGAAAGTATTCTGCAGACCACGAGTATATGACTTGGCGCGTCATTAGTTCGGTGATACATTTAATTCCGTTACTATTATGGCTCCTACGTACCTAAATCTGTTTTGCTCGTTTAAGGCCCAGAAGCTAAGCATACGGGCGACACTAAACACTCGCACGCAGTGCTCCGATACTCCTTTGTGTAAGATGCTGAACTGGCTTGCAGCATTTCCATTGTTGCGCTGTACTGTGCAAATTATATCTGTAACAGCGACANCTTTCGCAAGGGGAATAAATTTTCAAACAAAGGAATGAAATAAAGGCGATTCTTGAAATTTATAAATTGCGATAACTGACAATATTAGATTATTCTAGAAAGCTTCCTCTGGAAAGGTTAGAAATAGCAGCACATTAGCCTTGACTTGCAGGTATTTCTCTTATATCGTCTTTGGATGTTGGCGTGGTGGGTCACTTGAAAGTATTCTGCAGACCACGAGTATATGACTTGGCGCGTCATTAGTTCGGTGATACATTTAATTCCGTTACTATTATGGCTCCTACGTACCTAAATCTGTTTTGCTCGTTTAAGGCCCAGAAGCTAAGCATACGGGCGACACTAAACACTCGCACGCAGTGCTCCGATACTCCTTTGTGTAAGATGCTGAACTGGCTTGCAGCATTTCCATTGTTGCGCTGTACTGTGCAAATTATATCTGTAACAGCGACACTTCATTGCACGCAATGAAAGCCCACAGATTTAACTAAACACATGTCGTATTTTTCTCCTACCTCTGAAGGAAACTGTGCAAGCAGGTTTTTTTTTTTCTACACTTATATGATAGCCATTAAAGCAAAACTAGTGAGCTACCCTATCAGGCTAGTTCCCAGTTCAGACTGGAGTAAGGGTCAGACTCCATTCCAATGGCATTTTAATATATTTGTATTTATTTTGTCATTATGCATTATGCATGTAATAGACAACGTCAGATAATAACAGAACCATATAAAACAATCAAAATACAGCTAATTAAAATACAAAGCATCTCACAGCTCACAATTTAAAAACCATATCAGAAGATGGCAAGTCTAAACATCCTTTTACCTCATAAAAGGGATTTAGCAACAACCAATCATATACTTTTTTTCTTTTTTTTTTTTCAAATCTCATATGACAAACATTCTGATCACTTCTTGGAAACTTGTTATATAATACTCATTAATTGTAAATGCTTTTAAAGATTTACTAAGTCTGCGATTATTCGGCCCACTTCGAAGTGGACCGAACGAGCAAGGTTCCTCAATAACCCACCTGTCTGGTGTACTGTGCATATGCACGGCGGGCTATGGGCTTGCGGAGAAATGTGACGCCAACGTGCCGATACTTTANGACTCCATTCCAATGGCATTTTAATATATTTGTATTTATTTTGTCATTATGCATGTAATAGACAACGTCAGATAATAACAGAACCATATAAAACAATCAAAATACAGCTAATTAAAATACAAAGCATCTCACAGCTCACAATTTAAAAACCATATCAGAAGATGGCAAGTCTAAACATCCTTTTACCTCATAAAAGGGATTTAGCAACAACCAATCATATACTTTTTTTCTTTTTTTTTTTTCAAATCTCATATGACAAACATTCTGATCACTTCTTGGAAACTTGTTATATAATACTCATTAATTGTAAATGCTTTTAAAGATTTACTAAGTCTGCGATTATTCGGCCCACTTCGAAGTGGACCGAACGAGCAAGGTTCCTCAATAACCCACCTGTCTGGTGTACTGTGCATATGCACGGCGGGCTATGGGCTTGCGGAGAAATGTGACGCCAACGTGCCGATACTTTATTTGCGGCATTTAGAGTTTGTTTCAATATTAGCATATTACAGACTTCAACTATCATTGCATCCGTTGGAAAAACTGAGCCTTGGCGTCTTGAAGTGGTTCAGGGATTTTCCAGAGGTTAATTTCACAGGTACTAAGTTAACCTTGAACCATTTACAAATTAGAAGCGGATGTATACTTTAGATTTTGAGAAGGAGGGGGAGAGGCCTATCTTACCATTATGATGCTGCATTTCTATACTTTTGATTCGTGGCATTGCGGCTGTTGGAGGGGGGGAAGGGGGGGGGCACTGTCGCACAACATGACTTAAGAAAATATAATTAATAAAAGAAAATCGGTATTTTTTAACAAATCTGATATTTTATTTTATTTTTAAAATATTCATAGTACATGTTTCATATCAAGGTGAGTGGCGGGTTATGTCCTTTTCAAAGACGACATTTTATAATGTGTAATTTTGCAATGCAGAGATATGCTGGATTCGACTCTATAATCTCCCAATCAGACTGTATAATCTGATCACTGTAATTTGTATTCATTCTAAATTTTTACAGCGTATTTCATATATAAAAAAAGGATGTCTAGCTGTAACTTATGTCAATCAGGGCGGCCCTTAACATCGGGGTCTTGAGAGCCGATGAAGGTGAGAGTTAAGCAGCGCCGAAATGCAAGTTCGGGGTACACGGGAGATCCCCAAGAAAACCCGCCGACCAGCAGGGTCGTCCGTTACGATTCCCAAATGCGAAAATCCCCGGAGTTGCCCTGCCGGGAGTCGAACCAGGTTCACCTTGGTGGGAAGCGAGTAGTCTGACCACTTCAGAACCGCGGCCCCCACAGATTTAAATTATATTTAATTGACAAAAATGATTAATTAAAGAGAATTTAAACATGGATTTATTGGTACAGGAGCAGGACAAACTGCCTTTCCACGCGTAAAGGGGATAAGGGAAAATACAGAAGTTTTTGACTTGGATTAGAGTGTGCATGCTAGATGCTCTGCTCAGTAAACAATTTCCCAGTCCCATCAATTCAATGAACTGATTCTTTGTGACTAAAACTATCAGAAACATGTACCTAGCTTCGTAGCTTCTATTTACTCTAATGTGTGCTTTATTATATTAATCTCTGACATGGTTTCAATGTAACTTAGATACATTCAACTAAAGTTATTATTTTATTTTCATGAACGCGTGAGTCTGTTGAAAACGAAAATGTTAACAAACATTTGTACATTCTGTAGGCAAAACTTAGGCCAATGTTGGGGATATTAAAAAAAAAATCAGTTTACCTAATGTGTTTTTTTTTTCTACCTATGTTCATTCGCTCCGATCTATTAAAAAAGCTGACTGATAAAAAGCATAATTTACAAAATAGATAATATCTGTCTTGTATATCATATATTATAATATATGTCTTGTATATTGCATATTATATATCATAAATTTGCGATGGCAGCATACTATCTCAGGCATTTGAAACAGACGTTATTTGACTAGTGACTATAAAATTTCCTTCAACCTTAAAGTACCTACCATTATCCGAACAAAATAAATAAAAATTGTTTTACGTCATGTGTAAACGCATTTCTGTTAGATTTTCGTGTATCTTGGTTTTGAATTTACATTACAGAATTCACGATGTATCATCTTCATTTGTTATGCTGTTTATATAAAACACGCACGGAAAAAAAACTTTTCATGTAAGTTATATTTTTTAAAAGAGGAAATGTATTTCTTTTCCTGGTTTATTGCTTATTTTAAAAAAAAACGCAGCGGATTAGATAACACTTATCAGAAAAAAAGTTTACTATTAACACTTTAAATATTTTTAAGGTTATGCGAGTTGTGTATTTTCGCTGCCAAGAACTTTTTTGGCGACAACAAAGGTAAAACTAAACCGAAGTAGGCCTAAGTGTATAGACCGTTCACAGTTACTTCCAACGTTTCTGAAGCCCTGCTAAAGTTCTACTTTCAGGCCATTCCTCCGCCTCATGCAAACAAAGCAAATCTAAAAAAATTGCACCAAAGGGAAAAAGCACCGCATTCGTGCGCCCTCCGTTTAATAATATTTTCCATGAGAACTATTTCTTAATACGCATTACCAACACGCCTATTTTCTCCCTGTTTTATTTGTATTAAATATAAATGACGTAATTTATAGATAAAATATAAGTAACAGTTCAATTTCAGCAAAAATTAGATACTCTTATTTTAGCAGAAGTATAAAATGCTTTTGATACACGACAATTTTAGGAAACAATTAAACACGTCGTACATAGGGTGATTGCTCTAAGGTTTGATACAGAAAGTGTGAAGATACGGCGAATAGATTATAGAGTGTATTAATAACGTCAGACTTACCTGACACTAGCTAGTTCGGTGTTGAAACTGCTGGCTGCTTCGTCTGCCATGCCCTGCGAAACAAGTTGCGATCTGCTGTCGGAATCGGATATTTCACTCTACTACGAGCGTTTGTCAACAGCCGAGTGTTGCTAAAGCGATTGTCTATTGACCAAACGCCGGTTGCTTTGACATTGTTGAGTGACGTCATCGAGCGTGGGCCTAGAAAGGGTAGTTATTCTAGATATTTTTGTACCAGAAGTGTCAATGTCTGTTAAGTAGTATGATGATATATACCCAAGTGTTTTAAGACACCGGCCGGTTTTGGGAGAGGTGAGGGCTCACTGGTTTATCGTTCGGGGCCAGTGAGCGAGTGAGTGAAGAGATTTTGGCGGCTCTTAACAGCCAGGTCTTGAGAGCCGATGAGGGTGGTTGAGGTGAGTATGGTGCAGCGCCGGAATGAAATGGCGGGGGAAACGGGAGATCCCCGATAAAACCCACCGACCAGCGATATCGTCCGAGAATTGAACCCGAACCGGGTTGGTGGAAGGCGAGCCTTCTAACCGCTCAGCCACCGCGGCCCCATTCGGGGCCAGCTCTGAAAATTTTACATAAATATATTTATCTCCATGCATAAATATGACAACATCCATATCTATTCCATCTATGCACAGAAATAATACGTATTTGAAACTCTCTCAGGCAGTTAGCCAATTTTGTTTATTCCACATGTATTTTCGTGCTTCCCTGTAATGTAAACGTTCCTTTGCAAACATCTGAAAACAGCTTGCTACCAGCAGTACAACCGCGAAAATATTTGTTTGCATTGCGGTTACGTATGCATAATACCTACTGCCCGACTCCAAACAATATAAGAATACTTTTTTTTTTGTCTAATTATTTTGAGCGGGGAATTTATCGCTAGTTTTCTCGTTATTTTATAAACAGCATAAATGCGTCCCACGCATGAACTACCATCAAACATGTCGCCTAAAGCCCCTGTCACACTGTACATTTTTTTTTCGTCAAACAGCTTATAGTAACTTTAATCAAATAAAATTTGGAAGTTTGAGACGTCACCGAAACGTCATAAAGGCTGCCATTTGACTGAAAAAGTAGGATGTGGACGGTTCCAGTTTCCATCAATTTTTTTGTATATTGGACCTGTTTAAATTTATTGAATGTTTAATGAGTTCACCCAATCAGAATCGTGCACATAAAAAACTGATTTCCGACCCCAATAAACTAAAATGGCGGCCAATAACGAGAAACGAAATAAGGTTATATACGGTTATACATAAGTTATAAATAAATATAAGTTTAAGTATAAAGTATAAGTATAAATAAGGTTATATTCCCTAAATTTAGTAAAGGATGCAAGAATGAGAGCAAATAGGTGCCCAAACTTGTTTTGCTCACCAAGATGCGTACAATATCTCTAATAAATGTTTATATTGTATTTTTGATACTTGCAATCATATTCGCTTCTGGGTTATAGACTTCCCTCGATCTTTCATGCGGTATGCAATATAGGTTTTGATTGGACCAAAATGAAATTTATGAGCAAAGCCAAAATGTCTCAAGAGAGAGGCCTTAAGACTTGACCTCCCCCCCCAGGAGGCCACCTATATGCCTGCCTCTTCCTAATCTGGAGATGTTTCGCTGTATATACTCTATTCGCGGTTTCTTCGGGCTGTATGGTAGCACAGTAGTATTTAATATCCCGCTTTTGAAATCATGTTTAATTAAAACTCAGACTAGGTCCATCAAATAAAAACTTTGACAGTGTGGCATATTTTCAAACACAGTCAACATTATTTTACCAAATTGTTTTTATGGCAGAATTTAATGGCTGTATTTCGTCTTCAAATTTTACTGTCAAATATTGTGACAGTGTGACAGGGGCTCTACGTCCACAGGGATGCATTCACCTGGACGATGCACCGTTCAGTAATCATGGCGCCGTGGTCGGTACAGAACCGTGCATTTGCAGTGGAAGCGTATTCAAAACATAACGAGTCTCCCGTCGCAGTCCAGAGAACGTTCCCGCGCCATGTCGTCCTGCGACGTCTCGACAAGGCAGTGGCGTGCGGAGGTCCGTCTTCCGGAGGGGGCGATCGAAATACAGTAGGGTAATATCTTATTTGAGCCCTCCCTTATCAAAATTACAGACTTGCTAATGATCACCTACAAATAAGAGTAATAGAGATTTCTCCCACGGGATTTTTTTAAATTTCAAACGTTAAAAGTTAGCAGTAAATAAAGCTTATTTCATTACAACATCGCGTGTTCCTCTAACACTGTCTTGTATTTTCAGCCAAAATGTGTTAATAGGTTTATAAACACATTGAGCAAACTTCAACATTTTTATTTTTAATGGCACACCCGTGTCAATTATTAAAATTAAAATTACATCTCTATCAAGAGTCGTCTTGTATAGCGAGCGAGGCGTGAAGCTACTATTCATATTGCAATAACAAATCAAAATTTCGAATTTTCGGGGGAGGCGATTGCCCCTTCTTGCGCGCGCCCCTGCGACAAGGTGCGTGATCACGGCGCGGTCGTCAGAGGGATGAGAGAGCACCGCGACACCGGCTCCACAGAAAACAAGACTGGTCGTCCGCGCGGACGTCGTGTGCTGCGGAGTTCATCTGCCGCTTGGAGGAGTGTATTTCCCGAGATGGCGGACACCTCTGTCCGGCGTGATACTCGAGAATAACTTGAGAAATGNCGCGGACGTCGTGTGCTGCGGAGTTCATCTGCCGCTTGGAGGAGTGTATTTCCCGAGATGGCGGACACCTCTGTCCGGCGTGATACTCGAGAATAACTTGAGAAATGGCACACCTTACTGATGCCAGTATTAAACACATTCCACTATCTCTCGCGTTTTCCTGCTTTCTTGAAACCACGGTGTGGCGTGCGAATTGAACACTTTTCTGGGGGGGTGNCATTTCTTGGTGAACTCGAGACTTTTGGAAATTCGAGCTAGTAGCGTAAATATGTACTATCTTACAAGATAAAAACTAGCTCCGTGTTTCCAATCTGCGCCTGGTGTGAAATTAATTACACCAAGGGAAACACAAAATCTTGCGCCACACACCGAAAACCTGAGTTTTTACGATCAGCGTATCTTAGTCGTCCGTGCTCCTTGTGTATTTTCCAGCCAGCACTTTCGGAAATCGCTTTCGCTGGCAGGGAAACAATTTTTCTAACGTGAGCGAGGGAAAAATATTCGTGAGAGATGGAATCCTCTGGCATCTCCCCAATTGATTCGTACACTGTTTGAAACCCCGACTATACTTCATTCACGGTTACTTCCAACTTTTCTGAAGCCCTGCTTAAGTTCTACTTCCAGGATATTCCTCCGCCTGATATAAACAACGCTTATAAATTACACCAAGGGGACAACTCACCGCATTCGTTCGCACTAACTTACGTAATATTTTACGTTAGAACTTTTTCTTGCTAGACATTACCAACACACGTATTTTGTCGCTGTCTTCATTCATAATAGTTATGTTATAATTGGCAGAATTATAACTTATACATAAGATATAAGGAAAATTAAAAAGTAACCAAAGGTATGGTACTTTTATGTAAACACAAGGCTTGTGATATGACATATTAGGAAATAACAAAAAACGTNAAGTAACCAAAGGTATGGTACTTTTATGTAAACACAAGGCTTGTGATATGACATATTAGGAAATAACAAAAAACGTTATACATGAGGTGTTTTTTCAAAGGTTTGATACAAAAAAAATGTGAAGATACAGTCAAATAGACCATATTTATTTTGCCGAAGCCTGTACACGAAATCATAAGGAAGCCNAAAAAAAATGTGAAGATACAGTCAAATAGACCATATTTATTTTGCCGAAGCCTGTACACGAAATCATAAGGAAGCCAGCCAGCCACGCCGTACTTCCACGCAGAGTGTCTGGCCGAACGCGTGAACCGAGAAGTGAAGTAGCGAGATGTCTTGCTGGGCAAGTTCAAGATCGTCAATCAGCTGTCTACTGTCGGTCAAGGAGACAGCGTCCCCTCGTCCGCGGCAACCCACAGCCTCCTCTGGCGTTTACAGACGGCAATGGTGNTGTCGGTCAAGGAGACAGCGTCCCCTCGTCCGCGGCAACCCACAGCCTCCTCTGGCGTTTACAGACGGCAATGGTGTAACAAAAAAAAAAATGGGGGGGCAGCGTATACGTTGCCATTATCTACATTTAGGAAAGTGCACCAGAATGAGAGTATATATGGATACCCAAACGGTTTTTATAAGCTGTTCGCGGTATAATTAACACTTTTGAAAGATCTACGTGTATGCACAATGCCTCATCACTTTATTCATGCATCGGTCAAGCGAAATTGAAATGATCAGAAAAGGACATATTTTACAAATCTGCTAATCTGTACACTTAGATGCATTAAAAAAAAAACAGAAAGCTAAATAAATAGTTTAACTTGTCACAAATGGTTACACAACCCTTTCAATTCACGTTAAGACATGGGACTATTTTCCATCCATCGTTACCAACTGTACTGGGCGCACGTTAAAATATATGCAGGTAGGAGCTGTAACTTTTTTCTAAGGTTGATTTCAAAAGTGCTCACTTTATCGTGAACAGCCTTTATACGCTTTTCACAGTTAACTGAACACTTTAGAAAACCCTGAAAATTTTCGAAATGCGCATCTGATAACTGGTCGCTCTTGCAGCTGGAAATGCCTACCTGTGTTACACATGTTCTGCAGCAGAGCTTGGAGGTGGTATTCCAGTATTAATTTTTAAGGGTGCTGGTCAAGAATAAATTAATTATTTTATATTTGTACGAAGCACTGCTCAACTTGTAGACATTAATTACAAGTACTATTTCCTAGAATAAAAAAATTTAGACCTCATAATTTTTGCATAATGGCATGTTAAAATCACAAGTTTAGTGTTTTTTGGGATGTACTACAACATATCATATCACAGTGTAATTTTATTATTTTTAGTATTTATTTCATGTTTGTTTATGTTTTGGAATGTGTTTTGTAATTTTGTGACTGAGGTATGTTTTGCATTGAAGCTAGAGACGTGAATGGTACTCTAATTTTGAATACAGGTTTGTTTTCTGACTTTAAAAAAGAATATTGATGGAATGTAATATTATTATATATTTATTTTATGATTTTCTGTATGGTTAACGTAAGTAACTCCGCTCGCGTGGACTACAGAATTATTGTTTAGGTTTTTTTTTTTAAAGACAAATAATCGAAATAAAAATTCGCAGCGGACTCGCAATAAATACACGTACATGCTCGAACGTGATTAGTTTGTTACNAATTTGCACCATTCCGCCGCCACCATGGCTCTCCACGTCCGCGTACGGTCAACCGACTCGCGAAAAATTACTTTTTCACAAAACTTTTGATATTGTTCCATCTTTAACGGTTTAGACAGCGCATTGCAACAGAGCGCGCTGGCGGCAAACTTTTTTCCGACTTGGTTCACTATTATCGCCACTGCTTATTCCTTATGTTACTTAACGTAACAAAATATAATCTGAAACCTGGCCAGAGAACATAGCTATGCATTTAAAAAAAAAACACGTAAATCGGATAAGTGGTTCTCGAGTGATAAGCGCACTAACAGACAAACACACAGAGAGACGTTGAGTTTTATAATATGTATAGATGAATTGTGTGTGAGTGAAACTTGTTTTAATGCAATTTATTTTAAATTGCATTAAACTTGGAACGCTTGCTTGCATGATTCATCGTGTACATACATTTGTCACGTGACGTTTGAAAAGACGTTGCGGGCGAGGCTCGCAGGATTTTCGAATGCACGGGCAGAATGTTCTACAACGTGACAGTGAGCGGACGTGATGTGTGTCGCTCTACACTACGATCGACGAGATACAAATAAGAGATGGCACGGTATTATGTATGGAAGTTGTGCCACGCCGATTTATTTACATAATTATGCCCAGTTGCGGCACTGGCATTCATTAAGTCTAAATAAAATCAGTTCCTCCTTATCCACTATCCCGGGTGAGGAACTGTGTTCTTCTATCCCGTTTGTATAAAAAAAATTGAAGAGACTACCAAAAGACGCAGTTATATGTATTTGTGTGAAACGTGTTTTTATGCCCATAACAAGCCCTGATGACCAGTTCTTATGTTTTATTACTGAGCACCGGCGAACATTAAAAAAGGTTTTACTGTTTAATGTAACAGACATTTTTTTTCTTTTGTTTAAAATTGTTCAAACTTTCACCAGTAATTATTAAAGTAATTTGCCAGGCAAGTTATGAATAAAAGCCTAATTTAAACCATTGTAATTTGATTTAAATAATTTCAGAACGGTGAAAATTAATTTTTGAATATAAATTATTTTTACAAAAACCTTCATTCTTTTATTTATGGATAGCATATGTACAGTCCTACACCAACACCACTGAGGAAATAAATAATGTTTGACTAGTCCATCCTGTCACTTTGAATATAATATTCATTAATAAACACACGTACATAATATGGTAGAATTTAATTAGTTTGTTCACATACCACCATAGTACAAATAATAAAAAATAACTCACTTACCAAAAAGATAATACAAGTTTTAATGAAATATCACGAGTTAACTCTAGAAATTTTTTAAATCACGCTATGAAATGTTTTTGCGATTTTAAAAAATTGCTCAAAGTAAGGAAGAAAGGTTTGCATATTTTTGATTTGTAGCAGTCTATGAAATTTTGCAACATACATTTTATTTTGCATATCTTATAATGAATTAAGACATGCTCTTTCAGTCAACCTTTTTCAAATTTCTGTAAATGTTTTTGTTTTATATTTTATTTGTATGTTCCAAAAACACCAACATTGTGATTCTGACTGACCGTTGTGCAAAAAATATGGGTAAAAAATTTCTTGTTGGAGGAAATAGTATTTCCAATGCCTACTAGCTGAGCAGTATTTCGTACAATTATAAAATAATGAATGTTTTCGTAGCCAGCTCCCTTAGTAATATTTTCATAATTCGAAAACTGTGCTAACATTTTACAACTGCCGATGGAAACGAGAGGTACAAAACTTGTTCTCTTGTCAGCCACAAACTGCGGAACCCACCGCAAGTACCAGCACATTTCAGGTTGGTATACATGGTATACCCGCCCGGGTAGGCCGCCGAACGGTGTGCAGAGCTCCAGCAGAAAAAGTTTTCTTAAAAAATCGCCCAAAGTGTCTGAGTGATGTCTGCTTACGAATAGCATTTAAGAAACGTCGCGCGTACTCTGTACGTTTTCCAGTTCCTCCATTTCTCTCTAAAGCATGTTTTTATAGTTAAAATGGCTTAAACGGGTGTTTTCACGGTAATTTTTAGGTATGAACATTCCGGAACAAAACATTGAAAAAGGAATATGGACGTGCATCAAACATTTATGTTTATGTCATATAAAGGTGGGGTCTCCGCTGAAAGTGTCATAGAGGCGCGTTGTCGACGGCAAGACTGCACGCCAGTTCGGTGCCTTGCGCGTAGAGGCGATGAGAGAGTTGATGCGCATGTCTATGTCGCCCCTAGCGCCCTCGCGCTTTTAGGCCTCAGACGTGCGAGATTCCGTCAACCAGGCGGCCGCCTTAAAGGCTCTTGCTGTGCATGAACAACCACAGAAGAATCTTGGAAACTCACGGTGGGTTCCACCGCTGCTGTGTTGGCCTCGTGACCTGACGTCAAGTTAGGGATGTCTATCAAAAGTTGTTTTTGCTGAATGTCCAGTTTTCTGTACACCCCTGTTTGTCGTACTGCTGGATTCTCTCAAACTATCAAACTATTTAGTTGGCTTTAGCTGAATCTGCCAGTTCGAGCACGACCTTGGTGTGGAAGTGAGGGGAGGCCGCAGGGGCGTAGCCAGGATTTTGGTTAAGAAGGGGGGGGG
>NQII01000073.1:699582-723212 GCA_002778355.1 Clitarchus hookeri | reverse complement strand
GTGCAAGACGACCAGCCGGGTCCAGCTGCCTGAACCCCTCCCGGCGACAAGAGGGCACACAGCCCCTCAGGAGTGCCAGGGGGAAGAGCGTGGAGGGGCGGCGACGCGGCGCTCCCCTTTAATGCAGAATGAGCATGCGCGCGGGAGGTCAATACCTGCGCCAATACGTGACCTTGAGGGGAAGCTGCTCCCAGCCAGCCAGCCCGGGTAGCAGTGTTGCCAAGTGTTCGCTAACTAACGTCGCGTGCGCGGCGCCCATTCACAGTCTAGTTATCGTGGAGCCCGCGTTAAAATTATGACCATAGTCTATTCAATGTTATTTTTTCTCACTATTTTTTAATCCAACCTTTGAAAAATCCCCCCGTGTTTGACGTGTTTGGTTGTTTTCTACTTATGAAACGCATCACAAGCTTTTTACACTTCGTTAAAATAAAAGTATCTGATTTCTGGTTGAATTGAAGTTTTACCTTATTTTATCTATACATTATAACATTTCATCAATAATAAATTAGAATACAAACGGGGAGAAAACAGGTGTGTTGGTAATACCTAGTAAGAAATAGTTCTAATGGAAAATGATATTGAACTTTAGTGCGCACGAATGCGGCGTGTTCTTAGTTTGGTGTAATTTTCCAGACCTAGTTAATCTTTGTTTGCATGAGGCGGAGGAATAGCATTAAATTAGAACTTCAGCAGGGCTTCAGAAAAGTTTGAAGTAACCGTGAATTGACTATAATGTAATAACCATTTCCATATTGGAGTTAAGAATGGGGTGTCTGTTTATAAGTCGGAACCAATGTAGTGCTGCCTCATATACGTCAGATCTGTGAAATGTTTATGTGTTAAACACGCGTCGCGTGGATGTAAGTGTTTATATATATAATCACATACTAAATGTACACGTAGACATATGCTCTTTCATATTTAAACTTTTCCAATCATCCAAGATTACCTCATCTCCTACATTACACTTAATTTGGTGGCTATTTCTATCCATAAATTTTCAAAGTTAACATTTTAAAAATATTTTGCTTGTTATTTAAACACAAATGCTACCGCAAGAAATGAAATTAAAACTTGAACTTTAATTTTATTCGTATTACCGACGCCGTAACACAAAATATACGTACAATCCAGACGGAAGTTGGTAGCAACGAAAATGAACACTGCAGACGAGACAAGACTGGCTGTTGCCTTCGTGAAAAATTGAAGTTGATTCAGACTTCAACTTTGCGTGACACACTTAATTAAATGCGAATGCATTTCCGCTCGACCTACACCAGAATATAAAACCAACGCAAAGTCAAAGGAGCCAGCTCCGTATTAACTCAGTATGAATCGGGAAACAGTGGCCAGCCTTTACAGTACACTTACTTCCTATAATACTGCATTAATTTAAAAAGGAAAAAACTTTAAAAAATAAATACTTTTTTTTTAAAACTTGTGTGTATAATGCTTTTAACTGCTATCAATTATTATAATTTACATGGCATGACTCTGCATCGGACCTATATTATCCTCCCGTTTACGAACCAGTAGTTTAATGAGTAATCGCGGCCAAGAAGTGCATGTAATGAGTTTTGATGTTTGTTGAGATTATTGAGTGAGTGACGAGAGATGTGCGGCTCTTAACAGCGAGGTCTTGAGAGATTGAGGTGAGTATGCAGCAGCGCCGGAATGAAGGGGTGGGGGAAACGAGGAATCCCCGAGAAAACCCGCCGACCAGCGGCACCGTCCGGCGCGATTCCCAAATGCGAAAATCCGGGAGTGACCCGGCCGGGGATTGCGCCCGGTTCGCCTGGGCGGAAGGCGAGCAGGCTAACCGCTCAGCCACCGCGGTCCCGACAAATACGTTTGTTTTGTAAGAAATTATAAATATAAACAGTACGTTTTTAATTCCTATAAATAAACTTCAGTGTACGAGGCACGTATGGTACGGTTATTGTACGATAATTATCGTTAACGGATACGATATTTGTACTAGGAAGGTTTGGCAACCCTGTCCTGATTCTGCAGTCGCACCAGCGCTTCAGAGCAGCATTCCGTTCAGTCACTACGTGACTGAAAACAGTCCAATGCGCACAACTTTCAGCGGCGAAAAATAGCCACTGGAAACTGAGTTAACTTGTGCAGTAATCACACAACCACACAAAGAAAATGTTTGACATTAATTAACCTGGCGGGACGATATAGACTGTGATCTCGTCTCACTGCAAAAAACAGCGTAAGTTCTCGATTTCTTGATTCGAAAAATTGAGATATTTCGACTTTAGAATTTTTATGTATATTGTATTAGGCCTACTTATTTTGTTACTCTGCCACATGTACGAAAACCCAGGCAAATGTTGATGCGTTTCTTCAACACGTTAATACCTATTGCTTCTGAATCTCTCTCGCGTTAGATCGAGTTCATTATAGCCTGTTCACACAAATTTTATTCTTGTAAATGAATTGGCTTGGCACAAGAAATGTCGTTTTGACAGACTAATCAGGAGCAAGCAAAGAAGATATATCTCTCCCTAGAGTACGATATGAAGTATGAAGTCTCACGCAAGAAAACGATTTTATTGTACGTGTCTACGCTGACATATACTTCTTAATGCTTGCTATTTAGATAGTACGATATATCATGTTTTGAAGGTAATATATGTATAAAGCTGGGCTCACAACCATCTGTCGCCCGTCCATCCGACGGTCGCGTGATCAACCAATCGCAGGAAACTATGTTTCTATCCATTAATCAGTCAAATAATTCTCAAACTTTAACTTTCGACGGACCGACGGATGGGCCACCGCCTTCTGACGACATTCCAAAGACTCGAATACGCGCTTGAAATAAAATGCAAGGCGGTGGATCTGTGTGTATTGGCTTTGGTGGTAAATTCAGGAATTTTAAACGTAAACAATAATTCTGTATATAAATTCTTATCACGTAAAAAAATTATCTCCCCAAAATGTTTATTTCTTAGAATTATATTTCCAACCACAATATATGCCTCTAAGTAAAAAAAAATATCACGATGTTAAGTTGCCACACTGAAATGTTGTACAGAAGGATTGACGGATTGTTGTGAATCGCTTTCAGCTGACGGGCGACTGACGGATGCACAGCCACGTGCAGTGGTAGTATTCTTCGGTTTATCAATGACGTCCTCGATGATGCCTCGACGGCGTAGTGCATAATAAGTTAAATTATTTCGAATCGGCCAGTTCCGAGAGAGCGCGACAGCTCACGTTTCAGCCAAAACCCGTGTACGTTTCGCGACAAGCCGTTAATGAAACGCCAAGTCATCTACGGACGGCGTTGATGTGCTTTCCTTCGTATGAACGGTTTAAACGCATCTTCTGACACGACACACTCACTACGCGATATCGCTCAGAAAGAACTAACCGAGCGAAGAAGCACTGAACTCGCATTCNGGCCACCCCTCCCCCGAACACTCCAGGCGAACGCTCGGTTTGTTTCGTACTACAATCTGTGGTGGATTCCTTCCCAATTCCGGTTTCTCTGAGCCACTTGCTCCGTCTCTTATGACCTCGCTGTCGACGAAACGTTATGCCCTGCTTGCCTACCAAAAATAACACGGATAAAAAAATTGTAGGGTTTTTTTCGCACTGTTATTTCGACCTTTGCTTGTACAAGAACATATAATTATTCCGCTACAACGGCAATTGACTTTAATTGAAAATATTGTTAATATTTAGCAGTGGCAGATTTAGAAGAAGAAAAAAACTCAGAAGCGCTGAGAGGGGAGAGGGTTGAACCTAGAGCAGTTTGCCATATCGAACACTGCCCATTTTTTCCGTCCGTTTGCTCTGCACAGACGACATCGTCCGAAGTTGTGTAAACTTAAAACTAAATGAATATAAAAAGGAAAATGTACACACGAGTGTCTTACCGTATGTATCAATAATCGTATGGGTGCTGGAAAAAAGTTGCATGTTAGTTTTTTTTTTTATTAATACGGTTTTTAGTGGGGAAATGTTCTGTGTTACTCGCTGGATCAAACTGTCTTCTCAGTTCTCACAAAAAGCTCTTAACAGCATAAACATGATTACAGTGGCACAATTTGCGTATTGCGTTAGTGGGAAAACGTTGCATGTTGTAAGTAGGACGTTGGCTATACTGCAGGGGAGGTTATTCCAAACCTTTAAGGGTTCTGATTGGGAGAATTACATTTCTACTGCCAAGCTGAACAGGCCATTCGAAATCGTTTAAATGAGCCAATCTGACCTTTTATAAAGTTCTCCCGGAAAATAAGAAGGGGAAAATTGCAGATCACCAAGTAAGAAGTACCTTTGTATGAAGATGAATGAATGAACGCTGATGTTCCTGCCGCAGACCATGGAAGGGAATCGTACAACATTCTCAGACCTTGGGCCTCAGACAGTGTTTCTCCTGTCAATCCGGCTAATATTTATTTCAGTGATCCACTACGCCTGTATTCAGCACCTCTGCCTTTTTTTTAAGCAGGAGAAAAAAGACCTCGTGGACATGGTACAGCATCTAACAAAATCGAAACATCTGGAGTTTTACGAAAATATTCCGATTGTATAAATAATTTTATTCCAATGTTTGTTCTTTCATATTATGTCAATTCCATTAAAAATAAAGTATGACTCGTTTGATTTCGGATTTGCACTCTTTATGTCATTTTCAAGTTCGTCCTCAATACAGCTGATGTGAAAAGATTTAACGTGTACTTCTGTGGGTAAAAGTTGTATGTTACTTTTTTCATACCACTCGAGGCGGATTTTCTGCGTTTGCAATAAAACCGCTCTCCCCTAAAGTTGACGTATCCTTACACACAACGTTTTTCCAGCCACCCATACAATTATAGAGGATCCCCTTCGACTCACTAACACTCCGCCCCCTTAAATCCGCCACTGAATCCAGTAAAATCATGTTTCTGGAGATTTTAAGGCATTCTTTATGTACGAAAGTAAGCCAGAATCTTAATTATATCCAGGCTCGTTTATAAGAGTGCACACACCAACAAAAAAAAGTTTTGCGCCACCTGTAGGTAATTAGTTGCGCATGAAGGATGTTCTCAGGGCCAGCAGGCGCATTTACAAAAAGACTTGCGTCAGTCTGGCGTGGTATTCTGAACATACAGTGTGCATTTTCATTCCCTGCTTTCTCTTGGGCCGCGAACAACCTAGTAACTAATAAATCCCGGTGTTCCAAACTTTTGTTGAGGTGTGTAGTTTGAGGAGGGTCAGTAGTAGGTTTGGGACCGGCGGATATGTGGTAGGGTGTGGGGAGGGGAGGCAGTTGTCCCTTTGCAACAGAGAAGAAATATTGAAACCACAAAAAAAGCATGTGTGTGTGTGTGTATATATATATATATACACACATACATATATACTGGAGAGCCAAAAATACTGGTATAGGCGTGCGTATGCAAATAACAGAGGTATGGAACCAATCAGAGTAACGCGATGCGGTCGGCAGCGCCTATGTAAGACAACAAGCGTCTGGCAAAGTTGCTAGATCGGTTACTGCTGCTATAATGGCAGGCTATCAAGATTTACGGTTTGAACGTGGTGTTATAATCGGCGCACGAGAGATGGGACATAGCATCTCCGAGGTAGCGATAACATTTGGATTTTCGCGTACGACCATTTCACGAGTGTACCGCGAATATAGGGAATCCGGTAAAACATCAAATCTTAGACATCGCTGCGGCCGGAAAAATATCGTGAACGAACGGGACAAACGACGACTGACGAGAATCGTTAAACGTGACAGACGTGCAACGCTTTCTCAAATTGGCGCAGATTTCAATGCCTCCTGCATACCTTCAGACATTAGTCGAGTCCACGCCACGTCGTCTTGCGGCACTTCTGCGGGCTCGCGGGGGCCCTACACGATATTAGGCAGGTGTACCAGTTTTTTTGGCTCTTCAGTGTATGTGTGTGTGTGTGTGTGTGTGTGTTTTTTTTCTCATTAATCTAGTACTCTAGTTACTCTGCATTTTATAAATCTCAATGCGTGTTTTCTATGTGAAATTTAAACCAGGAAATAAGCTAATATGGCATTAAATATGCAAATATTAAAATTTTTATTCAAAACTTATACTTTCCTTATTTTCACTGTTTGACTGGAATTATAGCTACGCCCATGGACGTCGTCTTCTATTACGACGGTTTAACATTTAGTACGTTACCTCCGTGGCCACTGGTAAGGGATATTAGTCTGAACATTAAAGTGACATAAATACGTGCAATTTGAAAACAAAAATTAAATTTTAAAATGTATTAATTGCAATAATTACAATTAGAGAGTACACGGAAGATAAAAAAAGGACCCTAGGGATGTGCTTTAAGGGTGGCCATCTAGGCTACCAACTGAAGGGCGATACAATACTCGTTCTCTGGTAATTCTAATATCTCGTAACTTTTTTTTTCTGATTGTTACATTTCCCTACATTCTTACGTTCTACAAGAGAGGTGTGTTACCCTTGTGACATTTCCAGACTCCCTGGACCTCTTCCTGAGTACTGCGTGTCTATTAGGCAAAGGGACGTTAGGTTAGTGTAGGTTAAGTTATGTTATGTTGGGTGGGGTACACATGATGGACTGAAACATATTTAACACCGGTAATATAAAAACACATCTTCATATATTCGTCAGTTAGTATAACTTACAAAAATATCATAATATCATAATATTCATCAGCTCACCAATAACATAAAATACAATTACATTGTTTCTATTGGTAATATACTTTTTGTGAACTCTAAGACATTTTAGAGATTCGCGTTTAGTAGAGTAACCTATATAATATAGGTTACCCTAGCGTTTTCCAGCAAAGTGACCTATATGCTGGCAGCAGTGTTATGTCTCCAACCTGCACCTGGTTTTAAATTAAGTGCATTAAGAGCGACACGACATTTTGCGCTACACCGGAAACCTGGGTTTTCACAGTCAGTATATCTTAGTCGCCTGTGACCTCGTGTGTTATCCAGCCAGTATATCTTAGTCGTCTGTGGCCTCGTGTGTTTTCCAGCCAGTATATCTTAGTCGTCTGTGGCCTCGTGTGTTTTCCCAGCCAGTATATCTTAGTCGTCTGTGGCCTCGTGTGTTTTCCAGCCAGTATATCTTAGTCGTCTGTGGCCTCGTGTGTTTTCCAGCCAGTATATCTTAGTCGTCTGTGGCCTCGTGTGTTTTCCAGCCAGTATATCTTAGTCGTCTGTGGCCTCGTGTGTTTTCCAGCCAGTATATCTTAGTCGTCTGTGGCCTCGTGTGTTTTCCAGCCAGTATATCTTAGTCGTCTGTGGCCTCGTGTGTTTTCCAGCCAGTATATCTTAGTCGTCTGTGGCCTCGTGTGTTTTCCAGCCAGTATATCTTAGTCGTCTGTGGCCTCGTGTGTTTTCCAGCCAGTATATCTTAGTCGTCTGTGGCCTCGTGTGTTTTCCAGCCAGTATATCTTAGTCGTCTGTGGCCTCGTGTGTTTTCCAGCCAGTATATCTTAGTCGTCTGTGGCCTCGTGTGTTTTCCAGCCAGTATATCTTAGTCGTCTGTGGCCTCGTGTGTTTTCCAGCCAGTATATCTTAGTCGTCTGTGGCCTCGTGTGTTTTCCAGCCAGTATATCTTAGTCGTCTGTGGCCTCGTGTGTTTTCCAGCCAGTATATCTTAGTCGTCTGTGGCCTCGTGTGTTTTCCAGCCAGTATATCTTAGTCGTCTGTGGCCTCGTGTGTTTTCCAGCCAGTATATCTTAGTCGTCTGTGGCCTCGTGTGTTTTCCAGCCAGTATATCTTAGTCGTCTGTGGCCTCGTGTGTTTTCCAGCCAGTATATCTTAGTCGTCTGTGGCCTCGTGTGTTTTCCAGCCAGTATATCTTAGTCGTCTGTGGCCTCGTGTGTTTTCCAGCCAGTATATCTTAGTCGTCTGTGGCCTCGTGTGTTTTCCAGCCAGTATATCTTAGTCGTCTGTGGCCTCGTGTGTTTTCCAGCCAGTATATCTTAGTCGTCTGTGGCCTCGTGTGTTTTCCAGCCAGTATATCTTAGTCGTCTGTGGCCTCGTGTGTTTTCCAGCCAGTATATCTTAGTCGTCTGTGGCCTCGTGTGTTTTCCAGCCAGTATATCTTAGTCGTCTGTGGCCTCGTGTGTTTTCCAGCCAGTATATCTTAGTCGTCTGTGGCCTCGTGTGTTTTCCAGCCAGTATATCTTAGTCGTCTGTGGCCTCGTGTGTTTTCCAGCCAGTATATCTTAGTCGTCTGTGGCCTCGTGTGTTTTCCAGCCAGTATATCTTAGTCGTCTGTGGCCTCGTGTGTTTTCCAGCCAGTATATCTTAGTCGTCTGTGGCCTCGTGTGTTTTCCAGCCAGTATATCTTAGTCGTCTGTGGCCTCGTGTGTTTTCCAGCCAGTATATCTTAGTCGTCTGTGGCCTCGTGTGTTTTCCAGCCAGTATATCTTAGTCGTCTGTGGCCTCGTGTGTTTTCCAGCCAGTATATCTTAGTCGTCTGTGGCCTCGTGTGTTTTCCAGCCAGTATATCTTAGTCGTCTGTGGCCTCGTGTGTTTTCCAGCCAGTATATCTTAGTCGTCTGCGGCCTCGTGTGTTTTCCAGCCAGTATATCTTAGTCGTCTGCGGCCTCGTGTGTTTTCCAGCCAGTATATCTTAGTCGTCTGCGGCCTCGTGTGTTTTCCAGCCAGTATATCTTAGTCGTCTGCGGCCTCGTGTGTTTTCCAGCCAGTATATCTTAGTCGTCTGCGGCCTCGTGTGTTTTCCAGCCAGTATATCTTAGTCGTCTGCGGCCTCGTGTGTTTTCCAGCCAGTATATCTTAGTCGTCTGCGGCCTCGTGTGTTTTCCAGCCAGTATATCTTAGTCGTCTGCGGCCTCGTGTGTTTTCCAGCCAGTATATCTTAGTCGTCTGCGGCCTCGTGTGTTTTCCAGCCAGTATATCTTAGTCGTCTGCGGCCTCGTGTGTTTTCCAGCCAGTATATCTTAGTCGTCTGCGGCCTCGTGTGTTTTCCAGCCAGTATATCTTAGTCGTCTGCGGCCTCGTGTGTTTTCCAGCCAGTATATCTTAGTCGTCTGCGGCCTCGTGTGTTTTCCAGCCAGTATATCTTAGTCGTCTGCGGCCTCGTGTGTTTTCCAGCCAGTATATCTTAGTCGTCTGCGGCCTCGTGTGTTTTCCAGCCAGTATATCTTAGTCGCCTGCGGCCTCGTGTGTTTTCCAGCCAGTATATCTTAGTCGCCTGCGGCCTCGTGTGTTTTCCAGCCAGTATATCTTAGTCGCCTGCGGCCTCGTGTGTTTTCCAGCCAGTATATCTTAGTCGCCTGCGGCCTCGTGTGTTTTCCAGCCAGTATATCTTAGTCGCCTGCGGCCTCGTGTGTTTTCCAGCCAGTATATCTTAGTCGCCTGCGGCCTCGTGTGTTTTCCAGCCAGTATATCTTAGTCGCCTGCGGCCTCGTGTGTTTTCCAGCCAGTATATCTTAGTCGCCTGCGGCCTCGTGTGTTTTCCAGCCAGTATATCTTAGTCGCCTGCGGCCTCGTGTGTTTTCCAGCCAGTATATCTTAGTCGCCTGCGGCCTCGTGTGTTTTCCAGCCAGTATATCTTAGTCGCCTGCGGCCTCGTGTGTTTTCCAGCCAGTATATCTTAGTCGCCTGCGGCCTCGTGTGTTTTCCAGCCAGTATATCTTAGTCGCCTGCGGCCTCGTGTGTTTTCCAGCCAGTATATCTTAGTCGCCTGCGGCCTCGTGTGTTTTCCAGCCAGTAGTTCTCATCTGAAGTAGACATCAAGCTTCGTTGTTTTCAGTTTTAAAGTGAGATTACTTTCATCACTCATCATGCATTTTTATTCTTCAGGGAGGGATGAATTCCCTGGCAGGGAAATAATTTTTCTTTCAAGAGCCGGGGAAATTTTTGTATTAGATGGGAAATCCCCTGGCACCCCCCTAAAGAAATTAAAATCATTCGCACACTGCTATTAAGCCCTTGTCATACTGTAAATTTTTCCCGTCAAACTGCTTCCAATAAGTTCGGTCAAACAAAGTTTGACAGTTGTGATGTCAGAGAAACGTCATAAACGCCGCTATATCTGTCTGAAAAAGTTGGGTGGCCACAATTTCCATCAAACATTTTAAGATTACACTAGTTCTAAAATTACCTTGATGTTTGACAGTTTCAGCCAATCAGAATCGTGCACGATAAAAACGGCCGTTTCCTACATCACGAAACCAAGGTCACAAAACTTTAAAATAACGAACAATTGCCGGAAACGAAATAAGGTAATGAAGATAATCAACTTCTAATGAACTCTCTTTAAGCATGAACGCTATTTAAAATGATTCATTCGCAATAATATTGCGAGCTCGGAGGCACTTAATTTCATTTTGCAGGAAATATATTTGATAAATAAAATTTAAATTGACTAAAGAAGTTAAAATATATGACAAAATTCGTTACATTTCTTCCTGTAGTGGACTGCAAGGAAACACAACGGCAGTATTTCATTTCCAAATAATTTTTCAACAACAATTTGGACTAGACAATCACAGTAAAAAAAAAATTTGACAGTGTGATACATTTTTAAATACGTTCTAAATTATTTGATACGATTTGTTGAATGGAAAAATTTGATGGCGGTATTTAGTCTTGCAATTTAATCGTCAAATATATTTGAAGGTGGAAATTTGACGGTGTGACAGGGGCTTTAGATCGCCCTCCGAACGGCGTTGTTTGAAAAGCGAATTGTCGTGGGTCGCGAGCAGTTGCAGGGAATGCTTTGGAAGGGAGCCGCCGCGCGGTGTGTGTGTGTGGTCCGGGCTATATTGATCCCCTCGCGAGAATATCAACCTCATCGGCCCTCCCCACTCAGATTCTCGCCTCAACACCGCTGAAGCAGGGTCACACAGACGTTCCTTCACGCCTAGCAGAGCTACAACGTTTTTAAATAAGTATTAGGGGGGAGGGGGTGAACATTTTTATACCAGACTGAAAGAAACTACAAACTACACATTGAAAAGACTACTGGAAATTTGCTGCAAAAAGGAAATTCCAGAGCTTTCCCCTCTTAAGATATTCTAATTAAAACGAACAAAATTTCATTATTCAAACGTTTTCCGTCATTATACTTACAGGACACAAAAATTACCAGCTGCATCATGCCATTAAATCTTGCTATAATAAAGTTTAATTTAGTTCCATACTCTATCAAAGATCTAAAGTGCGGGGCAATAATATAATTTATGGGCCGTTGGTAGAGGGGGATGGGGTCTACAAATGCTATGTTGTACCACACCCACAAAATGTGAAAGATTACCATGTATCCTCCTGTTCCTGCACTCCATACCCACTTTCATTTTAATATTCTCTCTCCCACCCTCTCTCTCTCTCTCGCCGAGTATCGTACGTTTGTGCGTGCGGTTGTATGGGCTATTCACGGTAAAATGAGCACTTTTGAAATCCCTCTCATTTGGAATAATAGTCAATAAATATATTTTATTTTAGTCTTAGTCGTTAACTTCTGAGTGTGGTGGAACTTACACACTATGTTTAGGCCTATTACTTACATGGCAATATTTATTTAAGAAGGTGGTTAAAGGATAAAAAAAAAAAAAAAAGCTCGAAGGAAAAAGCAACCAGGCTCTCAAAAGTGCTCACTTTATCGTGGACAGCCAATACACGAATGTAACATTTATTTTAGTGTAAACGATTGTTTTAACAATTTAAATAAGCTTTTAAAATGGCACTGAATTTTTCAGTTGTTGTTGGCTACGTGAATACCTACGAGTATCGCATTTTCAAAAGAATTAGACAAGAACTACTAATTATAAACTGAAGTGGTCATCCCACTGTCCGTTAAGAAAGTTGGCAACGCACCGTGCTAGAGGCTGAAAAGCGTGCGCGGAGCCCACGCAGGCCCAAGTCACGTATTTAAGTTTTCGCTGTTCCAAAGATCAGCGCATGAATAAAGTGACACGGCCCATGCCAGTGTTAATTGTGCACATGGCGGAATGACGGAATGATATAGTGGCCAGAGAAGTAGATCGTAAACAGGGATTTCAGAAGTAATAAATTAACAGCAAACAGCATAGACAAAAATTGTAGCGACGTATTTTCACTTCTGNGCAAACAGCATAGACAAAAATTGTAGCGACGTATTTTCACTTCTGCTGTTTTTTTTTCTAACCTACTCTAAAACTAAGTGTTATATATTAGTCCGCGGTAGGAACGGGATTATTGCGTCTCACGACTAACCCCTTACGCTTAAAAGGGAAGGAAAAACATGCAAGGAGACGTGCATCGCGGCAAAGAGGGTTTGGGTTTCCCATGGCCGAGTTTGGCCATGAAAAACCTCCCTAATGTACTTATAGTTAACTAACTACATCTAGAAGAGAAAGGGAAAAAGGCACAGACACCGTAAAAACCCTTTCGACAGGAAATAATTAAAAGTTGTTACATGCATTATGAGAAACTGCTACAGGAGAAAGATAGGTGGGTACCGTGCTCTTTATTATTGGGAGAGGAGAAACTAGTAGAGAGGTGGCTGGGATCTATCACTTCTGCTGTATAATTTCTTCGATTACGTTAATATTTCCTTTGTCTTGTGTGGTCTCTCTGTTTGCGGATCTAGACACTCATTAAGGAGGAGCTACTTAAGGGGTGGAACACTGCCTTACGATCAAACCACATACCTATCAGTAAGCATTATGTTTTAATTCTACATATGGTCATTATTTGGGGGATAGACTATCTTAATACTTTTAAAAAAATTCTCTGTTATTATACTACGCATTCCAGCTTGTATTAATGCTGGATTATTAATACTGTATACTTTGTTTCAAGAACAATCTTGTTTGATCCAGTGTAGGTAGGTAAGGCTCAAAGTCTTGTCGACAGCGAGGTCATTACAGACGGAGCAAGTTGCTCAGACATGCAGGAGCGGGTAGGAATCGGCCATGGCCTGTAGTAACAACAATCCCAGCATTCGGCTTGGTGATTTCGGGAAACCATGGAAAATTGAAATCAGGATGGTCAGAGCCGGATTCTAACCCAGGTCCAACCGAATGCGAGTCCAAAGTTTAACCACTGTGCCACTTCGCTCGGTTTTATCCAGTGTAATATCAAGATCCAAGGGAGTATCTGAAGCCTCCTTAACCCTCGCCTTGGATCCGCCACCGACTATTCGTGCTGCTATGAATGACGTAACTGTTACTGTCACTTTCATTGTCACTGCCACGCAAGTTGAGATTGGCGCTACAAATAGCAGTGTCCATCAAACGCCATCATTTTTCCCACTTGCATATCTTGAAGTGGCATAACATGCCTGCACTGCTTTTACCAGTCTTCCTTGGTGATGCTCTGTAGCGCAACATTTGCCAGTGCAAGAATATCAGATGGCAGCTGAGGTAGGTTCCGTTACTATTGTTAGCTACTCGAGATTTCACCAAACATGTACTCCACGAGATTGAGATCGCAGTGGGCAGGCAAACGGGTGTTTTTATACTCGAACAACTCAGACAGCTGTCAGAGACTAAAAATACCCGTGCGTGTGTAAAAACACTCGTTCAAATATAAAAACAGCCGTTGGGGTGATCCTCCATTCCTTAAGTAGACCGATAAAAGACTTTTTTTAAATTTTTTTTTTATTTTAAGATCTGGATATTTGATATTGTTACAAGACGCCTGAGGGCGTATCTGAGTTCGTGAGGTATGGAGTTCTTAATATAAAGGAAATAACTGAATTAGATTTTTAGTTTATTCACCCCGCTATTATTTACAGCATTAAATTATCTATATCCACTATTACTGTTTTTATTTTTCAGTGAGCGCAATATTTCATGTCTATTTCAACTCTAATTAGCGTACTTCTTAATTTTATTGTTTGTTTATAATCAATTAACTCATACTCATCATTAACACACATTCAGTCTGTCGCCATCATTTTTAATGTCTTTCTCTCACGCATCCAGTCCAATAGTTCAGCCTACCAGTCGCACTCTTCACTGCTCTGATACTCGTAGTTGTAGATTTGCGTCCCGCTGGTCACTTTTGGCGCTACTCGTTGCCCTCCTAGCTCGTCGTCTATCGCTTAACGTCGCACAATCGCCCAGGCTCCTGGCTCTTTAAACTGCCGGCTCGGAGACCCGTCACACTTTTATACCATCACTGGCCTTGATATGGAAGGTTCAACCCGCATGAAGTCACGGTGAGAAAAACTAGGGCAGTAGTAATGACCAGGACATTTATTCAATGATATCTCAAATACAACCGTGCCCAAGGTCGGAAGCGGCACGCGCCCTGATAAGCATAACAGGCATACTTTGTAAACATTCCTTTGTGAAAAGCCGCTGCGTCTCCAGTTACAACTGACAGCGCGCGCGCGTCCATTAATCAACCGTGCCTCGCACGCTCGCAGAGCGGCCGCTTGCAACAGCATTTTGTCTAAAAATTGAGGCTTAATCCTGTAAAAGGTATGATAAAAGGGAGGTTTGAAAATTTGGGAGTCAGTGTTCCATTTCTCTCGTATCTCTCTTATATCCAGTATCTTATATTTTGCACTGTCTAAGATGATTCAGGTGGTCTGTTCTCTTGAAATAGGGCGCGTAATCAAGAATGATAATATAATCGGTCGGTAGATTTGGAAAGAGTTGCCTTTCACAATACTTCGTGAAATTCTCACCGCTCGTTTGGTTGTCACATTTGATGTTAGACTTTTAAATTAGTCGTGATTCATTAATAAAACTTTTCTCACTCCCAGTGTGCGTTATAATCCACCTCTATCCTGCCCTGGCATTTTTGTATCAACCAGGAACCTCGTCATGTTGCCAATAGAGTATTTAGTTAGGTATAGACGAATCGCACGTTTCATCAGTATACAATATCTTTGTCTATAATTTTCATTCAACATTTTCAAGTAGCATACATATCACGCAATGCCCTTTCTTTCCGTAACACTATGTCTCAAGTCTTCACATTTTTCGAATCAAAACACCGCGTCTTCAGAATTTTTCTCAGAGTTTCCTTGGTGCCACAGAAACATATGCACCCAACTCATTCTTCCTGTAGTCCATTTCAGGTTACTTCGAACTTTTCTGAAGCGCTGCTAAAGTTCTACTTTCCGGATATTCCTCCGACTCATGCAAACGAAGTGCAACTGAGTCTAGAAAATTACACCAAAGGGACAATTCACCGCAATCGTTCGCACTAAGTGTGATAATATTTTGCGTAAGAACTATTCCTTACTAGGCGTTATCAACACACCTATTTACTACCTGTTTTGTTCATATTAATTTAAAATTAATTATATATGGTCTAAAATAATGTGATTTTATGTTAACATAAGTATAAAATGCTTGTGATGTATATAAGGAATACTTGGGGGAAAAAACCACGCATTCATACATAGGGTGATTTTTCAGAGGTTTGGTTCAGAAAGTGTGAATATACCGCGAATAGACTATATTTGGTGTTTTTCTCTTCTTACCTAGTGTAAGTTCCTTTTTGCGTCGCGCGATACCTGCTACCCGAGCCAGCGTGCAAGCAGCTGCGGAGGTTGCTGCGGAATAACCTGTCACGAGATACTTGCCAAACAAGTAACGGAGAGCGAAGTTTTCGATGGTTTTACTTCTTCGCGGTCTTCACCGACGACTTCAGCATCATCCGTTTTGTGCACAGAGCCTACTCGTTTTGCCGTGATAACTGTAACTCTCGTGTTAAACAAACACGAATGTCTACCACATTTATCACACAATGCTTGTTTTAGCATTACTAGATAGTTTCTTGATTTTCTATTTATATATAAAATATATAATTATTTTATCGCTGTTTCTGAAAACGAAATAAACAAAATTACAACTACCCTCACTGCAACGCTCCACCGCCCTCTCCTTCACTGGCTAAAATGTTAGCCTTGTAGGAAACAATTGCACACCACCAATTACGAAAACGTCCATGGAAACAGCCGCGAGTTGGCCAAATCTTCCATAGAACCATCCACGTGGCGGTCGTACAGACTTGCATGTAACATTCCAAGGAACCTTCCATCGCGACACATGGCCTCCAGTTTCTTTGTGAACATTTCCAATTTCCCTGTTGCAGCGGCGACTCGTGTCGCACCACAATCAGGTGGTTCAGTGACACGCGCTTCCTTCTTTTCTCCATCGCAAGAACATACTACTTTTCCTATTATTTTTCTTGATTCATTGCGTACAGTTTTATTGTTTTTACGGTTAGCTGACAATGTGAATCATTACATTACACCTGGTTGTCATTACTGTCTGGATGCGATAATATAGCGCTGTGTTATTAGGTATAATACTGTATACGCACAATAACTGATGAATTGCGCTCATAGCACACCCTTCATGTGTCAAGGCCCTATGGTCTATTCGCGGTTTCTTCACACTTGTTGAGTCAAACCTTTGAAAATTCACCCTGCAGTATGCGTTTGGTTGTTTTATAAATATGTCGTGTATCACAGACGTTTGATACTTCTGTTAGCATAAAAGTTAATTTGAACTTTTAATTATATTTTATCTATACATTATAGCATTTCATTTACAACTGATATGAATAAAAAGAGGGAGAAAATAGGTGTGTCGGTAATGCCTAGTAAGATATGGTTCTTATGGCAAGTAATTATTATTAAAAGGAGCGCGCATGAATGCGCGGTGCGCTGTCCTTTCCGTGTAGTTTACTAGACTTGATTAAAACTTTGTTTGCATGAGGCGGAGGAATACCATGACAGTAGAACTTCAGCAGGACTTCAGAAAGGTTGGAAATAACCGTGAGTGGACCCCTTACCAACGCGAACAGCAACTAAGGTTAGTCTTGAGTTCGCATATGACCCGATTGTACGTGTTTCGTCCGAATTGTGTGCGCGCGACCTTTACGCTGGGTAAATAAAAAATAGAGACGGAAGCAAAGAGCTTGTGTTTTACATATTTCCCGGGTGTTTCGCTGAAGAAGTGCAGTGCGTACCTACTGATCGCTCCCGGCTCGAACCTCTTGGCGTGGTCGGTGTTCGGGTGATGCCAGTCTTGAGTGCCTTTCACACGTTCAAATTTTTCTTCAGATTACCTTCAATTTTTATTGAATTCATTGAATGCTGTATGACGTCATAGTAAGGTCATAATCGCAGCCATTTTATCTTTCAATTTCTTGAATGTCATTTCTTTTAAGATTTTCGTTTAGCACATGTTCTATATTCTCTTGAATACAAAATTTCAATAGCTTATCACAGCTTTTCTGACACTATTAATGGAAGTAATCTCATAATAATAGAGTTGTGCGCACACATTTAAAGTTTTTACAAAATAAGGACGCATCTTTTTTAAAAATAAAATGTACAATAAAATGAAAATTTGTCGCGGATTAAACAATTATTTTCGTGTCGTGCATGAGTCGTAGATAATTCTAAAAATTTACTTTTAGTATTTTTTAAACTGGTTTCATTAAAAAGCTTGTGATAAATTTTCACGTGGAGACTTTAAGGCTTAGTGAATGTAAATCATTGAAAGGCAAATGAAGGGATTTTAGTTCAATAAATTGAATTAATGTAATTGAATTAAATAATAATTTGATTGTGTGAAATGACCTTTAAGGGGAATCCCTAGAAAAACAATTTTAAACGCCTCAAGATCACGTATGGCCAAAAGGAAGCATTGCGACGGTCTAATCAAGGCTGCACTATGCATTCCCGGATATAGTCCATTTACGGTTTGTAATGTTCCCGCGGGGTTGTTAAACGATATTAAAAATATTACAGCCTCACAAGTGGGCGCCATCTTGTAACGTTCGGCACTTGTTACACTGCCGAATGTTTAAGTTGCCACGGCTTGCCCTCGACTAGATCAGAAGGTAGAAACACGAGACTCAGTTAATTGAACGCTAGTTACTTAAGAAAGAAATAAAGTTCCAGAGTATTTTGTTCTATACTTTATTTATAATTTGAATGACACAGTTCACATACGAATGTCCAGTATGCAGACAGGCCTATCGCCCCCTTCTCCTAAGATAAGCACCTGGCATCCAGCATCGGCCACATGCCACGCACGCACGCTCTCCACAACGTTATCGTAACTGACTGCTCCACACGAACTAATCCTGCGCCGTCAACATAAACAAACTTCTCGTACAACAAAAACTTAATGCGCTGGAGGAACTAAAACTGTCGACGCATTCAACATCCAGATAAACTAACCTCTCGTTTCGTATAAAATTTGTTGACGCATTAAAACTGCGCCGGAGGAACTAAAACTTGTCGACGTTACCTGATCCACAGAAACGAACTAATCTAATTAATGCTGACGCTTCCCCAAAAAACCAAAGTTCGAAATGAAACTGTAACCGGACTACTGATAAAACTTAAAAAGCAGACGTCCTCCCGATAACCTACAAACGCACACGTCTGCCGGATAAACTAACACGGGAAACGAGCCATCACGGCTTTAAACTTGAACCCGATAAAAATATTACAACGCTTTCCAAAGCTTCATACACACAAAATAATTTTACACCCGTGTCCCGAAAAATTACGAATATTGCGTCATTACAACTTCCAACTTTTCTAAAGCCCTGCTTAAGTTATATCTACTTTCAGGATGTTCCTCAGCCCTCTTGCAAATAATGCTTATCCGAGTTAAGGTTGATTCTACTCAGGTTAGAAACAAAACGACTTTTCTTACGGGAGAGTTTGGCATTGGAAAAATGTACGCTGCTGTGTAAGCGCTAGTGTTCTAAAGATGTAACTTTTAATTACAATTTTAAGCTACGTGATTAATAAAAGAGAAATATTTAACTTAGTTAAGTAGTTATTTTATATTTTATTTATGATTATTGAAATTATTTTATTTTTTAAAGTAGAAAATAGAAAAAAAAAATTTATACACAATGCAACACTAGCGCTTGTCTAGTGGCGAAAAAATTTAGTTGCCAAACTAAAAGCATTGAACTTTCCAATATGAGTAGAATAAACTTAATCCGAGTATAGAAAATTACACCAAAGGGACAACGCACCGCATTCGTAGGCACTCAGTGTAATAATATTTTGCATAAGAACTATTTCTTACTAGACGTTACACGCTGACAAGAGCGTGGAACGAGTTTGATTATCGCGTAGATGTCGTTCGGGCCGCTCGTGGTGATCACATTGAACATTTATGAATGTATGGCGAACAAACTTCACGGTTCCACGGTTCATTTGATTGGTCAATCAAGGTTGTAGTTTGTTTGGTTTTGATATTATAGACCTTCAAAGTTGGGGTATTCTTTTATACTTATCCTGTACTCACAAAACTAGTTGCAAAGTAGTATTTCGCCTTCATGGTTACAATTTATATTTGCTCAAACGTATTTGTGAATGTAATAAGTGTGAATAAGCGATGTATCAATAATATTACCAGACGCCAGAGGGGCGTATCCCAGCTCGTGAGGGATAAGGGTCTTAATAGAAAAAAAGAACTATTTTAATTTTAATTTATTCAGTATGGGAGTTGCCAATAATTTTTAAGTATGAAAACTTCCATACACGAGGATGCTGTGGTGGAGTAGTTGTCTCCCGACGGGGTCAACCCGTATTCTCGCGTGTTGGAAACGCGACGGACGTTGCCGTTGGTCCGGTGCAGCTTTCTCTGGGTACTTCCGTTTCCCCCGCCCTTGAATTCCGGCGCCGCTCCACCTTCACCTCATTTCAGTCTCAACCGGCGCTCAAGATCTCGCTGTTAAGGGGAACATTCCTCCGGCATATTGGATTCTTGGTTTTTCCAGCTTGTTTACATATATTAACAATAAAAAATTCCAAATGTACTACTACACCCAACTAGTTAATGACCTTACACTGCGGTACAGACAAGACAATGGAACTACGATGTCATAATTACGTAAAAATTTTAATTTCGCCGAAATGTGGCAAAATTAATGTTGTGACATAAATACGAGTTCGTAGTTCAGTCATAACGACTGTGCTAGTGATGGGCCAAATAGTTGCTTTCATGTAACGTGTTATATCGTTCCAGTTCCAAGTAAATAACACGTTCCATGCGAAATACTACTTTGCAACTAGTTTTATGCGTACATTCGTGAAAACACACGTGGCATGAACACACAGGCGTGAATGCCTCTTGGTAAATGATTATATATATTTTCCTTTACATTTTATTTTCATATCAGTGTGTAGCAGTGTTGTGATTATCGTTCCCGCACTTCACAATGGTAATTTTTTCTCCTAACATAACGTACAGTGCTCGATGCTCGCGCAATATACATTGGTTGGTAAATGCTTATAACTATTTGCTTTTATAATTTTTTTATGTCTGTTTGCCTCAGCGCGTAGCTGTGACGTCTTTCTTGCCCGACTAATGGTTTTAATGAATGTTGTTTCGTAGCAAGTAAAGGAAAACAGTTTTTACAAGTCGGGTAATGTGTATCGCACTTGGTACACTGTAAATCAGCATAACCAACGGGTATTTTTTTTATAGTAACGTGAAAGACTTTTCATGTACAGGAGGGTTTCATATCTTTTACACGCGGTTCCCGCCAACCTCTTGTTAAACCGACGGTGTTTCTTTGTATTAACTCGTACGTGTTTTAATGCAACCGGTGACTACCTACACATTGCTCTGGTGCAATTGTATACACCTCCATATTTCCAATGTATGGAGGGTTGTTGTTAAGAATTGCCCACACACTCGAGGTCTCATTACGCTGGCACTCGAGTCAGGCTGTGTTTATTTATATGTATTAATTATGCTGTAACCTCCACGACTACATACATCTTGATCGCAGCGCGATTGTGTATGACTTTTTCATGTATGGATGGTTGTTGCATGATATGATACCCATGCTAATGTTTATTTATGTATATAAATATAACACCTGCGGTAACAGACAACGAGAGTGGTGGTAGGTGATTGACGAGTGCGCGTGGGCCAGAGCATATGTGTGCTATTTCCGGTCCCCTACACTCCCACATGTAACTACTTACTGCTACTACATGCTCGCAACGCAATTGTATGTATACCTGCCTTTATTTTCTTTAAATGCAACGCTGACTGTTACAGGTTAGCCGATCTTAAATAGGTCAGAAATGTCGTCGTATGCTTATAACAGGGATCAGGGCTTTAATTATCCTTATCGCATTGATTGCATCCAGGAATGATACCAGTGATATGAATTTGACGGTCGTGGCTTTCGCGGATAGGAAGTGACAGGCATCTGTGTTTATAAACGAGATTAATGCATAATTGATCCTGCTGTCCTGTTCAATGTTGGGAGCGATGCGTACGATTTAAATTTGTTCTTAAACATATCGTAAATTACAGCCAATTATGCTTATACAAGGGCTTAAGACGTAATTGTCTGTACCACTCTATTCGTCATCAGTGGTGATGTGTATGTTATGCAATTTAATGACTATATTTTAAAAAGTTCGGAAATTAAGACAACTATGCTTATAAGTGAACTTAGGGCGTACTTGACCCTGCGGACATTTTCATCATCGGGGCTAATACCTCTGTAATGAATTTGATGACTATATCACAAACAGTTCGGAAATGGTGTCAAACTATGCTTATAAGTGGGCTTCTGGTGCACTTGATCCTACCACCCTGTTCTTTATCGGAGATAATGCCTATGTCATGAATTTGGTGGTTGTATTTTACACAGTTTGGAAATGACAGTCAAATATTCTTATAGTAGGCTTAGGCCATACTTGGCCCTGCGGTCCTTTTTGTGGTCGGGAGTGATACCTATGTTATGAATTTGTTGGTTATATCTTAAACGGTTCGGAAATGGCAGCCAACTATGCTTATAGGAGGGCTTATGGCCTAATTGTCTTTACCGTCCTATTCAGCATCAAGGTCGATGCCTATTTTATGAATTTGAAGACTATATATTAAGTTGTTCGGAAATGGTTGACAACTACGCCCTATTCGACATCTGGGGTAATGCCTATGTTATGAATTTGACGACTATATCTTTAACATTTTGGGAATTACAGCCAACTATGCTTATACGATGGCTTGGGGCATACTTGACCAAGCGGTCCTTTTTGTCGTCGGGGGTGATGCCTATGATAACAATTTGACGACTTTATCTTCAACAATTAAAAATCCTCTTTTTTCACGATGACAAGTTTATTGTCTGGTAAGTGCGTAAGCTGATACGGGTATTCACTTTATTTCTTCCCCAAACCATGTAATGGAGATTTATATTTATATATATATATATATATATATAACATCGGGAGCATGTCGAAGTGCCCGGGATGGTAATAACTATGTACGTATTCGTCGTTAAACATCCTACTTTCCTAGATGTCGCAGTGGTCTTGTGGGAAAGATGCTTGACTACAGATCACCGGGGGTGCTGGAACGATCCTGCACGCCTCTGACATTTTTTTTTTTAGTTCCGAAACGACTACCAACTAAAAAAAATAATTCCCAGCACTCCTGGCGGTCACTGTTTGAATTCACCTCCCCGATGCTAGCGCATCCCTGCTGGCGATGAATGAACCAACACACACAAAATGGCCACGCCTATACTAGCACTCCTAGCCTCGATCCATAGAACTTCAAACACTCTGGTGGAGGGCGTGAGAATCAAAAATGGCCGCCTACAGCAGCCGACTAGCTGCAGGCGCGGGAATTAAAGATGACTTAGTACATACCAGTGGCAGAAGCGGGAATCAAAGATGTCCGCCTACAGTAGACGATGCGGGCAGCAGACGCAGGAATTAAAGATGGCTTTGCACACTCTAGTGGTGGATGCGGGAATCAAATATGGCCGCCTATAACAGACGACGGTGATGAGGGACATCCAAGATGGAGGACTAGAAAAGCAAGGGAGAGGAAAGAGTGAAAATAAAGGAGACTGGAAGGAATATGAAAAATCCCTCAAGGGATAGAATGGACAAGGGAGAGAGACAGGAAGGAATGAGGGAGCATGAGAATAAAAAATACACAACTGAGAAAATAAAGGAGATAAGAAGGAATATGAGAAAACCCCCAAGGGATAGAACAGGCGATAGAGAATGGGTGTGGGTGAGATAGGAATGAGATAAGTTTTTATGACAGGGCAATGAACTCGAACATTCTTGAGACAATATAGATGGTGCTGGCATGAACTGACAGAGCTTGAATGTCAGGGTAACTCCTCAAACCCTCAACTCCTCATTCCCAAAAAAGAGTAATCGAGCCACATTTGGGGATCATACTATTTTCGGACTGAATGACTCATATGCATTTTGGTAAGGGAAATTTCTGCATGATATTTTTTTGGTTTTAAAGGAAATTCGTGAATTTTTAAGCGTTGTTTGAGGGGGAAAAAGGAAAATTCCTAAGGAAAAAGGGAATTTCCGAGGGGAAAAAAAGGAAATTCAATATGGCGGCCGTGGCTCAGCAGCCAGCAGTTAGTTGTCCTAGAACCTACCATTTCTAACTACTCTCGTTTTTCAGTTGACGTCACGTGTCAAATAACCGTAAATTTGTGAGCTTTATGTTACATCCTATCGTAGTTTGGCTCTTGTCCGGCTGGTATGTTATAAGATACGGCAGTCTGAAAAAACTGTTTTAAAATATTTTGGAGAGTTCCAAAATAATATTTAAAGCATGCGTGGTAACTTTAAAATACCATTCCGTCCTCGTCTGAGGTATGATGCCTTTTCGTAGATAAACATAT
>NQII01000073.1:636021-699574 GCA_002778355.1 Clitarchus hookeri | reverse complement strand
GGGGGGGGGGGCATGTTTAAGAGTTACGTCAAAACCAGGATTTCAAACACACTGCAACGCAGATGAAGCGCCATGCAGGCGGAACACTTAAAACGAATAATTTATGTATAAGGGACGATGCAGCCTTTTAATTGTCTTGCCGGCGGATGTAGACGGGAATGGCTGACCTTGCCCTTGACGGCAGTTGGGCCCGGCTCCGCAATCGCACCGGCGGCGTTACGGTCGCCGCCCGACAAAAGAGCAGTAGCGAATGGCGAGCGTGGGTGGGTGTGTGTGTGTGAGAGAGAGAGAGCGAGAAAGTTTGATACTGTTAAGCTTCTCGAGGGGGGGGGAGGAGAGAGAGAGAGAGAAAAGACGTGTGACTGTTATCAGCTGCTAGAAGTGCATGTGCTAGCACGCGAGTTTGCTAAACAGCTGTTACTAAAGGCGTGGATTTTATCTCGCCCGCTCCTCTCTTTCTGATTGTCATGCCCCTACTCCCTTTCGTCCTGCTCGTCATATCACACGTCGCATTCCACATCCCTTCCACCGGTGTGCGCATGCGCTAAGCAAGGCCGGAGGGCTGCCTTCGCCGCAGCCCAGCCACGCCGCCCAGCCTATATCTATAACCATCAATTAAAATTCTGAGGAAACAGAACACACACGAATCTCGTTTATACTATTTTCCATCGTCGCGTCGTCGCAATGCTTCCTTACGGGCGGACGTGACCTTGAGGCACTCAAAAATGTTAACTAGGGAGGTCTCTTATACTCGTGTGCCACAGCGGAAGTTTCCTTGGAAATTCGGAACTTTTTATAAAACTTATGAACAAGCAACCGAAGGAACTCTCAGAAATGTTAACCTATTCTGACCCAGTGCACACAGTTGTGTTCATTACGTACGTGTATGTAACTTTTGGCCGGTACTGTACAGTACGACGCTCAATGACCACTGGCTTTACCTGTGGGTAAATGATTCGCAATCCGTCTTACTGGTCAAGGTCATAATTGATTCATATTACTGTACCGGAACATATAGCCTGTAACTTATTGGCTGCGACAATGAAACAAGTGTTGTGTCAACTTAAGTACAGAATGCATCACAAAATATTTTGTTTGCAACACCTGAAACTGTAAATTATAGTGGGTCTGAAATGGTTAACAAGCAAGAAACTAAACAACTTAAAAAATAATTTAAGAAACTATTTGATAAAACGTACTCCTTATTCCGTGAATGATTATTTCAACTCTTAGTCATTAATGTAAGATTTATATCAATGTTACAAAGTGTATTTTATATAACTCACAAGTAACTAAGATTTCTTGTATGTAAGTAATATTTATCGTAGCCAGGTAATTACTTTGTGTGTACGCTGGATAATGTATATTATTTTGCTGTATTTCATGTTATGTATTATCTCCATGTAAAATACCGTGGCTAAGTTTTAAAATGAAATTTGCACTTTTATACACTTGTGTTTGTATATATAATTATTGAAAAATCCAATCCAGTATGTGCTGAAAAAAAAAAAGATGCTATTAAATAAATAAAGATTCTATACTAACTTGCATGGCTGCTGGTGTGAATTGTTCAGTGGAAGATTTAGCCAATTGCTAGCCGTTTTCAGGAACTTTTTGGTATTTGGTCTTGCGCAGTTTTCAATGATGGAAGATTTTTTACATTGTGGAAATTTTAGCTAATGAGAGATAGGGTAATAGTCAGGGCCTAAGGGCGCTCCATGTTATAACATTGCAGATTATTAACACTTTTACTTTCCTAAAAAAATTCTACGGTTTCAGTTGGATGACGTATGAATGAAGTGAGACGGCCCGTGGTGATGCTAATTATATTTATAGTGGAAGGATACAACGTGAAAACAAAAGTAGATCCTAAGCAGGGATTTCAGAAGTGCTGAGAAGGCGCCCGTCTACGTGGCGCTTGAACTGCGTTGCAGAGTGTTCGAAATACACGTTTTTCAACGAAACTATTAAGCGTGCGTCCAACGTGCTGATCTACGAAAAGAACACACACTTCAGACGAGAGCTGTTAAGTACTTTCAAAATATCACGTACGTTAGAAACATCAATTCAGAGTACTCCAAAACCGCTAAAAACGGCCTTTCCAAGGCGCTGTAGCTCAAAATGCACGCATCAGATACATACAAAACTACTATAGGCACCTGCACTGAACCTTCCTAAAGACTTCCCACTAATAAAATAATATGGTCACCGCTGAAAGTCCCATAGGTACACGCAGCACGACGAGAACACTGCACGCCAGTTGAGAGCCCTGCGCTTAGCGGCGATGGCGTACTTGATGCGCGTGGCAGTGTCGCCCTTATCGCTCCCGCGCTTCTCGGCCTAAACGTGGGAACAAGTTCCAGGTAGACGGGCGCCCCGCGAACAGCATATATTGCCCATTCACAGTTACTTGCAACTTTTCTGAAGCCCTGCTGAAGTTCTACTTTCTAGTTATTCCTCTGGCTCATGCAAACACAGCTTAACCAACTACAGAAAATTACACCAAAGGGACCACGCACCGCATTCGTGCGCACTCTGTTAATTATAGTTTGCATACGGATTATTTCTTGTTAGGCATTACTAGCACACTTATTTTCTCTCGTGTTATATTCATATTAATTATAAATTAAATATTATAATTTAATTTATAGTTCAATTTAACAAAAAACGAGATACTTTTATGTTAATAGAAGTACACAATGCTTGAGATACATGAGATATTAAAAAAAAAAAAAAAAAAAAACGAAACACGTTATGCATGGGGTGATTTTTCAAAGGCTTGATTAAAAAAGTGTGAAGGAACCGTGAATAGACTACAGCAACAGAGTACTTACGGGCACTCTCTACCAGCTGGCAGCTGCGAAATTTAAACAGGAAATCCCATGTTAAGGAAGTTTCGCTACAGTGCACTAATTTTAAAGATAAGAGTTTCAAACAAAATGTATTCTTCACGAATGTTTTTAGGAGAAGATCCCTACGAGAGTATATTTTCAATATAAATAAGTAATATATACTTTTTTGTAAAATAAAATTTTTTAATTCCTTGCAAACAAGCTATACATATTATGGGAACATCTCCGCTGAAGGGAACTTCTAAAAAATTCGCGAAGACTACATTTTGTTTGAAACGCGTATCTTCAAAATTAACACAGTGATGAGAAAACTTCCTTAACATGGGATTTACTATTTAAATTTCGCAGTTGCCGGCCGGTAGGCAGCGCCCTTAATAATACAGAGGTGAAACTGCTGCTTTTTCCGCGAACCCCGGCCGCACAAGCCACCAAAATGGCGTCACCAGCCAAAAACATGTCGGAATGCCGCCCGCCAATCATCGCCTGGTAACACATTGGCCGGCTAACAGAAAATCTTCCGCAGCATGCTGCAGCCAATCAGACACGGTACCTGTTCCCAGAGCCTCGCGCAGCCAATCAGAGAATGGGCACGCCCACATCAAAGGAACCGCCTGCCATTCCGCCTCTGCGTACTTATCTACTCCGTGACACAGACATAGTCGTTTATCCTGGGACCGAGTGGTACATCCAAGCACATTATCGCTCAGGCGTCACGCAGAGGGAACACGTTTTGGTACCGTGGCTACGATATGCCGGGTCGAAGTTCGAACTAATAAGTAAATGAGAACGTCCCGCGCCCAGCAACAGCACCTCCTGACCGCACCGCTCGACGAACCGCCGTGAGCGGCAAAACCTATCAAATGAATACGGAAAAAAGAAAGTGAACTGTCTCCAACTTTAATTTCTTTTCCTGCTATCAGTAAATTATTCTGTCAAGATTTTCGTCTGTAGTTTAGTGAGATATATCCTCAATAACATTATCGGCTTGAGTCAAGCTTGAATCACGTTTGTCGTGACAAGCTTGTAAGATTGAATCAAGCTTGTTATGCGAGTCAAAAAGTTTGAATCAAGCTTGAATCAAGCTAACTAATCTACACAGGCCAATCTTGTAGCAAGCTTCATTAGTAAATTTGCTGCAAGCTTGCCTTGTCAATCTGCAAGCATAATTCAAGCTCTACAAGTTTTCCACTAGAAGTGTGTGCCAGTCATGATAAAATTGGCTTGAATTAAGCTTGAATCACACACGTAAGTATATGCTGATCGTTAGAAATTTGACTTGAATAAATCTTGAACTATACATGATATGGCGAGTTTACTCGGCAAGGAAAATTCATGTCACATGGTAAGCTTGTCGCAAGTTTACATGCTGTCTGGGATGGCATGTGGAGATACAAGAGGAAATCCAATAATTCCCTTTTGCTTCGTGTTAACTACAAATAACAAGCCAAAACATTGAAAATCAAGATAACCAATCAAAGGATGTCAAAATTTCCACACAAATTTTTTTTTTTTTCCTATTTCTGTACTTTACTTTGACCAATCTGACAAAAATGCCCCCCTTTACGTTAACGCCTATTGAGGACAGCTGACATAATTTCTACAAATGTTGCCTGTGCTCCGTTGTGTAAAGCCACGGCGATTATGGACGAACCCTTATACTGCCTGCCCTAACCGAACNGGGGGGGTCGCCTCTCCAGTTTTCATTTAGCAGGGGCGTTGCCCCCCTTGGTTAAAGAACAGTGGTCTGTCATCATTTCAATTTGTAACAAGTATTTATAACTTATGGTCAACTGCTTGCCTCATTCTTTTCAAAATATATCTTGTTGTTGTCTTTACCTAACCAAATACAGGAATATTTCAGTATACATAATTTTATTTAAATATTTAAAACCTTGGCCGACATGAAATATTATATTCGTATACATGCATGCACAAACATACACTGCACAGTATATGAGAGAGAGAGAGAAAATGAGAGGAGCGAGAGTGACAGAAGAGAGAGAGAGAGAGAGAGACGAGAGAGTGTTCGTTTCCCTCGCCCCATCATTCCGGCGCTGCTCCATACAAAGTTTCACCCTCATCGGCTCTTAAGACCTCGATGTTAAGAGCCGCCCAAATCTCTTCACTCACTCACACGTGTAGTTCGGAGCCCGAGTCCATTATATACAAGCAGGTTGTTTCGTCGCCTTTCCGTTTACATCTACTGAAAATCGATGACGAGATATCGCAAATATGGGCACTGTTAATAACAACACACTCATCGATAATACCAGTACCGGAAATATTGTTAATAGCGTCGCAGTTAACAGGTGTCCAATCTCGACACAATTTCGATGGGAGTAATAAAATAAAATCTGATGATATTAACAGCAGTACTGGTCTTGTCAACCTTTCAGCAATTATGTCCTATCACGAGGACGAAGAGCGGCGTTTTGTAATTTTACCGGTAAAAAATTTCGGCGCTCCTCGCAGAACGTTTGAGTCCTGGCTTATACACTTGTTACTGCAGATAAGTTCCTAGAATTACATACGGGATTACTGTAGCATTGCAGACTGTTAAAACAAATTAATAAGCAGTGTAAGTGAGGGAAAAAGGTTTGAAATATGATTTAAATGGCGCGTATTTGTGCGTGCGTACGTGTGTGTGTGTGTGTGTGTGTGTGAGAGAGAGAGAGAGAGAGAGAGAGAGAGAGAGAGAGAGAGAGAGTGAGACCCCGGTTGGGGGAGGCACGACCCTAGGCGGCAAGTACGAAGAAGCAAAGGGCGGGAGCGGTCGCCCCTCCACTTTTCAACCAGCAGAAGCACCGCCTTCCTGGTTCAATAAACAGTGGTTGGTCACTGCTACAGTTCGTAAAAAGTATTTATAACTTACTGTTGTAGTCAGCTTGTACCATTATTTTCAAAATATACCTTATTTAAAAGTATTTTCATTGCCACACACAGCAGTATTTCGGTGGAAATTGTTATTTAATTGAACATTTTAAAACCTCGGCCTACACGAAAATAAATGTTATAAGATACTCACGGTAAAGTGAGCACTTTTTGAAGCCCTCCCATTTGGAATGTTAGTCAACAAAGGCATTTTATTGTAGCCTTAGACGTTAACTTTCGAGTCCGATGAAATACACATGTACACTGCGTTTATTAATTACGTGGCAATATTTATTTTAAAATGTGGTGGAAGGGTACAAAATGACTGATAGGACAAAAGTAACTAGGGCCTCAAAAGTGCTCACTTTTACCGTGAACAGCCTATACGTACGCGCGTAAGTGTAACACACTGTACGTGCATAACAGCATGTAGGGCTCGACGTCTCGTCGACAGCGTGGTCAGACGGAGCAAGTTGTTGTGGAAAAAAGGGGCGGGGAAGGGGTCGGCCATGTAGTACGGAACCACCCCAGTATTCGCCTGGAGTGATTTCGAGAAACCATGGGAAACCGGCGTAAGGATAGCCGGACCGGGATTCGAAGCCCGTTTCTTCCCCTGCGCCGCCTCGCTCGGCATAGAGTGAGTGAGTGAAGAGATTTGGGCGGCTTCTAACTGCGAGGTCTCGGGAGCCGATGAGTGTGAAGTGAGATGAGTATGGAGCAGCGCTGGAACGAAAGAGCTGGGGAAATAGGAGATCCCTGAGCAAACCTGCCAACCAGCGGCATCGTCCGACACGATTCTCACTTGCGAGAATCCGGAATGGACAGGCCGGGGATTGAACCCGGTTCGCCTTGATAGGAGGCGAGCAGTCTAACCCCTCAGCCACCGTGGCTCCCTCGGTATAGAGATAAGGAGAGATAGAGAGGAGAGAGAAATTACTGAAGAAAGGACTGGCAAGGAAGATTCTTGGTTCCTGACAACCCCAAAAGTTGGGTTGGGTGCAACAGACTGACCGTATGTTTTGTTTCCTACTCATTTAAAACATGTTCGTTTAAAACAGTATAATTGCTTTGCTAATATAATTAAGCAAAGCTGCAATATTGTTTTAACGAGATGAATTTGACCCTATTGCCATGGACAAGACCTTGTGAGTTCACAGCATGTTTCTGTATACACGTATGCCCATACAGTAGGCCTATATAGCTTTATTTATATTACATTTATCAACTGCCAACCTCGTTATAAGTTCGTTACCGTGTCAGTGCAAGAGAATCTGCGTTCGAACTTCAGATTGGTCTTGGATGTAGCTGATATTTAAGGAAAAATATTTAGGAAATGTAATCTGTAAATCACTTCCACTCAGTCGTCCATGATATGGCGGGGATATTTTTGTATAAACAAACAAAGTCTACGCTGTTCACTGTCATTTCGACTTGGAGTAAACTTTAAGCACTGTCGCTTTAGTTTAAAACGCTGTTTTACAGAAGAATCAATATCTTAAACAGTGGGCTATACAGAAATTTTTGGCTACTTTTCAACGACCACGATTGTGTTACAATAACCAAATTTGTAAACTGGCAATAAAATATAGACGTTTATTTCTGACCTGGACAAAAATATACGTTGATATATTCCATAGTTTTGAAAAATTAAAACAGACACAACTGCTTACTGCTTACGAGACTCATATGAGAAAAAGGGAGGCCACCCGTCCCTAGGGCAGTTCCACGTACTTATTCCTCATAGATTCCATACCACTGTCTAAAAAAACTACTCGCTATTAGTACGGACATTTTTAGGGGAAAAAATGGCTTTACCTTGAATAAATTTACAAGAAGCAGAAACTTTGTGGAATTGTAGCACTAAGTCCTGCTAACAACATTAAAAAAATCAACACCTGCAAAAGTTGTGCTATAGCCGCCATCTTGGAAAATGTCTGCCGATTATAGTTTTTTTTTACTACATTTCAACAGCTGTACAAGATACGAAAAAATATTTCAAACAAAAGTTTCAGAGGGAAAAAAACCGAAGCGAATGGTACCAAATATGTTAGCCAATCTTAAATATTTACACACTTACAGGAAAAAGAGCAAACATAAGTGTCGATTTCATTCATACCTGTAATTTGTACTTTCCTTATGTTACGTTGGCACACATACTACGGCAAAGTGTTTCCAGTACTCTTCTTGACACAGCAATATAGAAAATGTCTTACTTAGCCATGAATAGTTATTCTGAACCTTCCTCTGCATCATAATCTGTCATATCAACAGATGTAGTGTTATCACATGATCTTCCTTCACAGTAGGCACACATCGCTGTACATTAAGCCCTGCTCTCCTGCATTCACAAGTTTGACAGTAAAATTTACACTTAACTCGTTATTAGAGGCTGTTCACGGTAAAGTGAGCACTTTTGAGCCCTAGTTACTTTTTCTTATCAGCCATTGTTTATCCTTTAACCACCTTTTTAAATAAATATTGTCATGTAAGTAATAAACACAGTGTGTATATCCCAACGCACTCGGAAGTTAACGTCTATGGTTAAAATAAAATATATTTATTTACTACTATTCCAAATGAGAGGGCTTTCAAAAGTGTTCACTTTACCGAGAATAGCCAATGCAGTAACTCATCGGGGGTGCCGCAGGCAATGCCGTTAAAATCGGAACGAATGTATTTTCTTTAGTTCCCAGCCCGTCACAGGGATCTAGTTCATTCCCTAACCATTGTCGGACCTGCAGGTAAACCGGATGTGAGTGGAGGGAAGCAGCTACTGATGTAGGTCGAACTTGGATTGAATTAGTGGTTTGGATGTAATTTTATTATAGGAGTACGGGCATTCATTCAAAGATTTCTTTTCCGGTGCTCCATACAATGTCAACACGAACTCCTCACCAACTCTAGCTATCTCTGTCTTAGGTGCATTTGATTGATTAAATATATTGACTGTTTCTCTCAACTCAACGTTTTCCTCCAGTAACATCAATGCCTTAATTTTCCATTTTCTGAAAATAATGAATGTGGTGTCGCATACAGTCATTGCATGTGCAAAAAGAAGCACTTCAGTGTTCCCTTTGAATATTTTTTTGTTGTTTCGATATGTTGAAGAAACTTTCTCCTTTCTCCCCACTTTGTGGCCTTAAGAACCAAAGGTTTTTATTGTTGCAAGACAGTGATGTTAAAAGCACCAAAATATCAGTATCTTGTCCAACTACAGTGACTGGAGTTCAACCTGCACAAGTCTGTAAATCAGTTGATACTATTTTCATATTAGCATCTGCGAATGCCTGGTGTACAACAAATCCACTTTTATTTGCAAATGGAGGGCTAGTACATTAATTAGGGATTTTGAGCGTAAACTGTCGCACAGTTTAAATAAATATTAGTCTCACTACATGAAGAGCATAATCCCAGGGAATGTAAAATGTCTATTAGGTGCTTCGACCCATACCTCCTTTTGAAGTACTCGGCCAAAGCCAAGTGGACAGTTGACGAGGAAGAACGAGGTCTGCAAGCCCCTGAAATATTGTGGTTTATAACAATCTGTTTCCGGTGAAGAGATCGTGGTAATGTGTTATCCTTCCTTTTGGTAACTATTTCAGTGAAACGTTGAAGTGACTTCGGGACACCATTACAAGCGTTCTCTTCCATTGCAGAAAATGAAGAATAGCTCATCATATCGTACATCTTAGCTCGTATATCTCCTCGTATAATTGAAGCAGCGGTGGCCACAATTATTTTTTCTGGATCGGTTTTTCTCTCATTGTACCAGTTGTCACAGTATTCTTAAAGGTAAAAATACAACAGTTATTTGGCAAGTTAGAGCAACAAATATTCGGCTGATAATGCTTCATCAGAAGCTTTTTCAGATATCTGTCAGAATAAATATTGACATAGCTTCGCGATAACTCTCTCATTACTTCTTTGATGTCTTGCATGGAATACTGGCATTCATCGTTTGAGTCAACAAAATAACAGAGACTTTCAAACAAAGTTGAGCAACCAGCTACCTTTGGTCGACCTACACCTTCATTTCGAGTAATATTCCTGACCGATGCCAAACAATGGAAAAGGTAGCGGGCTTCTACTGCAATTGAATCTTTAGATGATGTAATACGAAGCTTTACTTCATCTCGCCACTTATCACCACGCTGTTCACAGAGGTTGTTGATGGTTTCCCACATACCATGAGTTGCTACTTCAAACATATTTCGACGCCTGTTTTCTGGTAATTTTGCATTTGATGCCTCAGCCTCCTCAGATCAAAACAAAGAGCACTATTAAAAATAAAATAGCGTCATATTGGATCTTAGGCAAAGCTGTGGTGTAGCTGGTTTGACATCCGCAGCAATTCTCTTGCTTGCCTTGATATTTTGCTTTGAAGTAGTGTAACTTTTTCAACAAGCTGTATGAACTTCTACTCCGTGCAAATCAATAATATTTATGCGTTTGCTACCCTTCCGTTTTAGGCTGACATCTATCATTGTTTGTAATCCCCTTTTAGCTTGAACAGTGTCACCCACCGGTAGGCTTGAACCACATATAGAGCAGTCAGAATTCTTTGTTGTAATTTTTTCCTATGGTAGTCTGCTTGATTAGTGTCGGTGCATACGTCTGAAACACACAGATACACACAACATATGTCATTGCAATAACTTTCGAAACCGCTATATCGCATCCTGCTGTATATCTACATGCTGTATAAATGTATACAAATGTTTTTCACAGCTGCAAAAAAAAAAAGTTAAAAATTATTATCTGAGATTTATGATGGATATTTCTGAAGAAATCTTGTAATCAGTAAATATTGTATTTATTATTTCAGTTACAACTACTTTCATATTAAGGCAATTTGGAATATACTGTACCATTTTCTTCGTTTTTCCTCCTTCTACAACTTTTGTTTGAAATATTTTTTGGTATCTTGTACAGCTTTTGAAATATTGTAAAAAAAAAAAAATAATTGGCATACATTTTCCAAGATGGCGACAATAGCACAACTTTTACAAATGTTGATTTTTGATATGCTGTTAGTACGGCCCAGTGCTACAATCCCACAAAGTTTCAGCTTATTGTGAATGCTTTCGAGGTAAATCCGTAATATGACTGTACTATATTATTTTGCAGGCATTTCTTGTAAATGCTGCTCACGATGGAGAGAGCATGCGCCCTGTGAAGTTGGTAAGACAGGTGGGAAGTAGTCCACGACCCGCCTGTGTCCACGGCTGCGCGTCGTCCAAGGTCAAGGAGCGAGGGAGCGATGCAGGCGACGCATTTTGCTTCAAATAACTTTCAACTTTTATTGCATTCAATTCAATCAATGCTATATGACGTCGTAGAATCGTAATAATCTCGGCCATTTTCTCTTCCGATTTCTTGAATGTCTCGTTTTCCTTCAAGATTTTCGTTTCGAGCATGTTATATATTTTCTTGAATCCAAAATTTCNGATTTCTTGAATGTCTCGTTTTCCTTCAAGATTTTCGTTTCGAGCATGTTATATATTTTCTTGAATCCAAAATTTCAATTTCTTACCACAGCTTTTCTGATATTATTAACATATGTTATCTCATAATAACATAGTTGTGTGCACACATTTAAAGTTTTTACAAAATAAGGATGCGTATTTTTTTAAAAATTGAATGTACAAAAAAATTAAGAAATTTTTTTTTAACCAATTATTTTCGTGTCGTGCATGAATTGTAAATATGTACTTCTAAAAATTAAGTTTTGGTATTTTTTAAACTGGTTTCATAAAAAAAAGTCTGTGATAAATTTTCATGTGGGGACTTGAAAGCTTATTGAATGCAATTAATTGAAAGGCAAATTAAGTGATTTTTTAGTTCAATAAATTCAATTCATGTAATTGAATGCAATAAATATTTGATCGTGTGAAACGGCTTGAACACGCAACCCTAGCGCCTCATCGCCCACGCGCAAGGTGTGTAAGTGTTTCCGTCGTGGTCCTGTACTGTACAAATTAGGACCTGTAACAGTGGGTTTTATTGCACGCGACGAAAGCCCACAGATTAAACTACGCTCGCATGTTTGTACTCTTCTCTCGCCACTTATACGCATGTTTTAAAAATGCGATATTTAACCATTTTCACGATGTTTTCCCGTGAATATACTTAATAAGATAAAAGTTAAAACATAGAGGCGTAGATGATTGTTTTTATCTTTTCTGGCAAAAAGTAGTATTTCCAGAAAATTTATTTACATAGATACGCGAATACGTGCAAATAGCTATTTCACAGAGAATGTGTCACCGTGAACTTCTCTTAACGTTGAAATAAAAGTGATTTCAGTTTTTTTTTAATGCTTCTAAGAGAAAGAATTAGCAGATTTGTAAAATATTAACTTTTATAGTAATTTTACAGTTTTACTTGCCCGACGCAGGAACAAAGTGATCAGCCCAATGCCAGTATATAGCGGAAGAATAAATATTCTGAATGCAAAAATATCTCAAGCAGGGTTTTCGAAAGTGCTCAGTTTACCGTGAACAAACTATAGTTAGCAAATTCGTCTGGTCGAAAACTGAATGGCCTGGATACCGAACCGGGGATCGAACTCGGGTCCACTGTGCTGTTGTTTGTAAAATGACTTTATTTTCACTTATTTTTTTAGGAATGTTAAAATTCTTACATATTTTAGTAACATTTCCCACAGACTCGCACCCATGCCTTTCTCGGGGCTCGAACCCGGAATCCACCGCGCCGTTGAGACGGCACGCTAGCAAACTGCGCCACGGAGGTCGGATACCACTGCACTACCTCGCTTGCTGTAGGCACTTCAACGTGGCCGCCTGTATGAAGGAATTATGCACGTCTGAGGCCTAAGAGCGTGGAAGCGCTAGGGGCGACCGAGACATGCGTATCAACTCACTCATCGTATTTACGTACAAAACACTGAATTGCAGTCTTGCCGCCGATAACGCGCCTCTACGAGACTTTCAGCGGAGACCCTACCACGTTATGACGTAATAATAAAAAATAAAGGTTGGCTGCACGTCCATATTCCTTTTTTAATCTTTTGTACCGGAAAGTTCATACCTAAAAAAATCGTGAAAATATCCGTTTGAGCCATTTTCACTATCACAAACACATGCTTTAGAGAGAAATTGAGGAACTGAAAAACGTATATAGACGCGTAACGTTTCTTAAATGCTAATCATAAGAAGACCTCACTCAGACACGTTGGACGGATTTTTAATAAAGCGTTTTCTGCTAGAGCTCTGCACACCGTTCGGCGGCCACCTTAAATGTCACAAAATTCTTATTGCCCCCCTCCTAAAACGTTTTTCTGGACGGGTTCCACCTAATTTATTTGAACCGCCTGAGTATGAGGTATTTTGTCTTGCGTCGTGTGCGTTGCTGTAACATAAAACCCAGCCATCACTATTTACTTTCTGTGACGTGGTGTGGCGCCGACTCGTGTCTGGGGGGGCAGGTGCACGATTGCGCAACGCGGTGAGATGGGGCAGGATTACACCACGCTGTGAAACTGGACAGGGCGTGACTCCCTTTGCAAAATGCCTGTGTTTGTGGGGGAGGGGTTCTCCCCGGCGATAGTTCCGGCCGGTGCCAATCGATAGGAGCAGACAGGGCGGGACACGGCGCATGCGCTCCGCACGCGCGCGACAAGATGGACGCCGACAATGCGATGCACCTCAGTACAGGACGGAGTGCGCACACCTGCCGCGCAGGAACACCCACGCTGATTTACCGGCACTGAACGGCGACTGTGCCGGCACGCCTGTCAAAACCACGCAACTTGAACACTCGGTCACCACAATTGTTTATATACACGGGCTTTTAGTGTTAGTACACATCCTCTGACTGGATTGTACATATTATTTTTTATATTAATTTATTTGACGTTGCCTTTACGAGTTAAGGATCCCATAAAAGAGGCTGTACAGGATAAAAACTTAGGATGAACAAATAAGTTGTATAAAATATAACATACATTATTGACTAAGGCTAGCTTGTAAATAGACAATTTAAAACTCAAAAGTGGGAAATATACTTACTGATAATTAGAAAACAAAAGCATTAATCACGTAGTACACATATTATTGAATATGACACAAGTTGCATTATGAATTATTTTAGGAATAATACTGGTGAATGGAAAACACTTAAAAAACAATAAAGAATTAGGGTATGTTGGCTGAACTAAATGTAAGCAAGCGCCACGTCGTTTGATCGCTTGAATTTGACAGTACTATTGGCGAATCGCAAGCCAATATTGAGGACACTCGCAGAAGACCCTCATAGCCTAAACGGCACGAATNGACAGTACTATTGGCGAATCGCAAGCCAATATTGAGGACACTCGCAGAAGACCCTCATAGCCTAAACGGCACGAATACTCAGAGATGTCTTCTTATCTTACCATAACCCCTGTCCTTCGCTTCGGATCGTGTCATTTTTAATTTCCATCTTATTTATTTTCCAAGTAAATATTGAAAACTTTGTGTCTGTGGGAATTTCATTTCAGTTTGCGTTGCTGATACGTCACTGAAGTAACAAAATATATAATTTCGGCCCGATACGTAAATAATACTCAAGAAAATATTTTTATTATATTACAATAACAATCGTTGGTAAAAATATGCAGTAAAAAATGCTGTTCACAAATAAAAACATTTTCCTCAGTGTTTTATTATTCAAGATATGCTGCCTTTAAGGATCCCGTCTGTCTGCATAGTTTTTCTCCTTTTTTGGTCGAGAAGCGCGGGAGCTATAAGGGTTACACTGGCATGCACTACAAGAGCGCCATCGCCACTATGCGCAGGGCTCTGAACTGGCGTGCAGTGTTCTCGTAGTGCTGCGTGTACCTATGGGACTTTCAGCGGCGACCCCACCATTTTATTGATGAAAAGTCTGTAGCAAAGTTCAATACAGGCTCCTATCGTAGTTTGGCTCGTGACCGGCTAAGATGTTTTAAAATAATGCAGTCTGAAAAAGCTGTTTTTAACTATATTGAAGTGCTCCAAAATAATATTTACAGCACGCGTGGTGACTTTAAAGTACCATTCCGCCCTCCTCTGGAGTATGATGTCTTTTCGTAGGTAAACATGCTGGGGTAACGTTTAATATTTCAGTAAAAATAAACAGGATTTCAAACACTATGTAACACAGTTCAAGTGCCAGGCAGGCGGAAACCTTGGGTGCACCACTTCTGTAAAGAATGATAGTTGTTCATTGAGGGGGGGGAAAAAAAAAAATCCGTTTTTTTTCATCTTGATACATATATTTTCATTGCAAGGAAATATTATTGGGCCATACTGTAGCATAGCTATTCTATTTGAAATATAGCATTCCGAGAAAAAAAAAGTCCTATTTTCTTACAGAATATTTTTGTCCAGATAATTTTTTACATCAGACATATTACGGTTAAATGTTTTTTTTTGCATACAAGATAAGACATGATTCTTATAACAGCTTGTTCGTACTTGTATATAGTTTTCAACACTATTTTGTGGAACGTATACGATAAAAGAACTCTGCTCCATAGGGCTAGTCCTGACAAAGATCATACCAAAGAAAAGCAAATAATGTATTGATTTTTGTCGACAACATTCATTACAGCTGCTTTGCTGGCCAGGAGTCCCTGGAATTATACAATTGTAGCATTTCCCAGAAACTTGAACATTCTGCTTCTGTTCTCCGGGCTTTACTGGACACTGATTAAAGGTTGTTGGCAGTTTTTTTTTACATGATGGTTTAATTTGCCAACGTAAACAAACTATTATTCGAGCTTGTTAGGCAATAAGCATGACTGCAAATACTGTTTGCGGAGATTATATATATATATGTACATATATATATAAATATANGACAGTACTATTGGCGAATCGCAAGCCAATATTGAGGACACTCGCAGAAGACCCTCATAGCCTAAACGGCACGAATTATATAATTTCGGCCCGATACGTAAATAATACTCAAGAAAATATTTTTATTATATTACAATAACAATCGTTGGTAAAATATGCAGTAAAAAATGCTGTTCACAAATAAAAACATTTTCCTCGGTGTTTTATTATTCAAGATATGCTGCCTTTAAGGATCCCGTCTGTCTGTATAGTTTTTCTCCTTTTTTGGTCGAGAAGCGCGGGAGCTATAAGGGTTACACTGGCATGCACTACAAGAGCGCCATCGCCACTATGTGCAGGGCTCTGAACTGGCGTGAAGTGTTCTCGTAGTGCTGCGTGTACCTATGGGACTTTCAGCGGCGACCCTATCATTTTATTGATGAAAAGTCTGTAGCAAAGTTCAATACAGGCTCCTATCGTAGTTTGGCTCGTGACCGGCTAAGATGTTTTAAAATAATGCAGTCTGAAAAAGCTGTTTTTAACTATATTGAAGTGCTCCAAAATAATATTTACAGCACGCGTGGTGACTTTAAAGTACCATTCCGCCCTCCTCTGGAGTATGATGTCTTTTCGTAGGTAAACATACTAGGGGCACGTTTAATATTTCAGTAAAAAAAAAAAACAGGATTTCAAACACTATGTAACACAGTTCAAGTGCCAGGCAGGCGGAAACCTTGGGTGCACCACTTCTGTAAAGAATGATAGTAGTTCATTGCGGAGGGAAAAAAAAATCCGTTTTTTTCATCTTGATACGTATATTTTCATTGCAAGGAAATATTATTGGGTCATACTGCAGCATAGCTATTCTACTTGAAATATAGCATTCCGAGAAAAAAAAAGTCCTATTTTCTGACAGAATAATTTTGTCCAGATAATTTTTTACATCAGACATATTACGGTTAAATGTTTTTTTTTGCATACAAGGTAAGACATGATTCTTATAACAGCTTGTTCGTACTTGTATATAGTTTTCAACACTATTTTGTGGAACGTATACGATAAAAGAATTCTGGGCCTGACAAAGATAATACCAAAGAAAAGCAAATAATGTATTGATTTTTGTCGACAACATTCATTACAGCTGCTTTGCTGGCCAGGAGTCCCTGGAATTCTACAATTGTAGCATTTCCCAGAAACTTGAACATTCTGCTTCTGTTCTCCGGGCTTTATTGGACACTGGTTAAAGGTTGTTGGCCGTTTTTTTTACATGACGGTTTAATTTGCCAACGTAAACAAACTATTTATTCGAGCTTGTTAGGCAATAAGCATGACTGCAAATACTGTTTGCGGAGATTATATATATGTATAAGTACATATATGTATAAGTACATATATATATATGTATAAGTACATATATATATGTATAAGTACATATATATATGTATATATATACATATGTATATATATATACACATACATATATAATCTCTGCAAACAGTATTTGCAACGAAAACATATATGACATATATAAGAAAACCGAATGCAGTGAATGTGTAGTTATTTGATTGATTACAGCAAGTATGAAACTTGGTAAACGGCAACGATACATAATTAAGTGCTGTTTTGATAGATTTTTTTGATAATGGTAACTGAAAATTGAGAAATGTCTGAGTTAGTGACTCACTGCATGATATATAAACATACTTATTGGTTTTCTAATTAAATAGTAAACGTCGTGTTTTACTTAGTTTTCTAAGATTATATAATACATAATACTAGTAAATCTGCTATTATATGGGCACATGCCAGTCGTTAGTCACAGCATCATAACCAACAAAATGATACTCAACTTCAAAGAACGATAGCAAAGTATTTATAAAATATTTGACCAAATGAAAGAATTACACTGTATGGCTTAATATATATTCTAAAGCATTACAGAACAATATACAACGAACAGGTATTGTTTCTTTTATAACTTACGTAGGAAGTTACATTGTGGACAGTTCATATTCGGCGCCCAAGGTAATAAAAGATGACGTTTCCGTACTCCACCCGCGGCTGTTTCATTTGCGTGTACATGTCCCCTTTTATTTTCTTGTAAAGTCTTATATTTTATTTCAGAGTGAATATAGAAAACCAAAATAGTAACAAAACTTAGAAATTTATTTTTATACTTTAAAATTATAAGCTTTAACATTTATATATGCTGTTAATATTATTCCGGAAGTATTTTGCAACCTGCGGTCAATACTCGGACCCCTCTAGGAGCTGCAGCTTGGCGTATCACTTTAGTGCGCAAGCCCGAACAGCCTGTCGTTCTCTTTCTGTCGTGGCATCTGGAGGTGAGTGTAGTTCTAGCTTGCGTTGTGAATATCCGTTTAATATTGGTGTTGGGATACTGCATCGGTGAGTGACCATTGTTCTTTTAGTTTGTGCGAATGCTTTGGAATGTTGTCGAAGAAGTATTTCTTGTCGCGCTTTAGTATTTAGTAAATTTTGTGTGTAGTGAAGTTTGTGTTTCGACATCTTGGAACCGGCCGTCGGGACCGCATGCTTCGTTGGTATTTAAGTAGTTGCTTCAACTTAGATCTTTAATTAACGAAAAACTGTTTGTGTATGTGTTGGTATATTTATTACTGTTCAGAGACTTTTCAGATTTATAAAATTCTACGCCAGTAGTGCATTATTTTGCTATCCATACAGTGTTCCGTGTTCGCCATATCTTGAAACGTTTGCTACTTTTAACGTGGGTAGGTTTGTTGCGTGTTGTTATTTTACGAAATTTTAAGCATGTTCCCAAGTTTAATTTAGTTTGTAGTTGTGCATAGAGGGCGCTGTGGTTTACATTGATTTTCCTGCGTGAAACGTCATCGCGTCTCTTAGCAGAAAAACTACCGAAAGCTGTTCCGGTTTAAAGTAATTGTGAATTAATCATGTCTTAACTATTCGCTTTGAAAGTAACTTCCAGATGGTAGCATAGCGTGAATGTGTTGCGTTGGGATTGATCAGTGAATGTATTTTTTTTTTATTTTCAGCCTGATAACACGCTACTTTAAAAGCCTACCACAATGGGAAAGGAGAAGATTCACATTAACATTGTCGTAATTGGACACGTAGACTCTGGCAAGTCTACTACCACAGGACATTTAATCTACAAATGTGGTGGTATCGACAAAAGAACTATTGAGAAGTTCGAGAAGGAAGCCCAGGAGGTAAGAAGTGCCATATAAAACGTGTTGCAGAGTTGTGAAAGTTAGGAGGCTACCATAAGGTTCAATCAGATTGAATACCAACCAGTAGACACGTGGTGTTTGTTGTAATATTCGTGCAACCCATCCTGTTGACTATTTGAAGAAAAGCTGTTTTAATGTTTTATTCTATTTGTGGAATGTTTGGTCAGGTGGGCAGATGAAGTGAGATTGCTTGTGGTAGGAAGGAAATGTGCAGCGGTGCATTTATTCTGGGAAATAGATTTTTATTAGTTATTTGCAGAGCTTATTTTCTTGTTAAGTAACATCAANACGTGTTGCAGAGTTGTGAAAGTTAGGAGGCTACCATAAGGTTCAATCAGATTGAATACCAACCAGTAGACACGTGTTTGTTGTAATATTCGTGCAACCCATCCTGTTGACTATTTGAAGAAAAGTTGTTTTAATGTTTTATTCTATTTGTGGAAAAGGCTTGTGGAATGTTTGGTCAGGTGGGTAGATGAAGTGAGATTGCTTGTGGTAGGAAGGAAATGTGTAGCGGTGCATTTATTCTGGGAAATAGATTTTTATTAGTTATTTGCAGAGCTTATTTTCTTGTTAAGTAACATCAAAACTTAATTGGGAGTTACAAATGGTTACTCTTTGAACGTTATTCTGTACAGTGAAACTTAATAAAAGTTTGTGTTACATTTGTAATAAATACAAAGAAGTGTTTGTAGAAATCTGTGCTTCTGGTCTTGATTGGAATGTGCTGTAGTACCGTTAGTTTTTTTGGTGGGTTGGGTGTTGAAGCCCTCTTCACAGAGCGCGATGTGACGTCACCGAACCAGCCAATCGTAATTCATATCGCTCGCGACAAGCCTGACTTGCTGCGGGGGCGACATCAGGAGCAGTAATGTAGAAAAGAAAAGTAAATGTAATGTTTGTAAACAAAGAAGGGGAAAAAACGAGATGCTGGATAGTACAGTGTGTGTTTATATATGTGTATATATATATATTTTCTGCACATCTTCCATTTGTCAACATTGCTTCAAAAATTGGTGGAATAGTGTTTACTTAAGACGGGTCTTGAACTTCTGACTCAAGAGGTAGAGAAAAGGTGGTTATTTGTACGATGCAAAACTATTAAGGTCCGGCTGCAGGCATTTAGCAGTTGGTGGCATCTAAGGTTTGGTTTACGGTACAATACAGTTCCAGAAAATACTACAAAAACACTGTTTATTTGTGTTTTCAAATATCACTATGCAGATAGCAGGTTACTTCAATTTTTTTCTCCTAGCTGTATCGCATTGCGCTATTGTGAAGGGCACTGCCGGCTATAACTTCGTCTCGCTGCCTTTCGCTTAGTCGCATCATGTTATTGTGAAGAGGGCTTAAGAAAACCAGAATTTTTCAAGACGTTTTAAAAGAAAAGTAAGTTTTTCCTTCAGCAATTGTTTTGTGCGGTTAACTTTATCAACATTTTCGTTGCAAAAATTTTTGAAATGAGAAGTCTGTTTTGGTAGCCATTTAGTTTTGACATGCTTAATGTATGCTGGGAACAGAGTAAATTGTTTGGATCAATTAAGTTGTATTAAAATCTGCAGTCCACTTAATTTAATATTGCTCATCAGGTAATATAACCTTTTCTTGTATTCCACTGGGTGTTTTTTGACGTTTGTTTCCAAGGCGTGTTTTTCGTGTCTGGAAATTGCGCTCTGGTGCCACTGCTGCATCCAATTTTCCGCACGCAAAGAAACTGAGGCAGTGTACTAATTAGTTAAGTATAGTTTTTCGTAATTTGTGTTTTTAAGGTTTAGTCGGAACAGGATATTAACTGTCTAGCATGCCATACTCCTAATTTTTTTGTTATTCCAAAATTAAAAGTACACAGTTTTAAAATTAACAGTAATTATTCCCAAAAGTTTTATGAGGGTTGTTAGAATTTAAACTTGACAAAATGAAACCAATATGATGTGAAATTGTTACTTAACAAATAATTTATCTTGAGAAAATACTGATTTCAAGAATATTTAAACAACTTGCTTTGTGAAATATTGTACATTTGTCAGCTTCAAGTGTGACATACATTAAATTTNTTCAAGAATATTTAAACAACTTGCTTTGTGAAATATTGTACATTTGTCAGCTTCAAGTGTGACATACATTAAATTTTGTTGACTAAACGGGTCACGTGTCAATTTTGTTACCAGAAAGTGCCAATTGGATCACTGCGTCTAAAAAGCATAGCAGAGTGCTGCGAGTGCTTGCCTTGCAAACATGCTTATTTTTCCGGTGTTACTGGAATATTCTACCAGTAGTTATTTTTGTATTTGCTTAAATTAAGTAAGATTGTGGGGGCCTCTTCAGTGAAACTTTATGGGTTCCTGCTTTGTAAATTGGCTTCATCCTCCATTTGCTGCAACTTTTTTCAAAGCACCACAAATATTTTTAAATTTCGAAGTTTTAAGTTTGCTTTTTTCGAGAACTTAAATGTTTTGCAAATATTTTTTTAGCGGCAGATAAATGTGATATTAGAGAATTAATGGTCCACATGAGATGTGATTGGGATTAGTGTTTATAAATGTACTATTTTGAAGCAATTGGGGTTTTAGAATGTTGGAAGTTTATGTGGTCTGAAAAAACTGTTGCAGTGTATAAAACTGTTACATGGTAAAGTAGGCACTGTTTGAGGCCCTAGTCAGTTTTTCCTGTCGGTCATTTTTAACCTTTCGGGCCTTGATGGAAGGGGGTGGACATATAGTGCATTCTGCTTGTATAGCAGTGGTGAAGAAAATCGCTACTGTTGCTGCTTGTGCTTAATGGTGGATGAAATTGCAGACCAAAGTACACAAGCAACACACTTGTCAATATTTGGTTTCACTGAGGAGGTCTAAAAGGCACTTCAACAAAGTTTGAGTATGACCCAGAGGAGTTATCACTTATAGATAAATCATGAAAGAACTCAATGGCATTCACCAGAAGTTGCACAACTAACGTACCCATGCTCTACCATAATTTCTCAAATTGTTAGTCCTTGCTCCGTAGCTCAAAATTGTACATTATTCTAAGAACATAATTTAAACCATAATGTAGAGAAAAGTACTATTTTATTTAGTTTTCTATGAAATATTAGCATTTCTCCTAGTTATTAGACATAGCAGTCGAGCATGTCAGGGATGGCCGAAGACTGGAATAGAAATATTGATGACTGTTGCATTGTAAATTAGATTCCAGATGGGAGAGGCATGAGAGTTTTGTAACATCACATGGGCAAGAAAGATGCCCCAGGTGTGAAATATGTTGCTCTTTTTTTTGTTACAAACAGTCCAGATGGGTTCATTACAAGGCCAAAATGGTTTCACTTGATGTAATATTACACTGCTCTCCCTATTGATTGGAACTGGAATTTTAATTCTTGCTGAAATGGATTTTCCTAATGCAAGATAGTTCCAGAAGCATGACTTGTAGAAATTATTTGTGCTCTACACTAGCTAGTTCTGGCAGATTGTGAACAATTCAACTACTAATAACAAACAGTGCCCTATTTTATTTTATATCATATCAGTTAACTTTTCCCAGTCATTTTCAAACATTAGCATCAGTTTTTTCCTGCCGATTCATTTTTAAATTATCTGTTTTAAACTAAATTCTTTCTTCCCCTTAACTAGTGTCCTTATTTGTGGTGTAATTATTCAGAATTATATTTTAAACAGTTTGTCAGTTGATACTAGCTTACTCGTACTTGCATATTACTGGTGTTTCGACATTTTATGAAAATGTTCAGGTCCAGTGCTTACACACTCTTTATATTAGTAAAGAAGAGGCCCAAAAATGCACAGCCAATAGTTTTAAAGTGCTTAAAGAATGCCGCCAGCATTTATGACCACGGGCCTGGGTAATATGAATTGGCATAAATTTTAAGGTTGTTACACTAACTTTTCTTAGTTTATTTGTGAATCTCTAAATTATTGGCATATTAAGAGTAACTCTGACAAATTTTAAATTTAAAACTGATTATTTTATTAAGGGTGTTAATTTTCAACGATTATATCAAGAAGCCAGTAGAGAATTGTGTGTTCTAAGGAAGATCTACATCTACAAATATTTTAAGTATTTTCTGCTGAGAAAATTGAGCCAGTTCTTGCTCATGTAAATAGTTTTTTTTTGTTTGCTGAGATTTAGAGCTGATTTAGATTTTCTTCTAAACTGACCATAATTTTAATTGAAAAAAATTTTCCTTGGTTTTTATCAATCTAATATTGCATACAGTACTGGTTATTTTGATAATAAATTATGAAAGCATATTTTTACACATCTTTTCAATTAATAAAACCTTTATTTTCGGATGAATTGTGTTATGCTTTGAGTAGAAGTTGAAGTGGCTAGAATTTTCTTATACAGTGATTTGCAGGTTTTGTTTTACTTCGTTTTTCATCCAAATAGTAAGAAATTGGCTGGTGTTTTGAAATGGTAAATCAAAGGGTAAATGTGTCATGTAAGTTTGTCTCGTGAAAGGTATTCTTTAATTTATCTCTTATTACTTCAGTATCTACTTAATTGTGTTCACAATAAAAATTCTGATAATTTCTTAACTACCATTACAAGTTTAAGCCAATTTTCTTGTGGTGCATCAGTCTTATAGAATGTTGACTAGCGTGGAGTCATTTTCATCTGTTAGATGCCACACGGAAGTTATTGTATCACTCGCACGCCCGACAATATTTAACACATTCTACATCTAGATGGTTTTGTTATAAAAAATATTTAATTTTATTTTCAGAATACTGGATACCCTTGTTTCCTAGAGAATAATAAAACCTACACCCCACATCGTAGTGCTTAATTTTGGCCACAAAGAAATAGAAGTAAAAATGCATGCTAAAAAATAATGAATTGCACTATTAGTGTGTGCAGGAGTGCGACGAGATTAGTCACCATCTTGTATGTTGCGGCTAGTTACGTAATCAAATGTGTAACAAGTGTGATTGAGTATTGGATTCCAGTTTGTTTTAATATTAACTCTGGTTAAGGCCATCCTTTCATTGAAGTACCTAATCTGCTTAAGTTCCCCACACCTACTCAGCAGATGGGGCAGATATCAGTACATACAACGTAAGTCCTAAAACCTACCTAAATAAAGTAAAAAATTGTATGTATTAATGTTTTGTTCTTTGAAATATGCAAGCATTGTTAGAACAGTTGGAGAAAATATAATGTAGACACTGCATTTGGAAGGGTAACGGTTAGTTGCATGTTCTATTGTTTACGGGTTATTCCACATGGAAAAAATTTACTACCTCATTTTAGGTTTTGATTAAATTTGGTGGGTTATATGCACCAATTGTATACTCAACCAATTTTTATAATGATTTTTAAACTTTTCTTGATGTCTAGTATTAGATTAGCAGCATGGACAAGCAAAAAATGGCATTTCAGTGCTATTTACTTTAATCTGTATAAAGTTTATTTGGATTAGGAATTATGTCTGTTAAATTTCATTTGAAAGCTTAAGGAATGTACTAATTTTTTGTTATGCAACCTAACAATTGCGTGAATTTTGAAAATTGCCATTTTCTGAGCTCAGAAAATACATGCAGGGCAGGTTTTGAAAATGCTAGAATTCAGTTGTCACAGAATACTTATTATTATTATTATAATTATTATAACAACAATAATAATAATAAAAAATGTTTCTCCCATGGGTTTAGGTGCCACAAGCCTTTGAATTAACTGTAGAACAGCAATTACATTGCTAACTGTATGTGAGGGCAAGCAGTTGGGATATTTATCACATGAATATAAATTCAGGTTAAATATAAATTACTTAAGATTTTGGTTTTACTTTTGTGTTGCCATATATTCATTCAGAAGAGTCGACAGGTGCTCATTCATCTGTGGTGAGATGACATCTTTCAGTGACTGCCATGGACAACTCTAGGGGGGAGTGAATATAGTGGAAACACTCGATCCATTGGGCACAGATGGATCGAAAGTAAATGGTCCCAACAAAATTCCTATGTAAATAATGCTAAAGTCAGTTTTTGCCCTACTCTAAATTAAATTTTTACAGCATTGATTGAACAAAAAAGTATCAACTGTAGTCACCATGGCATACGAAGTTGGTATACAGTACATTATGTACGCATGCACAAGTATCACTAATAGATACCACTAATAAAATTAATTTTAACATACATTGTTTTAGCACAAGTTTCACTGCCCTGTGTTTAGTCCTATTTATGTAATTTACTGTGAAATAACCTGTTGATTTAGTTACACTTGTCACACTTAACTCTTACTTGTTAACAAAATGGTAAATAATGGACGTCTTGGACTATAGATGTATTTAGAGAGCACAATATACGTTGTGGAAATACAGTACATGTGTGTGAAATATGTATTGTAGTAGACATTTTATTAGATGCTATGCAAGCAATTGCAATGTTTACGCCGGCAGCCATGTTGCATTGCTAGTCGTCTGCAACCACAAGAAACAGCGGTGCCATATTTTCGATAGATTTATTTGCGATGTGACATTGTCAACAACACACATACATTTGTCATGGAAATTAGAAATGCATATATGTATAAATGAGCCTGGAAAGTTGACCAAAAAAAAGGCGATGCAAAATTAAGGAAACTTTATCAATCATATTTTCATTTCTTAGCTAGTAACCAAGACTGTTGTTCTGGATAATACTTCTGCTATGTTGGCAGCTTATCACTGCGCGTGGTTTTAAAAGAGGTGTTAAATACTGGGAAAAATTGTACTGATTGTTCAGTTTTTTGTCACAGCTCAACATGTCTTGGTTCCCTTGAAAACTCTNACTGTAGAACAGCAATTACATTGCTAACTGTATGTGAGGGCAAGCAGTTGGGATATTTATCACATGAATATAAATTACTTAAGATTTTGGTTTTACTTTTGTGTTGCCATATATTCATTCAGAAGAGTCGACAGGTGCTCATTCATCTGTGGTGAGATGACATCTTTCAGTGGCTGCCATGGACAACTCTAGGGGGGAGTGAATATAGTGGAAACACTCGATCCATTGGGCACAGATGGATCAAAAGTAAATGGTCCCAACAAAATTCCTTTGTAAATAATGCTAAAGTCAGTTTTTGCCCTACTCTAAATTAAGTTTTTACAGCATTGATTGAACAAAAAAGTATCAACTGTAGTCACCATGGCATACGAAGTTGGTATACAGTACATTATGTACGCATGCACAAGTATCACTAATAGATACCACTAATAAAATTAATTTTAAACATACATTGTTTTAGCACAAGTTTCACTGCCCTGTGTTTAGTCCTATTTATGTAATTTACTGTGAAATAACCTGTTGATTTTGTTACACTTGTCACACTTAACTCTTACTTGTTAACAAAATGGTAAATAATGGACGTCTTGGACTATAGATGTATTTAGAGAGCACAATATACGTTGTGGAAATACAGTACATGTGTGTGAAATATGTATTGTAGACATTTTATTAGATGCTATGCAAGCAATTGCAATGTTTACGCCGGCAGCCATGTTGGTAACGATCAGCAGAGCAACCACAAGAAACAGCGGTGCCATATTTTCGATAGATTTATTTGCGATGTGACATTGTGAACAACACACATACATTTGTCATGGAAATTACAAATGCATATATGTATAAATGAGCCTGGAAAGTTAACCAAAAAAAAGGCGATGCAAAATTAAGGAAACTATGCACTGCACTTTATCAATCATATTTTCATTTCTTAGCTAGTAACCAAGACTGTTGTTCTGGATAATACTTCTGCTATGGTGGCAGCTTATCACTGCGCGTGGTTTTAAAAGAGGTGGTTTTATCAAGTGTGAATACTGGGAAAAATTGTACTGATTGTTCAGTTTTTTGTCACAGCTCAACATGTCTTGGTTCCCTTGAAAACTCTATAAACAGGGTTCCACTGTATTATGAACGTTTTCTTTGAGATTCCCATTTGCATGGTTTAATTTTTTGCATAGTTTTATTTTAGTAAACTTGACAGATACCTAACAGGCTATCAATGTGTTCAGCATCAAGTTTGAGGTTGACTGTGTGTAGTCCAAATCTACAGAATGTCTGCATCTATAGAATTTTGGTCAGTCCCTGAAATTCGATGTGTGGTTTCCTTCCGCTGTACTAAGAATGTTCTTTTCCTGGTCCAGTGTGTTATTTGTCACAAGCTGATTTCTTGAAACAGGTGCCAGGGCTTTGAGGATGGATAAACTGAATCCTATATTAGTCTTCAGTATCATACACACAGCACATGTAATCCCTCAGTTTTGTGTGAAGAACACTGGATGACTAGAACAAAACTAATGTTCTAGTTAGAGGTATTGGAATGGCCAGTTTGAACCTTGTCTGCAGTTAAACCTAAACATCTTGATTCGAACAGAAGAGAAAATGTATGTTCTTTGTATTGTCCACGTAAAACTTCGAACATATCAGTGATATGGTTTTCTACAATCCTGAGACTTACCTTTCTCACAATAAGTGCCAATCTGCCGGAACTCCGTAATCATCGTGGTGACAGATTTATAAAGCTCTTCTTGTTTTTGTACTGAGCTGCCGAACTATCAGAAAAGCAAATAACTTTTTCCACTTGAAAGAGGAAATATTTTACTGACCAAGTAATTTTTCAAAGGCATAGAATGTGGTGTTGTGTCCAATGAATCGCTGATAATGCAAAAGCAACAGTTCATCAACTCTCCAAACTTCAAAATACAACACAAAGGGATGTGCGGTGCCTGATTACTGGAACAATGGTGGGATTGTACAACAAAAGAAAAATTTTCAGAAAAATCTATTAGATAGCATTTTTCTCCAGCAGAGTTGTCTTGTGTCAAAATTCTGTTTCTTTGCATTTAAATGGTGGCCTTGAAGTTGCCCAAACCTTTCCACTAGCTTATCCAAGTACTCTTCACAAGTAGACAGCTCACAACTGTCTGTTGAAACCCGTAGTTTGAATTTCAATTCTGTTTAATTTTTTCCAAACCCTCCCATCCTTGTTGCAGTACCGCACGCAACTCTGTACTTTCTGGACATTCACTACGTTGCGACAGTGTGCACAGATCATCAGTACTGCAGACCATGCACGATAGATGTTTGTAGTCTTTGTTTACCAGTTTTATGCTCACAGGAGTCCCTGATGAACAATTTAACACACTGAATTTGGGTCAGTTCTGGAAAACCATAGTTCCACCAGTGGGTTGTTTTCTTTGAAACGTAAAAAGTTCCTTAAAGTTAACCTTTTTTTGAATGTTAACCAACCACCATCAGGTCCCTAACACACGCAGTCTTTTTTTTTTACCTGGCATCGTCCTGCGCTAGTAATTTTCATAAAAATCTTAAACAGTTTTTATTTAAATGTCAGTTTATTCTACCCTGTTTCTCCCCCATTTGTGGCAAAATCCTATCCTTTTCAGTCAGATGTTCATGAAAGATTGACAAGATATTGGCCGACATTGATCTTGCCAGCAATACTTAAGCTGCTACGAAGCAAACTCAAAATACTAAACCTTTTCTGGAGTAGAAGCAGTCTTCAAGCTTGTGAATCAATTGTTCATACCCATTACCAAAATCAGCATTCACCTTGGACACATTTTCATTTTCAGTCAAAATGTTCAACTCAAGATGTACCTAGTTTTTCTGTAACAGAAGTAGCTATTTGCTTAACTTCCTTTGGCAGTGAGGGTCTGGCTTCATTTTACAACTTTGCATCTTGACAGGAGAAATGCAAAGTGCTGAACAAGCTTCATTTCACACTAGACAAGAACAGTTTCATTGTCATAAACATTCATCTTCACTGTTGACATGTCTTATTTTGGTTTTTGAATTTTGTGCACAATGCTTTCCCTGGGATTAAATTTTAACTCCGGATTGCAGTATGGAAGTTTTATTGATATTTCCTGCAGTGATTTTAAGTTTTTGAGTGGACATTGTTAGGGTCTAAACAAGACTTGCCATAAATGTGAAAGTGTCTGTCCAGAAATTCAGCCTTATGAAAAGTACAGTTTTATATCATTACAATTAGTTGTTGATGAAAATTTTTTCTGTTATGCGATACAGAGGACCTAGAGTAAGACAGTTTGTGACACACACACACACTGTAGAAATGCCAATAGAACAAGAACATTCCTTTGTAATTCCGTAACTTTACAGTGGTGTATTGCAAAATTCTCCCTAAACTGCATATGATGTACACAATCTTCTCTTAAAACACTGAAGCGAGAAGGATAAACCATAATCAAACTGGTATAGAAACTGCAACACAACACACAACCTATGTGCTTCTCGTCAGATCAGTAATGGTAGCGGAACTGGGTCTATAGCATTCCAGAATTGTTGCTATATAGCGAATGATTGACAGCATGCCGACAAGGTGATTCGCCAGCCAGCCATACACATTCTTGGATTCTTGTTGACATAACCTCCCCTCAAGGCAAAAGGACCAATGAGGCAACCTGCCACTTCGTGGTACCGAAATCCTTGGCAGTAACATGAATTTTTTTTAAAAGTACACTGTAAGGACTTTATATTCTAGCATTTTTCAAATCTGTCCATGTATTTTGTAAGATCTGAAAATGGCAATTTTCTAATTCATGCAATTTTTTTACGTTGTGAAGAATTTTTTCTGCTCATCCTACCAATACATTAGTTTAACAGGTAAAAATACTGGCATGTTACTTAGAATCCTCAATTGTTTTTTTTAGTAAAAATCTTTAAATAATCACTTCAACTAAAATGTAAGTCTCAAGATCTCTGCTTAGGTTTAACCTGACCCTATTTTACGCTAAACAAAAAAGTACATTCCTTAAGCTTTCCAATGAACCCTAGCTGACATTGTTCCTAATTTAAATAAACTTATACAGGTTTTAGAAAATAGCTCTAAAATGCCATTTTTTTGTTTGTCTGTGCTGCAAATAGGCTATTTCAAAGAAAGTAAATTTTTCAAAAATATTGTCAAAATTGTTTTGGAGTCTTATAGAAGATTGGTGCACATAACTTACAAATTCTCATGAAAATCAAAAATGGTGTGGCATAGCCCATTTGTTGATTTCACATGGAATGACCCTTACCTGTAACGGAAGGCTGTTATTGGTACTCAAAAGTATGACTTGCAGGGCTTCTGAAATAACCATGAATGAAGTAAATTTTCAGGTTGATGGAAGCATTGTGAAAACTTTTGACTAACTGTAGAATCAAATATGCATTTTTCTCATGGATATTTTGTGTTTCAGATGGGTAAGGGCTCCTTCAAGTATGCGTGGGTATTGGACAAGCTGAAGGCGGAGCGTGAGCGTGGTATTACCATCGACATTGCACTGTGGAAGTTTGAAACTAGTAAATACTACGTCACAATCATTGATGCCCCAGGTCACAGGGATTTCATCAAGAACATGATCACCGGCACATCACAGGTGAGTTTTCAGTTTGTGTGATGTTGACNTGATCACCGGCACATCACAGGTGAGTTTTCAGTTTGTGTGATGTTTGTTGCCGTCCTGTCCTCATTGCGATTGGTTGCCGATATGCCGTGGTTTGTGTTCTTCAGGCCGACTGTGCTGTGCTGATCGTAGCTGCAGGAACTGGAGAGTTTGAAGCGGGTATCTCTAAGAATGGGCAGACCCGAGAGCATGCCCTGTTGGCCTTCACCCTGGGAGTGAAGCAGCTGGTTGTTGGTGTGAACAAGATGGACTCCACCGAGCCACCTTACAGTGAGGTGCGTTTCAAACTTGTTAAAATCTGGTTGTTTTGGTTAACTTGTGAAGGTTGTGTGTTAAAGTTAATGTTCTTTGCAGCCCCGTTATGAGGAAATCAAGAAGGAAGTGAGTAACTACATCAAGAAGATTGGTTACAACCCAGCAGCAGTGGCGTTTGTGCCAATCTCTGGCTGGCACGGTGATAACATGCTGGAGCACTCCGAGAAGATGTCCTGGTTCAAGGGTTGGAATGTGGAGAGGAAGGAAGGCAAGGCTGAGGGCAAGACCCTGATAGAGGCTCTCGATGCCATCCTGCCACCTAGCCGTCCCACGGAGAAGCCCCTGCGACTTCCCCTTCAGGATGTCTACAAGATAGGTGGTATTGGCACGGTGCCCGTGGGCCGAGTGGAGACCGGTGTGCTGAAGCCTGGTATGGTGGTGACGTTTGCTCCTGCGAACATCACCACTGAAGTGAAGTCCGTGGAAATGCATCACGAAGCTCTGACTGAAGCTGTCCCTGGTGACAACGTTGGCTTCAACGTGAAGAACGTGTCTGTGAAGGAGTTGCGCCGTGGCTATGTAGCTGGCGACTCGAAGAACAACCCACCCAGGGGAGCTGCAGACTTCTTGGCGCAGGTAAGAATGTTTTATTGCATCAGTTGCTTGGCATGCCTGACCCTCCCAGGATTCAGACTGCACGATCTTGTTTGTCTGCATCTTTCCACAACACTGGTGTGTGTGCTTGCAGGTGATAGTGCTGAACCATCCTGGCCAGATCTCGAATGGCTACACCCCAGTGTTGGATTGTCACACTGCTCACATTGCCTGCAAGTTTGCAGAGATCAAGGAGAAGTGCGACAGACGTACTGGCAAGACCACAGAGGAGAATCCAAAGTCCATAAAGTCTGGAGATGCAGCCATCGTGAACCTTGTTCCCAGCAAGCCGATGTGCGTGGAGTCCTTCCAAGAATTCCCCCCTCTTGGCAGATTTGCTGTGCGTGACATGAGGCAGACTGTTGCCGTGGGTGTCATTAAGGCAAGTGGAAGTTTTAATTTTATTAATGCTTAAAGGAAAAATTTGACCAGTTAAAATGCCTTTCTAGGCTGTCGGTTTTCATGTTTTGTCGAGAAGCTGATAAAAGATTTTATTAAGTCATGCGATTTCCTGTTACAAAATGAATAAATTTAAACCAAAATTGATTGTCTAACCTTGTAAAGATTTGCTGCTTAATAAGCTTTTTCTTATGGTACACAATCATATTTGTAAATACAAAATTACCCTCCTGCAATGTTTTCCCTTTTATACTGCTATTTCTTGCACTTTTGAGAAATGTTGAAACTGTTCTGCTGTAATGTGTTAGGCAATTAGATTTTTGAAGTTATACTTCTTTGGTGCGTTGAGGGTAAAAGTTTAGTGTGGAACGGAAGTTGTGTGCGAACAGTGTAACGAAATTCGACAGTGAACGTGGTAGCGGTATGACCCAACACTCGTGCGCGTATCGTCTAGCTGTATACAAAGGCAAGGTACTCAACATAGCACATGGTTATATTTAAAACAGACGGAAAATCAGTTCATCTAATAAGCAAGTTGAAAAACATTCCATTTATATTAGTAACTTGATTGTGAATATATATATTTATCTTATTAATTAATTTTACTTAAATTGTACCATGAGAAATTTTAGTGGCAAGAATTTTGAAAATTAGTATTAAGAGGTTATGCACCCCCCCCTTTTTTTTTTCTTCTAAATAAATAGGTACCTAACTGATGCTTTCTGATACTTTGATATCTGGAACCTCATTTTTGTGGCATATCAAACAATAATGGGAAAACAAATTAAATTAAGATTTAATTGTTAAAGTTGGTAGAATACAGTAAAGCCTTTCAAAATGTTGCCTGCGTAATGCTCAATTATTTTACATCTCTTCTGTAAACACCAAAGTAATTCATGTGTAAAGTTTTTCCTTTCCTCTCCTCCACCTCTAAATTTCACTTGATATTAGTGCTTAAATTGGATCAATTTCAAAAGGTTTTAAGGTGTCTTTCTCTAGACACTAATAACAGGTGGCAAGAATCTGGAAAACAAATTGTGGAAATGTTGGGCCTTAACTATTATATATATACATTCTCAGCTGAAATTTATTTCTTGACAAGTGTTGACTTGGTGGGGGATAGGTGCAATTGTAATATTTTGCAAATAAAATGTTAATATGAATTAATTTGGACAGGTTTTTTTACAGGTGGTTCATGATAGTAAGCACATTTGAAATTGGAATATGAAAAAAAATCTATACCTGTAACTGCATATAACTTAATGTAAGCAGTGTCGGATACTCACAGTTGCAGCGAACTAAGAAGTAAAGTTTTAACATCCTGCTAGTAAAGTTATAAATTGTCACCAGCAATTCAATTTATTTTTGATGTATGCAAATAATAAATGTGGCAGGTTTCTAATATGTGGTTTTTGTTTTGGTATTTTCCCCCTGGTCTGATCTCGTTTAAAAAAGCCGTTAAAGAATGTTTTTATAAGGGTTATGAGTGAAGTATGCAGCAAATTGGCTGGAGTAGAAATTTACCAGGTTTTTCAAAAATGCTTACTATAACGTGAAAAGCCTTTCGCTTTGAATTGGTTTTCTTTTCGTATTGTTTCTGGCTCAGAGAAAGTGATATTGTAATAGTAAAATTTTCCATTTGTCTTGTAATTTTTTAGTATTTAAAAATTTATTACTGTTAAGAAAGCATCCATAGTAAAAAGGCTGTTAGTGCTACCAATAAACATAAATTTTTACAGAAAGACATTCTCTCTCTTGCTGCATCTTGGGCAGGGATAACTAATTAACTGGGAAATGTTAGCCATCCTGATAAATGTTCATAAACTAAATCATTCTTACAGCTTGATTTTATTGAATCTAATTTATCCTCTTAACACTTTGCTTGTCCTAAGAAAAACAAAAAAAGTAAGTTTTGTTGGTGGCCTCATGCCCATGCACTTTTCTTGGTTTCTTTGGGTAAGTTGTCATGTTTTTGTCGGTTTGATCTCTTCTTGATAGCTGTGTATTTTAATTACTGCTCTAGAATAATGCAGCTTGAGAAGTTTGCCACTTGTAAGATGGGAGTGGAGGTTGATGATGGCTTATCCTGTTGCAGAGTGTGAACCCCAAGGATTTAACCACGGGCAAGGTAACGAAGGCTGCAGAGAAGGCCCAGAAGAAGAAATAACTAGCTGTTTTGTTTTGTCCACACTCGGTGGGAAGCGCGCAGCTCTCTGCCCTGCCGACTGTCATCCTCCATCTTTGCTTTTTCAACGTGAGCTGCCTCTTCTTGTTTTCCAGTTGGCTGCTGAAACCCTGTTTCCATCGCAAAGAGTTTCGCAGGAAAGGCCGGTCCGTACATTGGATAAATTTTTAGCCCCCGGCCGGTTTTTATTAATTTTATTACTTGTGGATATTGCAGAGAGTTTATTGCATTCGGGAATTGCGACGAAGATAATTTTTATTTGAGATTTTTGCGATGAAAGTGGAAGAGGAAGGAAACTTTTTTATTTTTCATTCCTTTGTTTTCCATGTTCCTCATAAGTGTTAAACAGTTTCAGCTTCTGTACATATTTGTGGTAACAAAAGGGCCAATAAAGAAGCTTTGAATCATGAGTTGTACTTCCTAGATTTTATTCATGTCAACTGCAATAAAACCCAATTTTCCTATTAAACTGTCTACTGTTTTAACACCAGTTTCTTAGTTTTGGTTGTTTCAATTTTGATGTACAGTCAACTAGTTCATAAGAATAGCAAGCCTCTAAGAATATTGCTTTTGAAAACCATAAAAAAATTTTACAATTTTCCCCACCAGGAATTACTACAAAATAACCCTTTACCTGTGCAGCATGGAAGATCTTGGAAAACTTTACTGTGCTGTGATATATGGTCATGTTTAGTGCTTTGTGGCAGTAAACATAAAATGAGCTAATGCATATGTACCGCTTTGCACTTAATCGAGAAATTTTTTTTTTGCTCAATATGAGTGTTTTAGGGATAGTTGGAGCATGGGTTATAGTAAGTTGTAAAATGAGGTGCGAGTAACAAGCAGATGTGGCTTGCATTTATCCATTTGAACTTTTCACTTGGCAAAAGGGTTGCTTTTATTTAGTCCTACTTTCGTAATTTTTCGATATGATCTGAAAGTGAAGAGTTCTTGAAATTTATTATTGTAAAAAAATTTACGTAGAGTTAGAAGTTATAACATTATCAATTCAGATAATTTTTTTATGTGCCACAGTGTTTTATATTGAATACAAAGTTAATATGTTAAATTTTAGACTGTCTTCCTGTGTAATGGTTGTAGCAATAGCATCACTCGTGCTAACTTTAATGTACAGTGGAACCATTATGCAAGATATGTATTGAAAGTCTGCATCCATGGAACCTTTTCTATGGTCCTGTTTTTGAATTAATTTTAAGAACATGTTATTGAAATTTCAGTTCCCTGAGAAATTGTATATAAAGAATCTGCTCTGAATATTTATCAAAGAAAAAACTGGCAGCAAGGTCACAAGCATGTGGAATTTTCTAACCTTCTGCAGGTATGAGAAAGGGATAGCAGTGTAAACTTTCTTCCCTTATCAGTCCTCTTGTTCCTTTAGTTACTTCAGGCTCTTGCAAAAGGGCTGTTACTGTAGTGCCTGAAGCTACGTAGAGCAGGTCAGTTTAGTAAATTTAGGTAAGTTAAAATAAATATGGTGTGGACAGTGTTTTTCCAAATTATTCTAATCTTTATTGGTATGATCGCATGGAAAATACCATTGTCAAATGTGCTGGGTAGTATCTTGTGGTTGACATGGTTTCTTTGCATGCAATATGGGTGGCCTATGGATAGGGGCATGAACTTGGGGTGTTGATTTTATACAGGATTTGAGGCTGGTTTTAAGAGTTTTCTATGAAAGTGGTGTTATTTTTGGTTAAAACAGTAACGGTTAATAAAATGATCTGCTGTATATTGCTTTGCAGTAACAGCTGGTTTTGGCATTTTTAAAAAGGAAATTTCGTGCAAAGGACTTAATTATTCACACAAAACTAACATCGCCCACATACCATACGTGATAGTCCGAACTGGAACAGGTGGAAATACAAAATTTAAAGATGCATTCACAAAAGTGTGTTTACTTATGTCTAGATTGAAGCTTCGAAAAGATTTATTTGTTAAGNGAAATACAAAATTTAAAGATGCATTCACAAAAGTGTGTTTACTTATGTCTAGATTGAAGCTTCGAAAAGATTTATTTAACTCGCAGGGGAAACAAGTGATTTTGTCCATAACTTAGGCTATTATTTGTGTTGATGGAGAACAAATAGTTTTTAAAATATAACTTAAGTCATTATCTGTTCTGCTGAGGAGAATACCGTGATATTCCTGTATAGGGATGATTTGCTAGCAGAAAAGAGGTTATAACCTGATATCTTTGTTCACTTAATTATTATATAACTTGAGAATATCTGGAATGAAAACTTGCAATCAAACTGATATGCCACAATTTGTAGCTAAAAAAAGGGTTTTTTTTTTCTCAACATTTTGTAGCATTTTCTCAATAGTTAAATATAGTTTGTTTTAATGTACAAGAATTTGCATAAAAACTTAATGTGTAGTCCATCTTGGTTATAATTGCTGTAGTGATTTCTTGCCATCTTTTAACAGCATGGTTCAACCACTGAGTTGGATTTCCCAGCAGGAAAGAATCTGTAGTTCTTGGTATGAACACCATGTAGCGCTAGTCCATTTTCGTGGCGGCTGCGTGGGAAAGTTGCCACTGTGACATCTACCCCCTCATACTCGATGTGTCGCTCCCAGACCAATCCCAGCAGTAGAACATTGTTCTGAATGTGTACTATACCCATGAAGTTGGGTCAGACAAGAGACACAAATAATTACCTCAAGATGTGTGTGTGTTGTTTATGAAACGACTGCGGGTTCTGTAAAACGTATGTGTGAACAAAATGAATCTTAATGAAAGCATAACAGGACACTTTGCAAATTATAATGTCATAATAAAACCATACTAAACTTTATATAATACAAGTGATAAATGTGGTTAGGTAGTGCGTATATGTTACACATGGACGTGTAGGCTGTGTCCAGCTCAGTGGGTTAGTGCACTGTTGTGCTCCACACAATGTAAGGCCTGAGAGTTAAAATGTTGGTTGTGTAATTAAATTTACAGTATTGTTTTTATAACTAATGTGATTGTTAGGAAACTTTTATTTTCAGGATTAGCAAGTAAATGGGATTTGCTTTGGTTTTTTTTTTCCCTTTCTGTGCATAATTACACTTGACAAAATATTAATAAGAAACACTTGTAAGTGTTGCCAACATTGCATTGCGATTTGATCTCAAAAATACGGCCTTGCTTGTGGTTGCTGGTCGTTACCAACATGGCTGCCACCTTAAACATTGCTCATGTATGCTGAACATAAAATAAAATTCTACAGTGCACATTTCACTTTAAAAAGAAGGCTTTCCAGTTTTTTTAATTCAGTGGTTTTTAAATAAATTTTTAGTCTACAGCATTTAATTATTTTTTGTTACTGTCCAAAATTGGTTTTTTTTTCTTTCATCTGTACAGTCTACTTTATACAGACTTTGTATGCCATGGTGAGCACTGTTGATATTTGTACTTTTTTTTGTTAATACTTTAGGGGGCCATATTAAGAAAAACTAAGACTGCTGCACTTAAGACACTTGACATAATAATAATTGTTAACTGACCACTAGTAGGTAATTAAAGGACATTTAAAATTCAGGGTCTTGTAGTATCATCTTGCAAGTCGTTTGTTTATTCGTTCAATGTGACGATGGTGGGTGGAGGTAGTACATAAAAAAATATATACAGAAGTTGCCCGACTGATAAAAAATAATGAAAAATATTGTCTAGTTTCACCAGTGACCTTAACTTTTAAAAAATTGGTATTATGCATTGTTTTTTTTATTTTTGTAATTGTGCCTGCGTGCTGCAGTTGAGTACCCCTAGTTTAATTCACATCTTGGGAATGTGTGCATCCAGACAATACTTGTCATTTCCCTTAAATTAGACGTTTCATTTTCTAGGGGCATTAACTTTAAAAAAAAGAAAGCTAGGTGGTAATCCCTATGAGACAGGCTCACTTTATAGAATGTGAACAAACATGTGGGTGAGAGGGTGGTAACCTATTTTTACTGGCAACATTATGGGTGGTTAAGTATTATAGACTGCTGTGTTGTACACTACTTGCTAACTCCCAGTCGAGAACACTAGCGCTCCTCTGAATCATACCATGAACTAACATAAACTAGTCGGATTCCTTATACCATGGCCGCTCTAGTGTACAGCTATACACAAAGGTTCAACTGGACAGTCTAACCCCAATATAATGCAAATGCAATAAAATTTAGTAAGGTTTTTAAGCCAAAAGATTCTTTTATGAAAAATAATGAAATAACCTTGCTAAGATGAAATAAGATAGCTATTAAAACTTTCACTAGGCACCCTTACTGTCTGTCATAGGAACAAAGAAATGTTAGAATCGCCGGAACAGAAGGGCTCCTTCATCCACCTAGCACTGAGTGAATTGCTCGGATTGCAATGCTACCCTCCCATCATGAATGCATAGCAATAGTGGTAGTCAACAACAGCATAGGTGCGGAATCATATTTTATGGTTTCAGGTTTACAATTGGCGAAGCACCCTTACTAAGACTGCTGGAACTTAACAGTTAGGACTGGTATATAGTCCCATCTTGAGTGAAAAAACCGTGGTATTGTAAGGATTATTTTGAAACCATTAAAAATACTGCAACATTTTATTCTGTAAAAGTAAGTAAGAACTTCGAGATATGGGTATGCTTTTTCAATTCTATTGATTAATATATTTTTTAAATTGTTGAAATAGATAATTAAAAGGTTTATTGAACAAAAAGTAAGGTATTCTAATTTTAACAAAAGTTTTGAAAACTGTTTGTTATACATGACATTTCGGAAACAATTGCGTCATACGTGTGATTTTTAATGTTTAATTTTTAAAAATTTGCAGAAACTGAACAGACTATAATCATAAACAGATTATTACGTTGAACGGTGGTAGGGTAGCAAGCACGGGATTTAAACAGTCTGGAGTTATCCGCAATGTTATCCGGCCCGTCGCGAGAAGGAATGACGCACGGTTTGAAGGAGGGTATGGTCAGTCTCATTGGCGTGATTCTGANTGGTCAGTCTCATTGGTGAGTGGCAACTTGAAGCATACAATACAAAGTGCCATTTACAAACGAACAAATGTTTAAACATTATGTTGGCTATTCTGAGTGCACTGCTGATGCACATTAGACTAGCAAAAAAAAATGTGATAAGAAAGAGTTCCTTGACTAATAATTAAATTTTATTTTAAGAGGTCACAAAACAGTGGTTGTTAAGTGTTACAAACTTAACTTCAAGATTAAGTAGTAATGTATACGTGTTCAAAGTGATATGCACAATAAAACTATCCCTGTCCGAATGAAACTGAACTTGAAAACCTTTCTCAGGTTTTATCCCCCTTCCAATCATGCTTTCCATAAGTGTTTGATATTAATTCCAAAAGCATACAGAAATATTGCATTATATCTCGTGCAGTGCGCGCCATCTATCTGCTTTTTTCTCGGGGCATTACCAGCCAGAGAACACAGCTTTCAGGCTAACAAATTTACGAACAGACACCAATAGTTGTATTTTCCGGTCAGCTCTGCATAATTTTTAACAACTATTTCGTGTACAGCGATTTTGAGTACTAGTCATTTATATTTGACTGGTAATCGTTTGTCTACGTAAATTATACGCCATATTGTTCCCTCGAAAACCCTTTTCATTGTTTCCAAAGAAAGTGGGACTCGTGAATAGTTTTTAAGCATTTCTAATGTTATTCCATGCCACATATTTCCAACTTGAATAGATTAGCTATAACCTCTGAAGTGTGATAATAGCTACAACTACCACCTCGCAAATGTTAACCCAAATTCACTGTGTCTGGCAAATTAAAAGAGTTTGCAAATATTAAATTTTTTGCGAGGTTTTGTATTTTTACTTTAATAACCTACTAATTTATTTAGACGTGTTAGTCTAATTTGTTTAGCATTACAGTACAATGGCAAGTGGATTAACTGACCTGTTGATAAAAAAATACAGCCTCCACTTGACACACCAGCTGATGGTTAAAGGATGCATAAGATACTTTTGCCAAACTGTCAGAATCTCGACAGACAATGGGGCGAGTGTCCCCCCTCCATGCGCCTAACTGGCATTATGTGGCCCATGTGTGCCGTATTTCCAATCCTGAGAGCTAGACTGCTAGGGGGGGTCTCTATACCATCTTAACCTCATGTGTGTTTTGAAATGTGAAGGGTTTATGCTTGTTACTGCAATCCAGTTTATTTAGTTTTGTGCTGGTCCTGGCCAACTATGTTAAAAACCCTCGAGCTAAGACTGTGCAGTCATTAATTTACTGCAACCATTAGATATTCTGTCTAAATGCCAAATATATTTGAAATAATAGTAAAATAAAGTACTGATAATTATTTGGAAAACAACCTAACATGGTGTGGTTTTTCAACATTCAAGGAATGTGAAAAAACTGCAAATAGCCTATATATTTAAATGTTTCAAGCAGGCTAAAATAATTGTTATGATTCGGTATTTTGTAATTTCTTAGCTTTGAAGATTATAAAAAAAAAATGCAAGTGCCAAAGGTGTTTAGCTTCAAACTTTCATTGCAGCTGCACCACAATTAGTGTAATAATTAAGCAAAAAAACTTACAGCTAACATAAGTCAAGTTGGATGCAGAATTTCTCAGGATATTAATGGTTTTCAGGTATTCTGTTGGTTGGATTTAGGTTCCGAATTGGGGGCAGCCCTAATGCATATTATCCACAAGACTTACTTTTGAAATAAATTTGTATTTCAATATTAAATCTTCCAATTTTTGTAGTGTCATTGAGTGTGGATTTTGTATTTGCAAAAATTTAACTGCTGCTAAATGAACTTTTTTTGTTCTCAATTTGAGGTTTATGGTCTTGTGATTATGTATACAGGGCAAGTGGTTATTGTGTGCTTACTTTTCGCGAGCGGAATCCTTAGGACAAATAAACATACATACGACATAGGGCCGAAAATGATTTCTGAGGTAGAAGCCCTTGAACTTTGAGATATGAAATGTTATTCAACAGCAAATTGCAGTTAAGCAACTAAAATTGGCATACAGGCAAGCATTTACGAGGCAGGTCACTGCACAAAATTACATCATGGGGTGTACATCCCTTTATATGTTAAATAGGGGTTGGCACCCTCAAATTGCTTTGAACTTTGTAAGCAACCCTGTGCTTGAAGCAATTGGACATGACATGTTAGTAATCGGCCTACAGAAGGCAATTAAAAAAAAAATTCGCATCGGTAGTAGTATCTGCTAGTCATAACCATTAAAGCAGAAATCACATTTCTGGTTGGATGGCAGAGTAATGGTGCCTGGAAGGAAGGCAGCCTAAAATGCTCAATGTGGTCGGACATGCCAACTGACAACCTGGTTCATGTTGTTTGTCCTACTGCAGGTAAATGAGCCCTTTTTAAAATATGGTGGTCAAAGAAATNTGTTTGTCCTACTGCAGGTAAATGAGCCCTTTTTAAAATATGATGGTCAAAGAAATTAATGCAGGTTTATCGGGGATTTGGAATGCAAGAAGTTTACGTGGTTACAGCATATGGTTTAAGTGTGCACAAACGTAATGCTCATATGACTGGCGCACATGCTGCAACTTTCCAGGTTTAGCCGGTATGGTATGGCATGCGTCTTGAATACTCTGCTAGAGATCCTACACATTACCCACGTCAGTTGCATACATCTGTGCTTTCAAGAGATCCACAAATAGAAGTCAACTGGGTTTTGGTCTGGCAATCTGGGTGCAAATCAATTGTGCCGAGCACACTTAAACTACGTACTACCTTGCGCAACTAGTGGGCTGGTGCACCATTATACATGTACCACATGTCTTGTGGATCCAGTGGTACATCTCAAAGTAGTTGTGGCAGGTCGTCCGAATGCAGATGAACTGAAGTGAGTAGTGTGCTTCTATGTGCAATATTTGCAACAGGTAAATGCTAATGTAAACAAAGGACCCTGTGTAAAACGCCTCCAAAAGCAGTTAAAATAAACGTATGTTCAAGTATGAATTAGTTTAGAGTGATTGTAAAACTGGCAATTTTATTCTGAAACTGATCCCCACTCTAATCTGTGTTTGTTGTGTACATTACTGATGGATGGCAAAGTTTTTGTTAATGTGCCGAGACTAGTATTGCGTTTTCCTCTGCTTTGAAAGCATGCTGCTTTTGTATTAAGGCTCCTGCCTACCTGGAGCTTTTTTTTTTTTTAGGGCCGTGAACCTCCTTTTACTGCCACAAAAACACACACATTGTGGCCAGTGCGAAGGTCAACTTTCTCGTTAAAATGAAATAACTACACAAACAATTGTATGTACGCTGCACCACAATTATACCTGCATTTATCCACACAAAGTCAGCAGGAAGGCATGCACAGCTGGTGCAAAGGACAAGACTTACTTTTTAAGGGCGACAGAGAAGAGAGGTGGGTTGTAGCAGAAAACAGGCAACGCTGTTGTGCCGTTATTATTGACGTAATGTGTGGTATCCNAGAGAAGAGAGGTGGGTTGTAGCAGAAAACAGGCAACGCTGTTGTGCCGTTATTATTGACGTAATGTGTGGTATCCAAAATTAATAAAATGCACGAGTACCTACTCGTGGATGAACACGCAAGCTAAAGTCAGACCCAACACATTTTACATGTGGTTGTGCAGCTTAATCAGGCAGCAAAGGGGTCGTTGGCAAACACTGAACCTAGTGGCCAGTAACTAAGGTCAGGCGGGAAATTTGAAATGTGGCAGAGTGGTTTTGGAGTAGTCTCCATTGAAGAAAGTTTTGATCATGTTGTATCTGTCGAAATATAGGCATTGATTAACGTGAACAGTTGTTTCAGTTTTGCCAATGTGATTTGAGGTAGGTCCAAACTTAAGCAGGGCGTGCGAAGTTAAGTTGTTGAAGCGGATGAGATTGCCCTGGTTCACAAACAAATTCACCGTTCTCCACTTCAACCACAGACATCCCCTACCACTAGAGCATGGGCAAACACTGAACTATTCTCAACTGGATACAAAATTCTGGCCTCATCACCACCCACTCAAAACTTGTTCTCCAAACCACATCCCAACCTTTGAAACTGGTGCACCCCAATTCCAAAATCAATAAATACCACCCAGGAGGTGTCATCCTTGCAATAGACCACATATATCTAATGCTATCCACTAGTCTTCCACCTCCTCCAACAGCAAGTTCACAATCAGACTTATCCTATCCAGGGCAGCTACAACTGTGCAACAAAATTTTCAGCTATAGTACATTACTGTAATACAGAGTATATTGGCCTTACCACCAACACACTGACAGAATGAATGGCCAAGAGACTAAACAAAAACATTCACAGTAAACCAGGCGACAGTAAGAACTGCACATTCTGCTGGAGTGTCNAATGGCCAAGAGACTAAACAAAAACATTCACAGTAAACCAGGCGACAGTAAGAACTGCACATTCTGCTGGAGTGTCTTGAGACTTTCAATAAAAGTCTACGACACTCCGACCTATGGGAGACACTTTCGTGAATATCTAAGACTTTGATATATGCGAAATTCAGCAGATGATTAAAGAGTTTTATGTCAATGAAATACACGACCCCACNATATCTAAGACTTTGATATATGCGAAATTCAGCAGATGATTAAAGAGTTTTATGTCAATGAAATACACGACCCCACCATAGACTAAAAATGAGGTAGACCGATTATCCGTCTTCTGCGCTCGCACCCAATACTGACCTACCCCCCAAAGGAACACAACTGTAAAGTACCGTGATGAACATGTTTGTTCATATCTTCATTTTTAAATGACGAGTACCATTATATTAATAAAATACTTTTACCAATTCAAATTCTATAACACCACATTACAAATAGTTTCGAGGGACTATAAAAACATCTCAAAAGCAATTCTTTACAAAACAGTGCTCTAACCTCAAACCCAATCCATGCCATTCTTGCTAGCTGCATTGGTAGAAAAGTGGCTCAATGTCTGGACACGGAAATTGGTTGTGCACAGTCGGTGAGCTCTGTCTACTTCATCTTTAGTCTATGATCCCCACCATTGTAAAATTACTGGCTGTAGTCTGTAATAAAGGATAAAATACATTTTCCATAGTCACCTCGTGAAAGATAGTAAAACAACTTTGTTTTTGGTAGAAAAACCCAAAGCAGCAGGAAGATACTAATTGAGACATTGCACATCACATGTTGGCTCCACGAGCATCTTAGTTGCAATGAAACCGCACAGGCAAAGGGGGGAAACAAATATCTAAATTGATGAAATGTGGATACAGTGATTTTACTTTTGGTAATTGCTGGCAAAATGAGGATGTTTGGCATATAAGCTCACGTGCATTCGGACAATAGATTAATACTAGTTCACGCTGGGGGTGTTAACAGAATTGTCGCCGTACGTATCTACAGAGCAGTAACGGTCAGTAGCAACTATCACTGTAAAATGAACAGTGTTAATTTCATTAATCTCGCTCTTGTCATCTGTGGCAGTGTTAGATAATGCACAGTAGGAACGCCATCTACAAAATACTCTGTGAAAGCAAATATGTTGACATGGTTAATGAATAAGAGAATTACTTTCCAAGTGTTGATGCGGAAAGAGGTGCTTTATAAATCCGTGGAAGAGAAAGTGTACTAATTTGACATNCTTTCCAAGTGTTGATGCGGAAAGAGGTGCTTTATAAATCCGTGGAAGAGAAAGTGTACTAATTTGACATCGGATATCTTTGGACGTGCATGCTGAAGCTATAGAACTGGCCCAGACGAAGGTTAGCATGTAATGCACGGAGGAAATGTGTCTGGGGATATGTCACAAGAAGCTACATGAGAAAACTACTCTTAAAGCTAAAATAGTTACTGTAACAAAGACTTGACTGGGAAGGACACTGGCTATGTGCAGAAACTGGAGGCTGACTACTGTGAAAAGGTCTGTATTGTGTCAGATGTCACTGACAGTGAACGAGAGAATCCAGGTTCACCATTAGCATTGAGGTGAGTGCATGTTTTTGATAAGTATAGTACAGTGGTACAGCATACCTGCCAGGGTTGCACAGCTGGTGGGAGGACAACAGTAGTTTTTTTTTTTAAGTTGTATGAAAATCTACAGTTTTGTCAATGTTCTTTTTTTTCCAGTCTTGTGCAAATTTTTGTCTTCGTCTCAATGTCTGCCTGTGCTGTCTAATTTGCGTGGTTTACTGTGCCGACATAGTGTAACAGTGGTGTGTGCTCATAATATTTATTTAAATTTTTTTGAGAAAAAAAGATATGAACAAACATGGTCATCATCATACTTTGACAGTTGTGTTCCTTTGAGGATAGGGCAGTGTTGGGTGCGGGCGAATAATCTGGTCTACATCATCTTTAGTCTGGTGGGGTCATGTATTTCATTGACATAAAGCTCTTTAAACATCCGCTGAATTACGCATCTATGAAAGTCTTAGATATTCACGAAAGTGTCTCCCATAGGTCGGAGTGTCTGAGACATTTTCAATGATATCTGATAGAGATTTACTTTCAGGCTATTCCTCCACCTAATGCAAACAAAATCTAGAAAATGATTCCAAAGGGAAATTATATTTCATAGATCTATTTCTCACTAAGACACCACCAACACACTTATTTTATATCTATATAAAAGTTCACATTGATCAGAGTCACACCCCCAGATTTCATACAAGTTTAATTTGGTCCTATGTAATGTACACCATAAGTTTCCCTCTATTTTGCACTTTCCTGCATTTTAAAACTTTTTTNGTTTAATTTGGTCCTATGTAATGTACACCATAAGTTTCCCTCTATTTTGCACTTTCCTGCATTTTAAAACTTTTTTAATTGTCCCTTGAGGAGCGTAAAAAAAAATGGATTCACAGTATAAATGAAACAATATAATTTGCAGATGAAATGAAAGTTTAATTTAACCAAAATTAAAGATACTCAAATGTTAACGGAATTGTACAATGCTTGTAACAGCAGTGACTTATTTATGCTTCAATGCATATGAGGTTTTGTTATTGTACAATACCTGCAAATGCAGTAATTTTACCACGTAAATTTAAGTGTTACTATAAAAGTCTAAATAATTTATTCATGTTTGGTGAATAGGAAAGGCTTAATGTTTCATGGTGAGTGAGGTCATTATAGATGCTGCAATGGGGAAGGAATCTACGTCATGTAATACGGAATGAGTCCAGCATTCACCTGCAGCAATTTCGGGAAACCATTGAACACCATCATAAGCATGGCCAGACTAGGAACTGAACCCGATCATTGTGCCACTGTGCCATTCTCTCTAGCGACCATGGAAAACTGGAATTGTCCATACATTTTTGCCACTCGGGAAATGTCCACGATTGTGCGAGGATTTTGGACAATGTGCAGGAATCGTGTAGCTATGGTAGACATTGGTGTAAATACAATTGCCAGTTGGTTTTCACTTTTAAAATTCAGGAATTATATATTGTATACATCACAGTTCAGCACTGGATAAAAACTGAGGTATTGTAAGAGTGAGCTTCTCAAAATTGGAACGTGGAATTGTTCACTCCAGTCTTCAATTACATTCTTTAGAGCGTGTATCCGAAGTTGTTAGATTATTGTTTTTTGCAAGATTCCTAATCCGTATGATGATTTTTGTTTTTTGAAAGTGCATCGGTACAGTTTACAACAAGCACAATTGCTTAGCTAGACACCATGCTTCGTTACTGTGTTTATCTAAGTGATGCNCAATTGCTTAGCTAGACACCATGCTTCGTTACTGTGTTTATCTAAGTCATGCAGAAATTGATTGTATCATTATTACAATCATAATAAATCTAATAAAGAAAGATGTTTTTAAAATAAATTCTTAGGTTTCTGTAACTGTCGCTCAAATCTTTCCAAAACTTCTTTGTATGCAAAGTTTCAGAAGTAAATGCAAGAACGTGGTTGTCAACTGTGATAAGGGGTGGTGTGTGGGTGGGGGTGTGTGCGCGTGCACGCGCACCATTGTTTGGGAGTGTAAATTGTCAGATTGAATTAAAGTGCGGTTGAATTTGTGTATAATTTATTTTAGCGTTGTGCTTACAGCAGTTGTGCCTCCGCCATTATTTTTAAGTAGTTGACAAACCGCATTCACGGGCACGACACACAACAAAATTTATCAGTAACACAAACATATATATATATAAAACCCTGTTCCTGAGTATGTTTCACTGAAATGTGAACAAGCAAAAGTTATTTTGAGATTGTAAAATCACGGTGATCAATACTTTAAGTTATGTCTTATGTATCATTACTTCATACTTTCAGAATAAGAAATGCTGGTTTTGGACTAATGTATATGAATTCTGAAATGTTTGTGTGGTACTTAAATTTCTGCAATTTGTACAGGAATTGTAGATGGATTTTGTCAAGCTACAATGCTAGACAACCTGACTTGGTATACTTACCCACGGTGATGAGATGACAACCTCAATGGCTGCGGGAACACCAGGCATTGGAACAAAGACGGGAGCTGTATCAATCCCAAGGGTAATGGCAGAACCACTGTCTTCCGCAGTGTGGAGGTAAGCCGAAACCAACAACCACGTGAAAAACTCAGAATGCCAGTGCCGGGAATGGAACCACAATCCCCACACGCAACACCAGCTCTAGGAAAGGGTGCACACAACTATACATTAAACATTTCGGACATGCTTGCAAACATATATATTTGTTAAATTATGTATGTATAGTATATAAATGTGTACAGTATTGTGAAACACACAACACAATTTGATTTTCTTCCACTTACAATTATCTGCATCTGCATTTACATTATTAACAAAAACAAATCATTAACAGCCACAGAAGCACAGGTACTTGTCAAGAGTCCAATCACACAAGAGCTGCAACGATTTTCACTGCGAAACACTTTTAACACCACACAGATCATACATTCTGGAAAGGTACTGAACATTACAAATTAAGAGAATTCCTCAGTTACCTATAAATTTTCCTTCTGATCCAAGCTTAATTCACATGAACAACTAACCCTGATATTGAAACTAATTTCATTAAATTATTATTTTTTACAGGATATGTACTTATAATTATTTAACAAAAGCTGTTTTTTTTTTTAATATAGTGTATTTGTGGTTTCGCCACACTTTTCTAAAGCCCTGCTAAAGCTCTACTTCCAGGATATACCTCAGAAAATTACACCAAAGGGACAACACATCACATTCGTGCGCACTCAGTATAATAAAAAGAGCTTTCAAAGCTCTATTTCTTACTATAGGCAATTTATTATAAAATGAGCACTTACCGGCTCTGATAAATTTTTACTATCAGCCAATTTCATTCTTTCCACCACTTTTTAGCATAAACATNGTGAGCACTTACCGGCTCTGATAAATTTTTACTATCAGCCAATTTCATTCTTTCCACCACTTTTTAGCATAAACATTGCCATGTGACAAATAAACACAGTGTTTACATTTCACCTCTCAATAAAAGGTTAATGCCGGAGTCTGCAATAATATATATTTATTAGTAACTGATGTCTGTTGGCAGGACCTTAAAATGTTCTCAATTTAGTGAATAACCTATACGCATTATTTTCCAACTGGTTTTATCCCTATATATACATGAAATATAATATTTTACTGATAAAATACATATTTAAGAAAGAACCAAACATATAGATAAGGTGTTCTTACAAAGGTTTGATTTAAAAAAGTGTGAAGGAACCACGACTAGACTATACTAGAAATGTAATACACAGAAAGAAAATTTAGGACTCGTAAATACGTTCAGGGGCCCTATTCTGTAACTTTTTACTATCATCAAAGTGGTGAGCACCCTACCTCCTCCTAAGTAGTGTAAAACTTCAACGCTGGGAACTGGCCCACCAAATCCAGACAGACACCTGGCTTAATCATAAGATGACTGTAGAGCCACATTTCAAATTTCCAGCCTCACCCTAGTTCACTGTTTGCCAACCACCGCTCACCACCTGATGAAGCTGGTCTAGCCAGCGTAACATGCGCATCTGTGTGGAAAATGTGTTTGCATGACTTTTGTTTGTGTGTCTACCTACGAGTACCGCCCTGCGAGAGTACTTGTTCATTCTGTCTACTTTTTATAATGTAATCAGCACCCTAACTGCCTATTCACGCCATATCTTATATTCTGTTATATTGCTGCACAAATAAAGAGTTTGAAATACATCTAAGCAGTATATTTTATAATTTGTTAGTGATACTCCTGCTTTAACGTAACTANCAAATAAAGAGTTTGAAATACATCTAAGCAGTATATTTTATAATTTGTTAGTGATACTCCTGCTTTAACGTAACTACGAAGTGACTGATTCAGCCACAGTTCAGTGCTGGATGCTCAAAATGAACTGGTACCATCTGAAATCTTTTATCTATAGAAAGAAGTAAATTCATTTTAGAAGTATTATTCGAAAATGTATAAATTTCACTTACAGTTGAAATCACTGTAATAAAATCTGTTACACAAGAGACACTCTAATAATGGAAAAAATATAATTCAACAAGCAGATAGTTGATTTTCAGAACACAGCCAGCTGCATTGCCAAACGTACATCTTTGCACAAAGGTATCAATAAAGATACGGCTTACAGAATACCAACCACATAAAGACGTTTACGAGTCACCATCATTATGGTCATCTTTTAACATTAAAGACAANCAAATAAAGAGTTTGAAATACATCTAAGCAGTATATTTTATAATTTGTTAGTGATACTCCTGCTTTAACGTAACTATGAAGTGACTGATTCAGCCACAGTTCAGTGCTGGATGCTCAAAATGAACTGGTACCATCTGAAATCTTTTATCTATAGAAAGAAGTAAATTCATTTTAGAAGTATTATTCGAAAATGTATAAATTTCACTTATAGTTGAAATCACTGTAATAAAATCTGTTACACAAGAGACACTCTAATTATGGAAAAAATATAATTCAACAAGCAGATAGTTGATTTTCAGAACACAGCCAGCTGCATTGCCAAACGTACATCTTTGCACAAAGGTATCAATAAAGATACNAAACGTACATCTTTGCACAAAGGTATCAATAAAGATACGCTTACAGAATACCAACCACATAAAGACGTTTACGAGTCACCATCATTATGGTCATCTTTTAACATTAAAGACAATCACATTGTCTTTACGCAAGCTCAACTTAGAGAATAGGCTCCTATCCTATTCTCCTGCAGGACAAAATAAAAACGCAAACTTTAAAACTGGACGGTTCAACCAACAAAACAACTAGTGGTGTGCTCTAAGAGATTAACCAACTAATCTGCAATGCCCTGCTATATTATCTAAACTTGCAACGGTCAAACTATCCTATTGGAAAAGTGGGACTGTACCAATCCAAAGTCAACAAAAAATACTGACAGATGACTTTTNTTGCAACGGTCAAACTATCCTATTGGAAAAGTGGGACTGTACCAATCCAAAGTCAACAAAAAATACTGACAGATGACTTTTTTTAATATTACAACATTATTTACCACTAAATTTACGAGGACAAAGGATTCTCACTCACAGAAAAAAATTAATTGATATAAAGTAGCTAATGTTACCTCGTATTAAAGGCAAAGGGAACATTTTGTACGATAGTATGACTTTCCACACAGTATCACTCTTTGAATTACAAGTCAGCAGATGCTTAACTACAATTTTTGCAAATACCAATGCTTCTAGGACTTACAATAATTTTTAATAGAAATATAGCAATTACAATTAGGTATTTCATCAACAATAATTTTGGCTCAAATACTTAAACCCAAGTACACATGTATATCAGGCCAATCATAAAATGAAACTAAGACATTTCTTGCTTATCGTAGGTACAATCATCATACAGGAAACAAAGGAATCTGCAGTGTATATGCTAACACATCCCACGCCAACAGCAACATCACTTTATTAACATCAAAATCAATTCTTTGGCTCCAAGTAACGCATTCCTAAACAAAGTCAGATCACCACAGGAAAACAACTTAAGCTCTATGTTAAGACATGTATTGTATTACATCACGAGAGACAGCAATGGACAGATAAGAAAGAAGATTACATGAAATTAAAGTTAAAAATCATTAAAAAGCTTGTTGAGAACAGAACAAAACAAAACAATAATAACTAGCAACCTAACAAGGAAAGTTTACATCCAGTACACATTTATAGTATCAACATTTTCTCATTTTCTAAAAATCGCACCTACCTCTAACAAACGTTTTATCACTAATTCACGCATACTTTGGCAGCGCTGCTCGCCTGCACCGTAAGATAGCAACAGAAGTGTAAAACCCAACGGTTACACGCTCTCCAACACTTGAGCTATACGCAGGATCAATATGACATTTTGAGTCTTACTGCCCACTGCAGCTAACTAAGCATTCTACACAGGCTCTCAACTTGACAACGTAAAATACTTACTACAGTGTCTACATTCATTTTAAACATATATGTATACCTTCAATTCTTTACAAAACTGCCCCAATTTGTAGGCTCTACATTAACAAAACAAATGTACAATAAGGGAAGCAAAACTTCGCAAAGTCATAAATCGTATTAGCTATCTGGCTTTATTTCAGTCACTATGTCATGTTGGTTTTGCAGTCCATGGATAAAAAAAAAAGTCTTCATATAAAATTTTTTAATTTGTGAATCTTCAGGTGACGGCAAGCAATCAGCTGCTCTCACATAAACAATCACGCACGCACTATCGTACCACATTGCCTAGTTTTATAAATAGTGTTCAGTCACTGTTCCATCTTCAAAAATTACATAGTCCACAAGTGTGGTATCACTTCACATCTGTCCATCACGAACATTTGCACAGCAAAATATATACACAAACACTTAAAAACTCGATGATTTACAATATACCAGTACTTTTAAGCATACGCAATGTATAGTCCCAATATCCCGCCAAAAAACTTTACAAATATATAACATACTTGGATCCTAAAGATCACTACATAATTGTGCAACGTTTAAACAGTGTCAAGTCATTGATAACCACACACAGACCATAGAATTTGCGCAGAATATTCACAGACATGGGGCAAATTGTGTACACATCATCCACAGTAATTTCAATTCTTTCAAAATGTTAAAATAAAGTAATGAGTAATTTATTGTACGTATGTATGATTAACATAACCACAGAACTATAGAAAATATGGGAAATTTCCCTAGACGAAGGAAATGCACTGTAAAGTGGCTTGCCAACCTAACTTCCATTAGCAGAGTGCACAGTTTTAGTAGAAACAAGTGGTATCTGCTTTTGACAACCACTGTCACCCTACTGTATAGTTATTTGCATCTTGTTTTATCTTTGGTGTGTATTTCTTTGAGAGTTAAAATGGTAAGAAACATGTTGCAGAATAATTCTTCCATGTAGACATTACTATGCAATAAAATATTACAGCACCTAGCAGAAGATTTCTATTTATAAAGTGAAACCCCTGTAAGAAGTTTCCCTCCTCAATAAGTTGAATAATTTTGCACCTTGTCTATTTGCACATGTGTAATTTGATCCTTTAAAGAAGTTTTCCTGTATTTATTTATATTGCTTGACTAAACACATTTGCCTATAAAACACAATTGCGTTCATCAGCCCAAGTGAGTTTGCGACATGTTGCTCATGCTCAGAAGGACCAAATCTTAACAACACTCAAAAAAAATATCATAGTTAACTATAAATTCACATTCTCAGGTAAAATAGAAAATTCAACGATGCAGTGCATGGCAAAAATATCTGAGGTACAAAAACAAAGCATTTCCAACCAAGTACGAAAGTTACTGATTAAGCATATATAAATTTAACCAGTATTAAAGGCAGTTTTTTTTGTTGTGCTCTGCCATCAGGATGAGTTATCTCAACACACTACAGCAAATTTCAGCACCAACGGTGACAGCATGTCACATACATACACACCNCAAAGCATTTCCAACCAAGTACGAAAGTTACTGATTAAGCATATATAAATTTAACCAGTATTAAAGGCAGTTTTTTTGTTGTGCTCTGCCATCAGGATGAGTTATCTCAACACACTACAGCAAATTTCAGCACCAACGGTGACAGCATGTCACATACATACACACCTGTTTTTTTACGGCACATGAAATCACAGTATTAACACGAAATACACAGTTTCTCGCGAAATATGACATGCCTCGCGAAAAACAACAAAAAAAAAAAAAACACAAAAGATATGCGAAAAAAAAACATTTCCCCTCTGAATTTTCACGTTTACTACACTAATTCAATAAATATCCTTTGAATAGTACTCAGGATCAGGAAGTTGAGACAATCAATGCATCAAATACACCGCCGCTGAAGCGATATCGCTATGTTTGGGAAATAAACTGATCTGGGTGACTTTCCAAAATAAACTAGTTTTGTTTGCATTTCGTCCCTTTTCACTTTTCATCGCGTAATTAATGTATCCTTGCTGGTAGTATGCAAATGAGTTAAGGTTGCAAGTAGGCAGTTAGGCTATCAAAAATTAATAAAAGGACAGGAATTCAAGTACTTGATATGTGCACACACACAAGGACACAATTTCCACGTGATTGCAAAATCGCGTAGAAAATGTGTCGTCCTTTGTGTGTGTGCANTCACGTTTACTACACTAATTCAATAAATATCCTTTGAATAGTACTCAGGATCAGGAAGTTGAGACAATCAATGCATCGAATACACCGCCGCTGAAGCGATATCGCTATGTTTGGGAAATAAACTGATCTGGGTGACTTTCCAAAATAAACTAGTTTTGTTTGCATTTCGTCCCTTTTCACTTTTCGTCGCGTAATTAATGTATCCTTGCTGGTAGTATGCAAATGAGTTAAGGTTGCAAGTAGGCAGTTAGGCTATCAAAAATTAATAAAAGGACAGGAATTCAAGTACTTGATATGTGCACACACACAAGGACACAATTTCCACGTGATTGCGCAATCGCGTAGAAAATGTGTTGTCCTTTGTGTGTGTGCGTCTGTCGACAAGTACTAGGCTGTGAGTACTTTAATTCCTGTCCTTTTATATTTTTTTGATAGTATACAAATGTGATGATAAATAGAAAAATTACCAAATTTTTTTTTCCCGGTACCGTTTAATGTAAACATGTTTTCAATTATCCAGGTTATGCAAGGACGACTTGTATCTGGAGCTGTTTTATTCTTATCATGACCAAGTAACACACTAATTAAGGTTCTGTTTATTGGTGGGGTGGAGAACTTTGGTTTATTACATTTATCGTCTCACGTCGCTCTTTTTACGACAGTGTAGCAATTTGAATTGCTCATTGTTTTGATGATGCAGTGGAAAATTTTGCTCATACAGAAAGTTGTAACTTCACCGAAAAAACAAAACTCAATAAATTTGATGCTGTTAGTATCGATGCAAGAATTGTCCGATAAAAATTTTCAGTAAAGTGAAATCAGTATGGATTCCAGTCAGTAATGTAGACACTGAATGGAGTTTCCCAATGTACGGGTATATAATGGCTGACAAAAAAAGCATAAGCAAAGTACAGTGGAAACTATCCATAGAATTTCACGGGACTGACATAAAAATTCTATAGATGCGAACTTGACATAACAATTAGTATTAAAAAAAAAAAAAAAACAATTAACCTCATTAAATTTTGTGTTGGACACATTGATCGGCCTACGAAAGGTATTTGTCAAACAATGCAAATGGGAATATTAAAGAAAACATTCTTAATACAGCAGAACCCAGTTATAAAGTTCTCAAAGGAACCATATTCACATCTGTATTTAAACACCTCTTTTGAAACCACGTGCACAGAAATAGCTGCAGACGCAGCGGAACTATTATCCACAGAGCAACTAACAACAGCAGCAAATCCTACCTAAGAAATGAAAATGTCGAATATTGTAATTGATAAAGTGCGTTGCCTTTTTTGTTAACTTTACGGGCATATTTATTAGAGTAACATTCATAAAAAAGCATATGCATTCGAAATTTTTATGGAAAAATATTGCAGTGAAAACTTGTGAGTGCTGTTGGAAATGTTGCATCGCGAATCAATATCTCGAAAATACGGCACCGCTGTTTCTTGTGATTACTCGGCTGGCCGTTTCCAACATGGCTTCCACCGTAAAAATGCAACTGCATACTGAACGTCTACAGTACATATTTCATACACATACAGTATTCACCCGAAAATAAGACTACAGTTTTTACTTTAAACAGTATTTCACAGTTGTTGGTGGGGGGTCCTCCTCCTACAATCAACAGCAAACTGCTTCAACCCAAAACACACAATGTGTACATACCCATTCGACTGCCAATCACATCACATGTGCATGCATTTCATATAAATAAAGGCACACAGTAGTTAATAATGCTAAATGTAATTCGGTTGTGTCTACACTTCCCTATTTACACTACTGTAATAGCATTAACCTATCGCTGCTATGTAAAAAATGGTGGCCATTTTGGAATTCAGAACATGAAACCCATAAACAACACTGTATGTACAAGTATTGTGCACTTCTTACACTTTCATACCAAGGCTGTGTTCCAAAATACCAACGGCCTGCAGTAAATGATGCATGGTTCTGCTCACATATGGGTGGCGCCCCTGGAAATATTTCTTTCCAGTGTTGAGTACTTTCAAATTGTTGTTTTATCCTATGGTCATTTTTTTTTTATGGTTGTAAACAGTAGTCAGGAATTGTTTGCTGAAAGGAAAGAGTTGAAATAATATCCTACATTTTATTCATATTTAAAAAAATTAAATACTACCATTATTAAAGTGCATATTTATAGCATCAATCTGTCATTTAGTATTTTGATTTTATGCAATGATTCAAGCAAAAACGTTAAAAGTGATTTGGCTTTTATTTTTATGATTGTATGCAATGACATTCTAAGCAAGAAAATTATTTTTCTTGAAACTTGGATCTCGTAATATGGGCGTGGTCTTACATTCAGGGCTCTCTTATTTTCGGGTGAACGTGGTATGTACTGTATTTGCACATACTCAAGTTTTTTTTTTTTGCATTTCATGCTTTTTAAATACATGATGTGTAGTCCGAGAAGTCTCCTATTATTTTTTGTTACAAAGTACGATTTAAGTGCGACATTGTGACGAAATCAACAACATGTTATTTCGGAAGTGGTAAATTACATAAATAGGACTAAACACAGGGCAGTGAGATGTAAGCAAAAACAATGTGTGTTGAAAATTTATTTTAATTGTGGTATGTATTAGTAATACTTGTGCATGTGTACATAATGTACTGTATACCGACTTCGTATGCCATGGTGACTACAGTTGAAACTTATACTTTTTTTCTTAATACTTTGTTTAATGATTGGAGCATGTAATTTTTGTTTGATCGTTGCGGTAAAATTTAAATGAGTTCTGCAAAAAACTAACTTTTTTTTAGGATTATTTACAAAGGAATTTTGTCAGGACCACAGAAAATTTTCTGTGGACACTGACTTTCGGCCCATCCGTGCTCAATGGATTGAGTTTCCACTGTAAGAATAGAATTAATGACAGAGCTTGCTTTTTCCGATTAAGTGTGTGCCATTACTAAAGTAGCCAAAGTTTGTTGCAATATGAAATACGTAAGTGTGCTCGCATTTTTTTGATAAAATAAATACAATTTTCTTTTTGTGCTATTACCAAACCATTCTTTTCCTTAACCAAATTTTAGCAAAATGTTTGACGAAACAAATTAAAATTCAGCAAAAAATAGACAAAATGTGTCAGAGTTAGTTACCACAAACAGGTGTGCCTACACAATACCCTTAACATTTCAAAGGAACACTGAGATAGGGGCTTATTCATGCCTTAACTGATGGGAGTGATTGCTTGAATTGCTACCTAGTTGCACATTGTACAAACACATACCAGTTTAAGTGACTTGCCCACAGAAACAACGAGGTACTTAATGTGCACTTTTCTGCTCTGTACGAAGCTTCAAAAATTCAAAGTCGAATAGAATCTTAAAGGTGCAGAATATTCACTTCGGGCACATTACAAAGGTTCACCTATGTCATACATAACACACAGTTCTTGTTATCCTTTTAGTTTTACAACAGAATTCACGGCATAGATTTTTTTAAGAAAAAATCACATCATAAAATTACTAACAAATTTAACCTGTAATGGCATAAATGCCTACTGCTCGTCGTCAAAACACAGCAGTTGTTGGACATTCAGTGTATGTAGTGTATAAAGACTTTGTGGTGTTGAATATTTGAATTTCCCGCACTACCAGCGATGGTGGCGCCATGTCTTATTGCGGCGGCCAACAATGGGACNGGTGTTGAATATTTGAATTTCCCGCACTACCAGCGATGGTGGCGCCATGTCTTATTGCGGCGGCCAACAATGGGACCGAAGCAGTCGTTCGGATTCATCATGGCGGTGAATGGCGAATCCGGAAAATACCGGTTCCAAAAATAAGTTTTTTTGTTGTTGTAATTTTGATTGGATACAGTCCACAATACAAACGCAGGTTTGTAAACGCTCGTGTTTGAAATCTTGTGATTTTGATTTAAAACTGCTGTCTGTAACATTACCTACACATGAATGTAAATAATGGCACAGAGAAAATGTACACCATTTTATTTCAACTATTTAACGAATGTGAAATAACTTAATGTATAATTATTTTCACCACATTTTTATAATNCACACCATTTTATTTCAACTATTTAACGAATGTGAAATAACTTAATGTATAATTATTTTCACCACATTTTTATAATTGCTGATGTCAACACAAGCTTTGATTTGATGCAGTCCGGCATATTAATTGTATTGATATTTGGCACACCACCTGATGCTATCCAGTAAATGAAAGGCATTCATAAAGAAATTTTACATGTTATACTTGCAAAAGGGAAAAAAGTCTCCTTTAGTACTTTTCCAGTATTTGAAAATGCAGTTGCACAAGTTTTAACACGCTCAGTTTAACAAAGTTGCTAGCGTATTTCGTTCTCTCTAAAATTCACTTTGAACATTAAAAATGCATATTCAAAGCTGGAAATAAAATAGAAGTGTGCTTCACTTAATTTTTTTCTAATACACCAGAAGAAGAAAAAGGAGGATACAAAAATACAACATTCCAACTGGCGAGTAATGATTTGGAACCTTTTGATATTTTAACATTATGTTTGGCTGGCCAAATAATATTGTTTCATTCCTTCATATGCTTGAATGAAGAACATTATTTTTGAAGATTAGCTTGGTATATAAAATCTGTATCAATGTTATTGTTAGCAGTTTTTTTATTGGTGTGAATTTTTTGACTAGCATTTATCACTGTACACACTAAGAAAAGAAGAAATTTAATTTTTAAATTATAACAATAGCAGAATGCAGTAACGAATAGAACAGTAGTGCCAAGAAGTCTGTGTACCCTTGACAAAAGTGAACAACACATACTGAGTGGTAAAACAAATGAAAAATTGTGCCGAGTTGGAACAACACTGTGTGATGAGCAAGGTTTTCATTAGCACTGTTAATGTTCTCAAAGCATCCCTCTATGGCTAAACTTAAGGAGACAAATTTTATACAATGCAGAATGCTGTATGTCATTGGAAGAAATTGGCAACATGTTTCCAACCAATGGCATTCTTATGCATAACAATATTTGAGCACACATTTCTCTAATATCAAGTACATACCCAGGTGTAAAAATCTGGTTACAAAGTACTTCACTTTATATATATATAGTATGTTACAAAATTGCATGTCAATACTTCAGAGAAACGCTCCTCACACATGGAGAACAAAAAAACAATTTATGAACATAGGTCCGTAAACTCTTAGTTTCTTTACTACAGCTTGTAATAACGTACAGTGTATGCCTCACAGGTTGGATCAGTTACTGTGGAATGCCATCGCAACTCTAATTAGCAACCAAATTTTTTGGCCCCTGAGGAGCCCTGATTTGAATCCACTGACTCTTATTTGTGGGGACATTTAAAGGCACTTGGGTTTGCAACCACAGTGGGTAATGTGGAAACCCTTCATAATAGTAGTGTGGCGGACTGCGGAACAATCAGGAACTCTCCAGATATTCATCAACGCATCCGAGAGTCCATACAACGGCGGGTTGATGCATGCGTTCATGCTGATGGAGGGGAATTTTCAACATATTTCCTTTAGTCTGTAATGTGCCAACGATAAGCTTTCACACACGTGTAGGGGGTTGTGTACCATGTAAACTAATGCTACGGTGGCTTCCACAACAATGTGATCCAGCCCACGGGCCATACTCTCCAAGTTATGTAGTAAAGAAACAAAGCTCGTATGGACCTATGTTCATATAATGTTTTTTATTCCTTCAGATACGAGGAATGTGGAATGTTTACCTCAAGTATTGGCATGCAATTTTGCAACATCANAATGTTTTTTATTCCTTCAGATACGAGGAATGTGGAATGTTTACCTCAAGTATTGGCATGCAATTTTGCAACATCACATATACATTCATACACTACTGAAGTTTTATATTTGAAAACTGTTCAGTATAGAGTACTTTCATCACTATTAATAAGTGTAAAATTGAAAGTCCCTTTAATACTTCATAACGAGATTTCACTGTAATTGCAAAAGTTGCCAACAAATTGGAGAATTACACACGCAATGGAACTACTTTTGCACCGAGACACAAAATTTGTATGTACAGTGAAACCCTGTTAAGAAGGCCGCTCTTAAGAAGTTTTCTTGCTTAATAAGTTGAATAATTTTGCACCTTGTTTATACGCACTGTGTAATTTGTCCCTTTTAAGAAGATGTCCTGGTGTATAAACATTATTTTTTCAGTCCCTTCAAAAGTGTCTTTAGTGTTCTACTGTACTTTAAAATTTTACTAGAGACAATTGTGCATCACCATGACAAAGTCCCATATGGTGTACATTTGTACACACTCAATTCCAAGTTACTCACTGGCTAATGCAAGTTGTCTACATTCTAAGGAATGCAGGTGTCGCATGCCTGCAAGTAATTTTCCAGGTTTTCAACCGGAGCGTTTTGGTGATGCTGCAAGGCAGCTGTCCTCCAAATTCATACCTACATCACACACTTATTTTGCTTACAGTTATCAGATATGCACTTTTGATGAAATAGCATAACAAAATAATCTAGAATACCTTAACATACAAAAAAGTGTAAAAAGTTCAATATTTTTATGATTTGGCGGGACACAACTATCATAAAGAACTTAAGTACAGCTAAAGTCAGTAACCAATAATTTTTTACCATAAGAAGCTTGTCATACTTTCCTCTCAAAACCTAAAAGCCTGTTGCGAGTTTGCACAACACAGCTGCAATACTCTGCTGCAGAAATGTCTTCAGTGAATAAACCACACAAGGCAAGGGATTTCACGATGTTACCATAGAATTCCATCTAAACCAAATTTTTATATTTCCAACAAAAATTTTTTTTTCTTAAGAATAAAAACAGCACTATTTGTGCTTTGTCAAATGGCTCAAGTTCAAAAGGAATATGGTTGGTTCTCTATGCCATTTCCGTGGCATCTGTAACAAGCATAAATATGGCACACAGTTTAAATCCTAAATTTGCAGTGATCAGCAACCGTCCAGTGCAATATGGACATTCTGAATACATACCATGTTATTTCACTCTAAATGAAGACAATATTTTACTTTTACTTAAACAACTTTTATGTCACAAAGGCAAATTTTTCTGTATACTCATGCTATTTACCAGACTTTAACACATCACAATGAATTTGAATTCTCTGCCTTCCGGTTTTTTTTAGAATCACCAACCACCCTATTGAACTTAATAAGTTGTCAAAGCAAGTTAAGACAGCTTTAGGGCCTTTACGGTTGCCCTTCTGAAGCTCCCTGCTGCCTGCGCGCCCTTGCACTGCTAGCGGAGTAGTCAAACGGTAATTCTGATGAAATACAATCACAGTGCTTAAATAAAGCTAGCATTCCTTTTGATTCATACTGATCAATAGAAATACCACTTAAAAGGAGTAACACTTGGCATATCGGTGCTTATTTTCTTTGTCCCGAAATCTAAAACGTGTGTTTTACCTAGAACAAAAAAAAAATCAGCTATCCCATATATGGGCAACATCTGAAGACATCTGGTAGAGCCAAGCTCCTTTCCTTCAATAAGCCTTACTGTATAACAGATGTCACTGCAATGTTCACCAGTGATACAGAATAGTACTGCAGTAGAAAGCAGGACCTGTTACCACTCAAACAGGACGTGGAAACCTAATTGTCCTAGTTGGTGACCAATTTTAGAAAAAAATTGCTCTCAGTACTAAACTTTGAAAAAGGTACGGTTCTTTGCGAAGTCAGCAAGTACCTAAGTGCACCCAGCGTTATTTCTGTAGCGTACGAGGTCACCAGACCCACGAGAGAGAATGCTACCACTACAACACTTGCAGCATTACTCCACAGAAGACTCGTGTTCATTTAGACTTCTACTGTCAAAGTCTACAATCACAATGCACCAAATAGAATATCCCGTAATGTCGCCGTGCCGAGTTCCAAGAACACACGAGAAAATTACACCAGTATTTACTTCTTAGGTAGCATCAAGATGAATAGCAGCACCATGACATGACCTGGTACAATGATTGGTGCTGATTTCCAGTACGAGACACCCTGCAGATGAATTTGTTCAGAGATTGTCACATGTATGCTTGCATACGTTTTGTGGGCATCACCAGCAAACTGTAAAGAAAGCTGGTCGCGAGCCCCACGTCTTACAACTCAGTCTTTGATTTTCCGACGGTAGGGAAAAAACAGCTCTCTTAGCCCATCACTTTGAAATCAACACCCACGACCAAACAATTTTGTCACAAGTGGGAAGGGAACATATTGCACAAAATGCCACGTAGATGCAGGGGGAGGTCATGGCCAAGTTGGAACGCAAAGTCGGGCACACGCGGAAACAAAAAGTTGGATGTGTACGAAGCACTTTTTTTGTTCGTAAAGTTACAAAAAAAAAACATAGCATCCCAAACAAGTTGCATACGCATAACGGGCAACCGAGGAAGAGGTGGTCGTGGGGGCTCAGCAGCAGGGAGTGTGTCCGACGCTGGGGGTGGAAGCCCGGGCTGGGCGCGCGTCCCATCACAACACCAGCCCCTGAAGCTCCTTTAGCAGCTCATCCTCTTTCTTTATCTTGTCGAGTTGGTTGAGTTCCAGCTGTCGGCCAGCCGCACGCTGCTCCTTCAGGCGCGAGATCTCCATTAGCTTCTGCAACACCACGACCCAAGTCAGTTCTGCCACATAATTTTCTCAAAATAAACTAATTCTTTATCACAACATTACAACAACCACTTCTGTCAAAAGAATCTGAAAGTCACAAAGAGATTTTGTGGCATAAAATACAACTTGAAATGACAACCATGTTTACACTAAAGTTACTTTTCATGTAAGGGAAAAAAATTAATAAAAGAGAATATATCTTTCTCTGTAACGTAAATAATATCAGAAATCATATGAGTCTGCGATACAAAGTTTTTTTTGGGGAGAAAATAACATTATAAAAGTATTTTTATAAATGCACTGTGGAACTCCTTTCTTTAATCCTCTGATTTAAAATTCAATACAAAATTCTGGTGTAGTGAACATTTTTTTACCTGCAACTTAATGACAACATCCTCAGCATTCAGACATCTGCAATAGAACATCCTACTTAATTTCCTAAACCACCTGAAATTGTACACGTAATCTCCTTGAATGCACTTGGTTATATTCCAAATTCCAACCATTTTCCCGAATATTGAGCTAACCTTTCACAACACCACAATACAAACCCATTAATAATCTTCAGCACCTAAATTTTAACAGCAGGTACCATTCATCCCAATAAAAAAATCCTAGCCTGAAACATACAATCCCACCATAATGACCTACACAGCCACTTATTTTCTTAATAGCGCATAGCCCAGGTCCCTTGTTTACATGCAGTTCCAAAAGTTATTTTAAACACTGGGATCACAGTCCAGTTCACAAATTCATATATCCCCGTGGCTATTCCACAAAACAAAAAACTCAGAACTGTTGTCAACTCTGAACAATAATTCTGTCTTCTTCACAACTTGCGCAGATAAATAGAGGGTTGAATGGGGGGTATTTGAGCGGCAATGAGGTCTTGAGAGCCGATGGAGGTGATTGAGGTGAGTATGGAGCGCCACTGGAATAGGAAGGGCGGGGGAAACGGGAGTTCCCTGAGAAAACCAGACGACTAGCGGCATCGTCCAACGCGATTACCACATGCAAAAATCCGGGAGTGATCCAGCCGGGAATCGAACCCGGTTTGCCTAGGTGAGAGGTGAATAGTCTATTATCACTACGAACTACACCAGCACGGCTCTTACCTTACCTTCACTGCAAGAGGTCTAGCAGATATGTACATATTCTTTCAATACAACTATTTTCAAAATATTCCAGTAAGACAAGAGACTGACAGAATCATAATCAACACTGCCGGGAAACTTCCACATCTCTGCCAGAAAAAATTAACAACTCCAAAACACAACTTTTGTTAATTGGTAATTGCGAAAAACTGCGGCGTTCTCCTGAACCCCTCTCAAATAAATCTAGAAATTGGTATCTAAGTACTAAAAAGCTGAATATCTATTTCAGAGGGGGTATCATTCTTAGCAAATACTACAAACAGAGATAGTGGGGAGAGCTAAAGACAGCCGAGAAACTGTGCAATTTAACAAGCCATGATGGTGGAAAATGAAATTAAACTGGGTTGCTTGGCAATGATAAATGCAAGAAGACCTGACCTAAATTAGGTAAATACAGTATCAAGTTCTCTTGCCATTTTTATTGAGAGAGATACAAAAGGGAGTCTGAGAGAGACTGAGATGAGGCGTAAGAGGGGGG
>NQII01000073.1:556793-625875 GCA_002778355.1 Clitarchus hookeri | reverse complement strand
AAAAATATTTAAAAGTGTTTCAACTTTAATAAGAATTGGCAAAATTTAATGTAGAACTGAATGTACATTCAAAAATTATGAGACTACATAAAAAAAACCATTGCTGCTTGGAATGTATCCTTATAGCTTATACTCATTACAGCATGGTTCCACTGTCCAGTGGAATCTCAAAAATTTGTTCAAACCAGTAACGGATAGTTTCAGATAATAATCAAACCATTCAAAATACAGCCACGTCTATAATCTTATTTCAAGTTCTATTTACAATAACAAGATCATACAGTATTCAATAGCATCAAAGATTGTGCGGGAAAAAAAAAAAAAAAAAAAAAGGAGCTTTTGCACTGTTGCCAACCTAGTGCAGTAAACATGTAAGAAGAATAAGTAATCAATATAACACGAAAAACTGCTGCGGGATGTAAACAATACTATGTATAGAACCAGTTGTCAATTATCTGCTGTGTTGCACTCACATAGTATTAAAAAACAATAGAGGGGAGAGGGTGCTGGTATTTATTTGTAGATATGTGCTACTACAGTATAGCATTGACCAAGAAAAATGCAAGACACAGCAACCAATAAAGTACAACAAATTAACTTGTAAACAGATTTCCCACAAACTTTTTTAATTTTTTCACCCAAATCGTATTACAATATCTAAAAAATGAGTTGTTACCGAAAGGTGGTCGCTATAAATGGGTTGATATAAAAAGGTTATACTGTATTGTAGAAGAATACTGTAAAATATGAGAGACTTTGTAAAGACGCAGAGTTTAACACGTGGTTTCTCATAGTTCTCGCTCACTCCCTCTAAAAATAAACTGTGCACATACGTGTGCGCGCACACACACACATCTAAATACAGGCAGCAGTGGTAGCCACTCACCTAACAGCACCATCGCAGTCTCTCCTTTGCACGTGAGAGAGTGGAGGGCCTGCTTGCCATAGTACGAGGAACCAGACTTGTCCACCTCTGTGCTAGTCATGAGCAGCACGGCCGACCCCGCCCGGTTCCAGAACATGTCTACCTTGTCTGCCTGCACAACACACACAGCCCTCACTCCGCAAGTCACGTCACACAGCAAACATTCTAGGCAATAATTTTACAAAAGGAGGAAGTTTTGTAAGGCACTAAACCGCAAAAAGTAGTGAGCTGGGTGAAGGAAGAGGAGGAAATGAAGTGGAGAGATTCGGGCGGCTATTAACGAGCAGATGAGGATGAAACGATGAGCAAGGATGAGCGAATGGGACCTCCCTGAAAAACCCACCAAAAAGTGGCATCTATTGACATGATTCCCAAATGTGAAAACTCGGAGTGGCCCAGCCAGGAATTTAACCCAGTTTACCTTGAGGTGGAGATTAGCAGTGACCGAATGCAACGATAGGAGAAATGGAGGCACTCTGAGGAAACCCTACAGTATTGACCATCATGATTCCCACAAGCAAAACTCAAGTGGTGAACCGGCTGGGAAACAAACTTAAATTTCTGGGGCAAACAGCATGGTTTGACCAATACAATGCCACCACCAATTTAAAAAATTTGAATTCAGGTAATCGATAAAGATGGGTTGGTTCCGGTTTTCAGTTCTCGGTTTGTGTCAAAATTTTGGTTTTAATACGCACAAAACAGTAAACACACTGGATCTACAAAGAAGCACATATGGCTGGAAATTAATTTCTATTTTATAATAACTAAATTTGGTTGCCATTACGAAAGTCTACAAGCATAACACAATGCTATTTTAACCACACATTTTTTCGATGTACACAACTAAAAAAACTTTTTCATAGTTGTATACCGTCATGTGCAACACGCAAAACTAAATTCAGAATTTGGAAAAACCAACAGCGCACCATGAAAAATTAAGCGCTCGCGACGGTGAACTGACGTAACACGGTTTTGTATCATGTTTGGTGCAGCTCAGCGCTATATCCGTGGCGTCGGCACACTTAAACATCCGAAGGAGTGCTCGTTGGTAAACCTTGCGGTAGAGCAAAGGTTATGCAACTGTTAACCACGAGGTCTTTAAGGTCAGTTTATGATGGAAACTTGCATGAAAGGTACGTACGTGTGTGTATGAAAATATAAGTTGATATTCTTTATGACACTGCTCATTATCATCGTGTACGTGGGCATGTACAGTGAAACCTTGATGTATAGGCATGTACAAAATGGTTATATTTTATTTCATATCGTGTATGTAATGATCACAGCCAATAGGATGGTGGGAGGTATGAGAAAGAAGATGTCCTACATTTCCATTTTCAGCTGTTTGTTATTCTGTACACATTCATTACGTACACGTCCCCACGGCGAACCAAGCATTTAGTCTATGAACAAGTTAAAGTTATGAAAGCTTCAGTAGTTTACATTTAAATAGCAAAGAAGTTGTTTTAAAAATAGCATGGTGGTTTTAATTTCCAAGAAGCAAACACAATACTTGCGTGTTTTTCATTATTGTAGATGAACAGATTGAACATTAAAGATCCGTTGGAAAATTTGTCTTTAAATATTTTGTTTTTGGAATGGCATCAAAACTGTGGAGTTTTTCTGTAATTGATAATGAAAACAAACTATGTGTGAAGTGTTTGTTATGTGATAAACTGATTTCTCTGGGGAATCAAAAACCACATCAAATCTGAAAAAACACTCCATAAAATTTGGAATCTCAGGTTCAACTGCAAAAACAAATTCAGTCACCAAGACTGTAACAAATAGTACCAATAATGAGGTAAGGTCTATGTTCAGCCATTCTGAAACAAAAAGATACTTTCCAAGCCAAGAGTGTTTACTTCCATTATTTCTAGTGGACATATTTCTAATTCTGCTGATTGTATAGAGGAGACCTGCCCTGACCATCTGCATGTAATGAAAGATTCGAAATTCCAATTTTTTCAGAACCTTGTACATCTACGGATATATGCTGATATCAGAAAGAAATTGATTCAGATTGTGAATCTGGTAATGTGGGTGATGTGGGGTTTTCACCTGGAGTAACAAATGTAGCTGTATCTCCTGTTAATGAAAATACAGTGGAGTCTCGGTTAACCGTCACCTTTCTGACATAACAAGTAAAATAATACAATTGGATACAAAAAAAAAAAAAAAAAACAGCTTAATAAATTAAATAAATTTTTTCTGACTTCATATTAGAGCAAATTAAGCACATTATTGAGTTAAACAATAGGTATACTGTACTGTAATACATATACCCAGTAAAAATACATTCTGTGCGGAGCGGAATGCGAATGACTCACGTTTGTTGTTTATGTACAACCTACATATGTACTTCCTAGAATCGTTCCGTCTTCCTCATCACCCTACCGGAATTCCTAGACACTCATCCGCCCTCCCATTCCTACAGTCACTTAGTCAACAAGTCATTGTCTTCAGTTTGTTATCAAAGTGTAGTGTCTTTAAAAATGCTTGAGAAAAGGAAACGTGTTGTATTGGAACTTTCTCAAAAACTTTAAATTATAAAACGACTGCGTAAATGAGAAAGCGCAACGAGTAATGCTTCGCTATATGGAATCGGACGGACGACAGCCAATGATATTAACAAAGATGCAGATAAAATCAAAAGTCATGTTTCAAAAATGCAACGACAGACGGAGATGTCAAACTAAGAAAAACGATGAAGCCAGCAAAACTGGACCAACTGGATACAGTAATGTACCAGTGGTTCATTCAAGTCCGCAGTCTAGGGATACCAGTTTCTGGGCCCATAATAATGGCTAAAGCTATCGAGATGAAAAAGAAGCTTGATGGGGATCCTTCATTTAAGGCTAGTAAAGGTTGGCTGGATAAATTTAAGGGTCGACATGGCATAAGGCAGTTGGACATATCAGATGAAAAACTAAGCGTTGATAGTACAGTCATTGTAGAATATCGGGAAAAATTAATGAACAAAATAAAAGATAGAAATTTGGTCAGAGAGCAGGTTTACAACTGTGACGAAACTGGCCTAAATTGGAAAGCACTTCCCGTGAAAACCTTAGCCTCCTTATCGAAAAAATCTGCACCTGGTTTTAAAATGCAAAAAGAACCGCCTAACTGTCATGGTGTGTGCGACTGCAAATGGTAGACATAGGTTTCCTTTCGTTATCATTGGGAAATCTAAAAAGTCTGGAGCTTTCAAAAATATGAATTTAAACGTCTTACGTGCCAAATATTATACACAAAAAAGTGCCTGGATGAGCCAGGATATATTTAATGAGTGGTTCCTCAGTGTGTTTGTGCCAAATGTAAAATCACATTTAAAATAGATCGGATTTCCTGAAGAAGCCATGTTATTAATGGGCAATGCACCAACTCATCCTTCTCATGACTTACAAAGTGATGATGGAAAAATTATGTGCCACTTTTTGCCTGCTAACACTACCCCACTAATTCAGCCCATGGATAAGGGTATTATTGAAAGCATGAAGCAACGTTATCGAAAACGCTTTATTCAAAAAGTTGTGTGCGTTGGGGCTGAATTAATAAGTGTAAAGCAGTTTTGGAGGTTATTAAAGACACAATTTTTAATGTCGCTGAAGCCTGGCATGATATACCAGAAGAAACATTAAAAAAGGGCTGGAACAAACTGTGGCCTGAGACTGTAAACTAGAATGAGGCCATAAACGAATCTGGAAATTATGAGGAAATTTTACTTCTGTGTCAAGGGATTCCAGGTGAAGAAAACACATCAATAAGTGAAGTAAGTGAATGGCTGGGAATTGACAGATTTTTCGGAGGCTTTGAAATATTAAATGATGAGGAACTTGTATTAAGTGCAACACAGGAGGTAGAATGTTTAAGTGAAGAAGAAGAGGAAGATATACTCAAGGATTGCCCCAAAATAATTAGCCACATTGATGCTGAAAACATGTTTTCCAAGTGCATTGAATGGTACGAGTAACAAGAAGAGGCAGACGCTACACAGATATTACTCCTACGTACGATACGCAACACGGCAGCAACAAAAGCCCGTGGAGTATTACAACAGAGGAAAATGACAAGACTTTTTTAGGTAGGATTATACTACTGAACATACACATAATAGCACTGTATTCAAGTTTGTTATTTTATCAACATAATAAACAGAAGTCTACAATATTTAATATCATATACATACTGTACTGTACATACTTCTATTGATTGCTACCTGTTTAAGATATAGTGCTAAATATTGTATACATTAATATAGCTGGTATCTGTCGGGTCTTAGAAGCAGGAGGGGGGGGNGGGGGGGGGGCATTTCTATTATCCGCCTATTCCCTCAACCTTGTCACGGTAACAGTCACGAGACTGACGCATAACGGAGACTCCATTGCACCACAAATGTCGCACCTAAAGTAATCAACATTAAGTCAGACGTACAACGAAGTAGCAAAATACAAACCACGTGATTGCAGAGCTCAGAAAATTACAAGGGTTCATTACAGAAATGGTCAGTCTGGACATACAGCCACATTCTGTAGTCGAAAACAAAGGTTTCAAAGACTAGTACATCATTTAGAGCCTAGATACACACTACCTTCAACGAAGAAATTGTCAAACGTTCATCTTACAAACATGCACTCAGAACTTTCCAAAAGAGTGTCAGATGAAGTTTAAGATGTTGAATATGTTGCAATCACCACAGATTGTTGGACTTCTTGTGCTACGAGTAACTACCTGTCGCTGACTGTTCATTTTTATCGGAAGAGTGTTGGCACTTATGAACTGTCATAAGGCTATTAAGTTACTCCATTTCAAGAAATCAGCCACACAGCAGACAGCACTCGTAAATTTCTATCGGATTTACTTGTTCGGTGGGATTTGACTACAAAAGTTGTGGCAACTGTCCAGGATGGTGGAACAGACTTCACCAAGGCACTTCAGAATTCCAATTTTGTACCAATGTCTTCTTCTGCTCACCTTCTTCAGGTTGTAGTTAGGAAGGTTTTTCTGGATAATCCTAAAGTGGGAATCAGCTAGTGCAAAATACAAGAAAATTGTTTCTAGCTTTCACTACACATAACAAGATTACGCGCACGCGTGCGCACACACACATTCTCTCTGTAGTCTAGTTTTCAAACTTCTGTGAACATTTTTGTGGCACGTAGCACAACAGTCATAGCAGCAAAACACGTTTTTATCGTAGTAGTGATTTCCTTTTCTTTGCAGTTAATACCATTTATTCATGTGATACAGTGTCACTTGGAAGCTTTAAGAGATACATCATCCGCCCTTTATAGGGTCAAGTACGGTTACCAGGCTTGGCTATTATAGCATGATACTGCTACACTACCTCAAATGTCAGGATGCCTTCCTCCACAGGGGACCACCACCTCTAGGAGTTACAGACCCATGGTATCAACAGCCAGAAGGGCATAGTGGAGTGAAATGCAAGTGTCACATGGTTAGAATGGGTGAAAAAGTGAGCATGATATGGATGGTGTAGCCCCCAAATCCATTAGAAAAGAAAGGACAACTTCTGTGAGCCAAACACCCATTGGTGCAGGAGTCATGTATCACTTTCCCAGCTGGACAAGATATGAAAATAGATATAGATGCACCAAATTACTAAAAAGTTTTATTGGAAATAATTAGTTACAAAAAGAATATTCTATTATCACCCCACCTCTTGTGTTTTAGTAGCGTTGGTTGACTTGAGAGACCAAAAGCATCGGTCTTCAGGGCTTGAAAAACGATCTGCTTGCTTTCTTTCACACAAGTGATGTGATTGTGAAAGCAACAATATTAGATCCACGTTTCGAAATGACTGCTTTTCGACATGAAATATATGAAGAGTTTCTGCCTTCAGTGAAAGACTCACTTGTTCGTGAAACGGATGGGATCATTATTGATGGTGAATAGTGTCGAGGAAAAATTATGCAAGAAAAGTCATCATTCGTTCCAACTCAGGGTCAGAGAGATGAAAGTAATGGCATTTGGGATATGTAACAAGAATTTTCAGTAGGCAAATGAACTGGTGGACGATTTATATTTCATGTTTTTCATTCCTTGAAGAAACTAAATATATATACATATGTACATTTTTCAACTTTTTGTTTAATAATTTATTGCAGATGTAATTTTTTTTTTTTTTAAGTGAAGAATGTGTGTGAAGTGTGAACAAAGCTTACACGCATTCTGTTGGATGTATTAAAATGGTGGAATCAGAACAATTAAAAAATTTCAAATGTTTATATCTCTTATAGGTTTTGACACTTTCTCTTACTTTAGTGCCATGTTTTGGTTTCTTACCTTTTCAGTTACTTTGTAATCAAGCAAACATCAGTTTTAATGATATGTAAATACAACTGATTAAAGTTATACTACCAAACTAATTTTTGCTACCAACATGGAAAATACTGTGAAAACTGCTCACTATTGGAGGTAAGAAAAGTTTTCAATGTGCTTATACTGTATTACTGGATAAGAATTATTATTTTGCAGTCAGGATTGTATTTTTATTTGAAACCAACTCAACTTAATAAGAGGAAAATCTGAAGCTGTTACATTATTAGAAAACGGGAAAAATAAATGAGAACCGGTACTGAAACGAGAAACAAAAAAATTATGGAACAGACCCATCCCTAGTTATTGACTATAGAAATAATTTCAAAAGCACTTAAAAAAGCTCTATTTAATAAATATAAAATGCTTTATGACTTGTAGTGCATCATAAGAGTTTTTTTAAACTAAAATTTACTAAGTAACTGTATTTCATTTCAAATACTTTTTAGAATATTTAACACGATTTTGATTACATCATTCCTGGCTTGGATCAATGAGTAGAAACTAACTGAGCATTGCGAGAAGTTTACCTTTTACATTCGACTCAAGATGAAATTTCCAGATTGTTCCAGGTTTCACCTGTCCCAGTGACCCTCCCACCACCCAAACTGAATATACTGCAGGGTGGTAACGAGGTTCAAACTAGAGACCTCGAGGTGATACTGAACCCAGAACGCTATGTCCAGCATGCACGTAGCACTCGGGCTTCGTACAGACAGCCGTGTAACGAGAGCTAGCTATACACCGAAAAACACAAATTGGCAAAATACTGCTTGAAAAGCAAACCAAACCTAAGTGCAACAAGCTGCTGAAGGCAAGTTGAGGAAGTGAGGAACTCTGGAACACTGGCTAGCGAAAAGCTAAGGCCGGAGTCTGATCTCCAGAGAACTGCTGCGATTGGCGTGCTGCAAAATAAATAGGACTCCGAGAGCTTGGCGAACTAGGGGCGCAAAGCGATGGCTGGGTGGAAGGGGAAATTTCCTCTATGCACTGCAGCGATGTGCCTTCGGTACCTGCCTGTCCGGAGCGACCGCAGCGAGGGGATGGGTTCACCAACTGACAGGCAGGAGCGGCATGGCGGGAGGATTGCAGGCTACCAGGTGGCAGAGGGAACTCAGCAGCTCGTAGGTTTCATGTTTGACGGGCACACAGGCAATTGTGCGGCGGCACTCTACATCACAGTGGGTGTAGAGAGAGCACCGGGGGTGGAGGATATAATGTGAACGACAGCTCTCATGGAAAAGCCATGTGTAATAATAATGTTTTAATGAAACTAAAGTGATATTCACATGACTAGCTAGCTAATGAAATTTAAAACAACCAAATTGTGAACCTTGGTTTAAGACGTACAATTAAAATAATCTTTATATTATAAAGCCAGCAAAAGAGAATACAGTGCAACCCCTGTATTACACACCCTGTTTGACGCACACTTTTTTTGGTCCCAATGTCTTGTCTTTACAGCATAAGTATCCCTCTTATTACACTTTCCTGCACTTCACAACATTTTCCCCCAGTATCTTGAAAATTGTAAAATAGGGGTTTCACTGTGCTTCAACTTTTATCAGATGGGGAGCAGAATGGGAGGAGTTAAATTCGGTATTCCAAATTAATTTCTTAGAATGTAGGATACAACCATACAAAATTTTACAATGGTCAACAAATTACAGCCCATCTAACTCCGAAACCTAACAAAATAGAAGTATAACTTTCATCAAACATATAATTTAATATAACGTTCATATATTACCTGGAAGAAACTTTTGCTGGCAATAAACGCTCCAGCCTCAAACTTCGGATACTGGAACAGTTTGCCGAAAGAAGGTTGACCAGACTTGCCTGCAACATGGAAAGTTTACCAAGTCAGCGAATCCGCCACAAGCAAACATACTGTATTAACAGTTTCCTTCCTCTAAATTATTTTTCACTACACTAGACACACAAAAACGTAACAGTAATGAACGGTAAATATTTTTGCGTAAATGCTACACCTTTACATTCTAGTTCCAGGTGGGACGTCCAAGGCTAGCATTGCCGTCCCAAAATTCACACAAAAATTATTTTGAAACGTACAAAGTGAAAAGACAAAGAACGCTACCATAACAGGCAACACAAGACTGAATTCAGAAATTATTCATGTTTTAATTTCATTGCAAAAGTTTACTTCCCCTGTTATAATTAACAAAGAATTTGCATTTCAAATCCTTTTCTGCAAAAATAACTACACTGCACTGGAATTCAGTTCTAAATTTCCATACGTAGTAAATATTACAGGTTCAGAGACAGATGGCCCTGATTAATATAGAAAAATGTCTATTCAAATGTCACGACACGCAAGCACTACATTTCATGGTGCAGTATTATGCCTCCAAGATATTTAGCAGATTTGAACACAACCATTAGCTGATGTGAATGGAAACTGTCCAGGGCTGCCACTGATGCTTAAAACATAAATCCTTAATCCAGCTCCCAAATATCCTTATAACTAAAATGTATGTGTTCATTAAAATAAATCANCTTTTCTGCAAAAATAACTACACTGCACTGGAATTCAGTTCTAAATTTCCATACGTAGTAAATATTACAGGTTCAGCGACAGATGGCCCTGATTAATATAGAAAAATGTCTATTCAAATGTCACGACACGCAAGCACTACATTTCATGGTGCAGTATTATGCCTCCAAGATATTTAGCAGATTTGAACACAACCATTAGCTGATGTGAATGGAAACTGTCCAGGGCTGCCACTGATACTTAAAACATAAATCCTTAATCCAGCTCCCAAATATCCTTATAACTAAAATGTATGTGTTCATTAAAATAAATCANGCTTAAAACATAAATCCTTAATCCAGCTCCCAAATATCCTTATAACTAAAATGTATGTGTTCATTAAAATAAATCACAATATAAATGAAGTCATTATGTACGTAAAATATTGAGCATTCAGAGCATGCTTACTATTGTTCCCTTTGTTACTATAAAACTGGCAAACACTCATCACCAAAAATAGAAAAGTAAGACAAATTTTTATGATTTACAAATTAGGCACGAACAGAAGGTAGCATAAAAGGCAATCACGAACCATTATATTTACAAAATTTTAGTAACCATTAACTTGTGTGTAAAATGTCTCTTTCTTTTGAGAATGGGGATGCTGTTAGTAACTAATTATCATGGTCACGCCTTCTTAGTTTCTTGTAACAAAAATACTGGTAAATTAAAATTTTCTTACCAATTATCTTGCAGAATAGGTCTGAGTTTTGTTTCAGTCTAAAATTGTCAATTTGATATATGTGCCCCAAAATGCTTAACAATTTAATTCAAAAAATTTATTTGCAAAACTGCACAAATCTAAGATGTTAATTTACAGGTAATTATGAGGCCTGCTTATGAAGTGTCTGTGTTCCTAATGTTTACAGTCACATAATACTTAAGTAAAGTATTTGGTAGTACCATTATTTGTTTACCACATTATCTTATGAAGAATTATTAACATCCACTATTACAAATTGCAAATGTGTTAAATTCTAAATCATGTGGTGCAATCATAAACTTTTCACATGAGCAGGTTATGAACATAACACACAGCAACTTTGCTCGTACACGTATGCATGCACGCACATGCGCGCACACATACACACACGTAGCAGAGAGTAAGATTTTGTTTTGTTTCTTGTAAACTTTCCTCACCTTTCAGAATTTTAAAATGTCACGGTGATGATAAAACAACTCAGGAGATTGAAAGCATGTACAACGAACGTATATCAAACCGGACATCCCAGAGAAAACCTGCGCTATTGTCCAGCATGATTCCCACGTGTGAAAATCTGGAAGGAACCCCACGAGGAATCAAAACTGGTTCACTTGGGTGAGAGGCAAATAGTGTGATCACACCACCCCAGACCAACAGCAATTCCCGCCACATTTCCCTCTGCCAGGAATCAAACCAGGTTCACCTTTGTGGAAGGCAAAGTATTCTGACTGCTACCCCACTCCAGACTCTATGTTTGCAAAATTCACACATCTCCTCTGCAACACATGCATTTCAATATGGTCAACACTGTTACACCATGTCACTGCACTGTCTCCAGATTGCTGCAGTAATCAACATTATGATAGCAGTGACCACCTCCCAATCCAAGCAAGAGTTGTACCCACACATGTCATATTTATTTCCAAGGAAGTATGTGTTGGTGGTAAAACGATAAATACAGAAAACTCAAAGTGAAAAATACACAGAAAAGAGTAGGTCGGTTTGGCTTAATGTCTCGTCAACACTGAGGTCATTACAGACAGAAAAATAAAGTAAAATGGTGTAGAGAGGAACACATAAATAAAGACAAGAGCAAACAGAAATGCTCGAGTGACCTGGTACGTAGCACAAAACGTGGTAAGGTGCGTTGCCGGGCGACAGGCTGTAGTTGGCGACCCTCTGGTTCTGGATCCGGTGAACCGCTGTCTCAAAGTTGCCATTCTCGTACAGTAGCACATCGTTGCTCACCAGTCGCGCGCACACCTTCTCATCCGAGCTCCACTGTGGCTCCCTGTTACACATGAGCCACTATCATGACACTTCACATCNATCCGAGCTCCACTGTGGCTCCCTGTTACACATGAGCCACTATCATGACACTTCACATCTGCATTCCCTCTCTAACTAACATGTGCATGCATTTGCTCACAGATACCTGCTCCAAGAACCATCACCTACATTACTTAATACAAATTTTCACATTGGAGGTCACTAACACGTTTAAAATAGGGCTGTTTNTCTGCATTCCCTCTCTAACTAACATGTGCATGCATTTGCTCACAGATACCTGCTCCAAGAACCATCACCTACATTACGTAATACAAATTTTCTAACACGTTTAAAATAGGGCTGTTCGAATGTTATATAATTACAGCAAGTGCCATTCTAGCATTTAACACATCTGTAAAAACAAGCGATTTGAAAGCATATTTTCAAAATTTATTTGCCTTTATTAATGAATGTAGTGTATTTAAAATAACTTGAATTGTGTAGACACTTTAAATGCACATACTGTATGTAAAACAATGTGTTTAGAAATCAAGTTTCACACCTTTCGCATACATGATACAATTCCGTGCACACAGTATTAGTAATGTTCGGTGGACCAAGCACACTTGCAACTAAGTAACTCTCAGAGTTTTGTAACATAAACCTACATAATGGACAAACGCGCGCACCACAATAATACCAGATCGCTCATAAAGCCATAACAGGAAGAAGAAAAAATTTACTAATGACCACATATTTTCTAATGCACAAATATCGCAACATATATATTAAGCAAGAAAGCTCAAGTTTACCTAAGCAAATATTTTTTAATTCTTTCGGAACTGCAATGAAAAATGTCATAGTGTTTGCAGTTTTCTTTTCATTCCACCCTATTCTGTAGAACTGTACATATGTGGTATATTTTGGAAGAAGTACAGCGGACTCTATATACCAAAAACGCATGTACCAATAAACCGTATATACAGTTAATTTTCAGTGGTCCTGGCAAAATTCCTATATAAATAACGATAAAACTACCAGCTTTTAAAGTTTATCGGATATTGAGTTGATCAAAATATCTTTTGGTCAAAAGTCACTTAAGATTTCCCGCAGCTACAGTTTATAATGTTGCGGCCTTATTTATTATATTACTGCCTCACAGTTAGGCGCCATATTGTAATGTTCCGGCCCGTTAGTTAAAACATATTTATATATATTGCAGCCTCACAGTTGGATCGCCATCTTGTAACGTTGCGGACTTGTTACACTGCCGAATGTTTCGTTGCCACGGCTTGCTCATAGGTAGAATACGAGACTCAGTACCAGGTGACGCCGATTAATTAAAAAAAAGAAGTTCCAGATTAGTTTGCTTTATACTTTATTTATCATTGAAGTTTCACAGTTCACAGACGAAGTTCCAGTTTGCAGAGTACGAACTTTCACAATTAATTATACCAGTGCAGAAAACAGCGCCACAGTCGTTTACAGTTTATTAATGTCTCAAACTTGCATCGCAAGACTAAGTTACGAAGGCAGGAGGGATGTTCGTTCCCTCCTGGCACCCTAACGACCCACGCCCTTTCGGACTGGTGCGTCTTATCACGCCCGATGCGTCTTCTTCGACGGTTGGTTACTTTTTCTTTCTAGGCGATAGGCACCACCAGTATATATTAGGCAGGCCTATCCCCCCCTTCTCCTAAGATAAGCACATGGCATCCGGCATCTGCCAGTAGCGTCATCCAAAACTATGTGGTATCCCTCGCTCTCAACATGTTATCGTACTCGCAACTGCGTCGCAGGAAACTAAAACTGTTGACACCGTCCACTTCCAGAGAACCGAACGTCACGACGCAGCCGGAAAGTTTCTGTATAATGCTGACACATAACCAAAACAACAACTTTCGAAACGATACGGTAAACGGACTCCTGTTACAAAACAGCAGATGTCCGTCCGATAACCTACAAAAGTACACGTCTGCTCGATAAACTAACTATCACGGGAAACGAACCACCGCGGCTTTAACTTGAAACCTGATAAAATATTACGAAGCTTTCCAAAGCTAAATACACACGAAAGAATTTTACACCCGTGTCCCGAAAAATGAAGAAAATTGCGTCATTACAAGTTTTTAAGCTGGTTGTTTATGCAAATGTCTAGAAACTGGGAGTGGAATATGTGAAGTGTGCTGCCCATTTTCATTACTGCGGTGCTCTACTGCTGCTCAGTTCAGCTGATGGTATCAGCATTTGGCATGCTTCCTACTCCCTACGGGCCTGTTGAGAGGGGAACCGATTACCTAGCAACCAGCACGGCGTCCTCGCGTCTCTCTCTACGCTACGCACCTTTTTTCTTCCTCTTACATGCCGGCCAGAGGGGAAGTAGTTGCCTGGAGGGAGGGGAATGCTGTGTTCTCTCTCTACGCTACGCACGCTTGCTTCCACCTTTCCCACCACATGCCTGGTGATCGGCAGAAATTTCATCAAGATTATCTGTTGCTCAAAAGTGTTGCGCCCATCATCGCTAGTATTTCAAAGCAAATGGTTTCACCTGAAAATATTACGCAATACATTTTACAAGGAAATTTTTTGCAAAGATATTTTCTTTTGAGATTAAAGGTGGTTTCTTTCCCAGTAAAGTTGATGTTCAATCGTATCTGGCGTAAAATAAACGTGATTTAAAAAATATATTAATTTATCTCAATGGACAGCAACTCCGCGAATAAAATTATATGCCCAGAAGCATATACTTGACCTCCCCTTACAATCAAAAATTGTTCGAACGTCGATCGATTTGTCAGGGTCTGAAATTTCATTTGGAAATTCTTTGACTTTTCCCTGTTTTCCAGGCAGGATCTCACCATTTCCAGTGACCTATTGTAAGGGCCGAAACCTTCCAATACTAAATTTTTCCACCACTGACTTCACAAAATGCTATCAGTGAAGCAGAATTAAATTACATTGCAACAGACCAAGCACGCAGGGCTAACATTTTATTCAGTCCATCTATATTTCTCTCATTATACGCTATTTACTTCACACAAAAATTATTTATTTTGTTCATACAGACCCTATATCACCTGGCAAAAATTTAGGTATTATTGCCAGTTCACAAATTAAAATTTTTTAGATCCGAGGAGTTCTATTGATTTATTTACAATAGATACGAGTCTTTTAAATAAACTGATTGGCCTATTCAACACATTTTCGTCTAATAATGTACAAGCACCAAGTCCGAGCGCAGCGTAACTCGCAACAGATGTAAGTAAATTTTATTCGCCTTATTTATTCACCTGTCTCAAAATCACTCATTTTTAAAAGAGAAATATCATTACGTAACTACTTCAACTACACATTTGCCACACGAGCACGGGATCACCAAATGCGGCCTGTATTGCGTGGGCTTCAGTTGTCATCTGTGATACTCTTCAGAACTCATTTACAAATACTGGATGTATAAAATTTTTTAGACAGTCCCCTGAAAAAAAATAGATATGAAGTCAACTGTATTAGAGAACTTTGAAAGCTCTATAATTATAAAAAATAACTGTGAACCACAGAATGTTCTTATCAGCAATCTGCAGCATGTAAAACCATGAAAGAAGACATGCATGACATTCTCAGTGGCTTTGTACTGTTATGATTCAGTAAAGGCGGACAAACCCAGCAAACAGCAGCGACGCGTTGGTATCCAGGCAGGCTAAGGATCCCAAACACATTACAGCAATAATAGTTTATAAACCGCGCCAGCGGAGCTCCCCCCGGCAGCACAGTATTTGGGACAATTACGCCACCACAGACTATATAATACTGCAACATCCTGCACGTACTGTCTGTCAGCCTGTCTATCTGTGGACCCACGCCGAGATGAAGCCATCAAGATGCAGTTTGGCGTGCTGCTCGTCACCTACCGACTCAACACTCAGCCTCTGGCGACTGTACCATTCAGGTTAGTCATATACTGTAATTGATTAGGACCTCCCCGCCAATAACTTATATCTGATGTATATCTTAATAGTTCAATAAAATATCTGTTGACTTTATAATTAACTTCAGTTCTTCCCTCATAATACCGTATTTTATAGCATATAAGTCGGACATTTTATTTAATATTTTTTTTTAGAAAATTAGGGGTGTGACCTATAAGTGAGAAAAATGAACTTAATGGCATCCTCCAGCCCCGCACTAACTTTTCATTTACTCCAAATTCACGGCCCACGGTTCGATTTCCAAACTCATCAGCGAACAAAATCACTTCCATTTTGAAACCTGCGGTGTAAAATACTGTGCTTTTCCATCACGAAACGCTGTCGCACTTCTTCACTGTCACAACATCAAAACACTACGTGCGGCGCAGAGACTATATAAGAGAAAGACGTGTAAGTTGAGGCTAACATTTGGTACTCAAGAACCAACGCTAATGTGCTGCTTGCTATCTCTGTGCATTCCACAGAAAGCTTTCGAGAATAATCAATTGTCAGTTACCGTATGGCAAGAACTGATTCCTTTTATTTCATTTTATTCTTTTAAAATTTCTATTTCTGGTAACGATAGCGGAGGGAATTACATAACGGAAATATTCAAATGGTTTCTATATTTTGCACGTTTATTTAAAACTTTCAATGATAAACTGCGGAAATAATGGTTAGGTTTTTGCTTTTAACATACATCGTTAAAAATACTTGAAATATATAAAAAGAAAGCTCAAAAAAATTTTTCTCGTAAAAATATTACTTATGATTAAATGACATGTTTATAAGATATTTCTTTTTTCCAATAACTATATAAACCTGGCAGTCAAGGCTGCGTCTCGAGCGCTATATCTGTACATTCCAAAAGAACTACGTCCAACAAACTAACGGCGCACTGTGACTGCGCTGTAGGCCTGTAGCTAAGCTTGGCAACACCGCCTATTTGCAAAGACACAGCTGCCACACTACCTTTGCCAAGGTCGCGTGCATCAGCCATCCGAGGCGTGCCGTGTTGTACAGGATGTACAACCACGACGAGCGCGACCTATAATCAATACATTTTTTTTAACGCCCTTTGAAAATAATGGTGCAACCTGTAAGCGCAGGCGACTTATATGCGATAAAATACGGTAGTATAAACCTTCCATAGTTCCTAGACACACTAGTACAAAACATTAGAAACATAACAGTACGCAAACAGTTCTCTTACCAGCCAATTTGTCTTTTGTGGATGAAGTCTTTCACGAGTTCCCCAGTTTCTGCTTTGAAGACGTGCAGGTTAGGACCAGGCGTCGGGCTGGCCGTCGTGACTAAAACACAAAAAAATTTTTGTGTGTTAAAAACTTGTAGGAAGTGTGTGTAACGCTACGCAAAACTTATGAAAGATCAGAAATTGCTCTTATAGCTCCATACTTTGGAAACAAACTGCGGGAAACACATTTCAAAAGCATTTTCAATGTCACAGCAGTTAATTTTACTAACAAGATGTGGGTTCACACAATGGGATGAAAATGAATCGTGCTGAAATAACACAACTACTGTCTGAAACCAGAAACTATAAGACAAACAGGACATCTGACATAAGGCCAAAAATGTTATACATCCACATGACAATGTCAAAATAGCCAAGTCCTTAACTCATGCATATGGTCCATTACTACTACATGCAGTGTGGTGAATACAAAAATTACATCATAATGGCTGTATAGTCGGGACCGGATTTTACTCTCCACACCTCTCCTAGTAATCTTGCACGACATTCCACTATTGTGTGCACAGCAACAAGGCCAGCCAATAACAACATGGGTTACACATCCTACCTTTCCCCCTTTCAGCCAATAGTTCTGTGTTCACTTTGCTATGTTAATTATTGTGCACATGGTGTTAGGTTTTTGAATATGTTTTGTTATATTGCGCGCACAATAAAAAAAAACAGTCGGCGGTGATGAAAAATTACTGCACACACACAAAGTTAACCCAACAAAAAACTGAGAAGAAAGAACTGTAAGCCGAGACACATAACCTAACATCCTTTTTNCCTACCTTTCCCCCTTTCAGCCAATAGTTCTGTGTTCACTTTGCTATGTTAATTATTGTGCACATGGTGTTAGGTTTCTGAATATGTTTTGTTATATTGCGCGCACAATAAAAAAAAACAGTCGGCGGTGATGAAAAATTACTGCACACACACAAAGTTAACCCAACAAAAAACTGAGAAGAAAGAACTGTAAGCCGAGACACATAACCTAACATCCTTTTTTTAAACTTGAAATTACATATTTAGCTGTGGTACCAGGAAAGAATCACATGGGTTCCATTTGAACAAAAATATCCACACATTCAACACAATATCACAACAGTTTCACTTCACTGTCCTTTTCTTCATAATTTTATGTACTCACAAAATTTTTGCTGGTTCATTTTTGATTTGGCAGTACTGTAATAGAACCTTTCCAAAACAACCTTTCGCTGTTTCCAGAAATAAAGTCATTATGGAAAGGAAGTAGTTATATTCATTTTTGGAAATTTTGGAATGATTTTGACCCACACCCAACCCTTACAATATCAAAATTTGCCATTTTTTTTGTACGAAGTGTTTGTTCATTTGTCTCTAGCATGAAAATGACATTATTTTAAAATTAAATATAAATTTATTTTAAGATTCAGACTCTTCTGGAAAAGAAAAGATACCCGAGATACATATATTTAGCATGCCCTTTTCTCTCAAAAAGTTAAAAACATTGAGCTGTACGAGGTTTTACCAAACAAGTCCATGTTCCATCGCCTCCGACGTAAAATTAGCACGATTTCTGCATGGAATATTAATTTCCATTCAATAGTCAGAAGTCTGCCAAATAAAATGATACCCCAAATATGTGTACTACTTGACCTCCCCTTTTCATCATAAATGTTTAAATATTGCAAGGAGTGTGCAAGGAGTGTGCGAATCTAATTATTTAATGGTTTCTTGCAGGAAAATCAAAGAATTTGTTACTGAAATATTAATTTCAATAGACATATGTCTTCTGAATAAATTGATATCCTGAAAGAGCATACGCAAAACCTCTTTGTCGCCAAATGTGTAAGCAGATCAAAAAACCTCAAAACTGAGTTATAAAAGGACAGTCGCTATACACAGCATTTTTTTTTCTCACTGTTACAACTTTGCTCCACCTTCGGTGAAACTGCTATGTAGCTAGTACGCACAGTAAAACTCTGTTGAGACAATTTTAAGGCACTGAAAAAATAATGCTTATTAACCAGGAAAATCTCATAAAAGGGCCAAATTACACACGTACATATAGACAAGCTGCAAAATTATTCAACTTCTTACGCACGACATCTTCTTAACAGGTTTTCACTGTATTTACTACTCATGAACTGGAAAGGCACAAGTTTCAAATACGATAATGAAATTAACATAATCACACTATGCAGGTTATGAGTGCAACATATGGCAAATCTCTGTTCACAAAGAGGGACCACCTCCCCACTAGGGCAAACTGGTTTCAATCACCGGCTGGGCGACTTCCGGATTTTCGCAAGTATGAATTAAGCAGGGCAATGTCGCTGGTCAAAAGGTTTTCTCGGGGATCTCCCATTTCCAAAGTAACAAAGAAAATATAATTTGCTGCATAACTTGCATTGTACATTTTTTGGGTTATTACGTTGGAAGTACATATTGAAACTTGCATCACAAATTAAGTTGCAATCAAAACATCAACAGAAGACAAATTTATAATTTGCAATACTATAACTTCACAAATAATATGTTCTGATCAGTATTTTGTAAACTTGTCTCCGTAAAAGTACACAATGCATCATGGTTTAGGTTCAATACATTTTATGTTCAGACGCTGTGAGCTTGGTGACAAAGACATATTATAAACAGTGCGAGCTATACATAATTATAATGTTTCTTTACACATTGCATCGAAAAACGAAACTGATACACTACCACAGCAACTGGTGCCAGTATATATATATATATATATATATATATATAAAATAAAAAAAAATTAAAAAAAATTAATAATAATCAGTTTCTAACACTTGCAATGAAAGTGTAGACACTTTTATGCTTTTCTCAATACAGCGACATAATTAGCATTTCTGGAAACTTACCATGCAATCTCATTCCCTCTATCTCCTTCCCACACACACATGTATATACGTCCACAAACACACAATGAAAGTTAACATGCAGAACATAGAATTAACAGACTTTCTCAACATTTTTTTAAAGATGATTAAATACACTGAAGCTTTTCAAAACCCTATTTGCAGTTAAAAAAAACCCCAAGAATGCAGAGAAAATATTATTCCAGCTAGATAAGAATGTACTTCCAAAATTTTCTTTAAGTACGAGATTTAGCAAACCCCTAATATTTATTAAATAATAAGTCTCTTTCTAAAGAGAAAACTGAAACAACTGTGTACAGTGACACCTCTATTATTCGTTTTTCATGGGACCTACTGAAAAAAACTCAGTATGCGGGAAAACTCAGCATGTGAACCACTCTCCTCAAACAGTAAAACCTAACCTCAAAATTTTTTATTTTCATCCTTGGGTATACTAAGTTGATTGCCTGTAATGAACAGTGGGCATATCTTAAATACTGGATGAAAAAACATATTCCAATCATTCACTATTGTGTTAAAAAATATTGAAATGCACTTAATTTCGAAAATCTGCCGAAGTTTACATAAAATTCACCAAATTTCTGCCAAATGTAAAAAAAATGGCAAAAATCAAACAATTTTTTTTACAAACAATGATTTAAAATAGAAAAGTGCTAAAAATTGTTAAAATTTAAGTACAGTAATAAAGTACGTAGTTTCATCAAAATAATGCTGCATATTATAGTTTTTACTCTTCTCTGGAAGCAAATTTAACATAGTTTTTTGAGTTTGACATGTAAAAATCTAATTTTTTGAAATTATATTTTACACAGTGTAATGACGCAATATTCTGAATTTTTCGGGACTCGAGTGTAAAATTCTTTCGTGTTTGTGAAGCTTTGGGACAGCTTCGTAATATTTTTATCGTGTTTCAAATTAAAAGCAGTGGTGGCTCGTTTCCCGGGGCTATCAGGCAGACGTGTGCGTTTATAGGTTAAGGGGCGGACGTCTGCGGGTTACGTTTTATCAGTAGTCCGGTTACGGTTTCATTTCAAACGTCAGTTATCTTCAGTGTTTAGAAATGCGTCAGCATTAAGGAGAATAGTTCGTTTCTGGATGTTCATTACGTCGACAGTTTTAGTTCCTCCAGCGCAGTTTCAGGCAAAGTCAACAAGTTTTTGTTGTACGAGAGGTTAGTTTCTGTTGACGGCGCAGCAGTCGATAACGTGTTGAGCGCGGGGCACGTGCAGTTTAGATGACGCTGCTGGCAGATGCTGGATGCCAGGTGCTTATCTAGGAGAAGGGGGCGATAGGCCTGCATATATATACTAGTGGGGTCTATCGCCTAAGGGAACAAAGTAATCAACGGTTGAAGAGGACGCATAGGGCGTGTGACGACGCATCAGGCGTGAATAATTTAACCCACACCGGCAAGCACCCGCGACCGTTAATTCTTTTCAAATAATTTCTTTTCAACTTAAACTAAATTCTATCTACTTATTTCCGCCGGTGTGGGGGGTCGTTAGGGTGCCAGGAGGGAACGAGCATCCCTCCTGCCTTCGTAAATTAGTCTTGCAATGCAAGTTTTGAGACATTAATAAACAGTTAAACCACTGTGGCGCTGTTCGGTACTTGAATATTTATCTCTGAACGGTTCGTACTCTGCATACTGGACATTCGTATGTGAACTGTGTCATTCAAAAAATGATAACTAAAGTATAGAAGAAACTAACTTCGTACTTGAACTTTCTTTCATAATTAACTAACATCCAATGGTACTGAGTCTCGTGTATTCTACCTTGAGCAAGCCGTGGCAAGTAAACAGTCGACAGTGTAAGCGGCGAAACGTTACAAGATGGCGCCTAACCTTTGAGGCTGCTATATTATTAAATATACGCTTGTAACAGTAAAGACGGAACATTACAACAGGTAAAAATTCAGTTGCCCGCTAAATATTTTTAAATTTCGCCAAATTAAATGCAGTCTGCTAAGTTGACAACACTCGTCATCTTGTGTGACAGTTGATATCACTGCATTACTCTTAAAAAAATTTCTAGCGTAATTTTACCTTAACAGAATTGATCAGTGAAAACATACTGTTCCCCTTTAATGCTCGTAATTTATATGGTTATTTACCGTACTGACCTAAAAATTATTATGTTTCTATTGTGGAACGAGACTAAAGTTCAAATACGTTCCGTCCATTAATAATGTCTGGTTCTGGTTCTGGTCTGTACCACATCCTTTAAACATACGTGTTTTATTTGCGCAAATATTTGTTTGCTGCTTTGAAACAAAGAAATGCCTGCAATTATTATGTTTTACTTGTTTTTTGAAGTGAGTAATTTAAAACAAATAGTGATTGAATTATCAAAAAAAAAATTATGTGGTTATTAACAATTGCAATGTTTCACAACTAGTTATGTACACTAGCATTTGAGGTTAGGGAGTGTCTGTTTACCTGCTCTTGGCGCTACCGAATTTTGGTAGTACCAGTATTAAGAATGTTTTTTCACAGATAAACAATAGTTCCGAATATATTTTAGTTTTAGGACAGAATATCTCATTGATGGAGGCGCGTAAATTAATGATTTAAGGGTGTAGCATGCAGGTTGTTTTTAACATTGTTTATATAGGGTATTTGTTGGGACCATCCAAAAAAATCGACTGATACGGGAAATCCACATAGAGGAACGCAACGAGGTTTCACCGTATTTGTGTTTAGCAAGTATTAGAGTAAATGTACACCCTAAAGATTACACAGTGCACTTCAACTACAAAATGGAGCCCTACAATAACTATCATCAAAGTGAATTTTCTAAACAAAACAGACATTTCAAATTGTTACAATCACATTGTCTACTGATCACGATTATTTGTTCGTTCATCACAAGCACTGCAATTTTTTGAGCTTAATCATGAGTAGAGACCTGAAAAAGTAGCATTTGCGATAAAACTAAAAATAATGCGAACCTTAGCATTTTAGTGCGAATAAAGTGATTTTTCTTTAAATAAAGCTATTTCGAAAATTTACACAGACTTCTACTTAAAACTAAACCTATATTCACGGAATGAGTGATAACAATGATCTGTTTTGTTGGTTTGCTAACTAAGTATGGCAAAAAAAACGCACACCGACACGCAATGAATGTTTTATATCACGTTTTGTGGTTGAGGTTAGGAATACTCGTCGCACTGTTTACCAAACGTCCGCGGCCTTCGTTGCAGCAACTAGTTATTTTTGCGTGTTAAAAATTTTGAATGTCTAAGCGTCAATAATTTGTGAATCACATTTTGTAGCTTTCTTTGAACGACACACCCGTTCCATCATTCTTTTTCACTTACACAGTTCAAAAATATAATAATCACCAAATAAAAGCGTTACTGTTAAGGTAGCGGGAATTATTACAAGACCTTGACGACCATGGAACACATGCGGATAGAGAATATTTGACAGGAAATCAGAATGTAAATTAGCATACGAGTTAAGATTAAATTTTCATCATTGCTGTAGAGACCTGAAAATTTAGCAAACGCTATAAATGTGAATTTTCACAAAAAATATAAATTCGATTTTTGAGATTTCTAGCTGTAATTCGCAAATTGTACAAAATCCTGTAGTATTTTAGCGAATTATTTTTTTTATGTCACATAGTTGCTTGTTACGATGTATTTTGTGTGTTTTTGCATATTCAAATACGAATGCATGCAGAGTTGGTCAGTAGATTTCTTCGGTTTATCCATAAACAAAAACATGTTTTACTTTCCGTAACGCGTGTTTACGGCCTTAAATAACATGACCACTAGCGATGATGCATCACTTTGAGTTAACCTTCTAGTGCACGGCCCTGCAAAAGTTTATTTGCTCATGTCTACCACGCACCACTTTATATATGGAATTCACGCCAACTAGTCCGCTGAGTTTGTTTACATTCATAGCATCTTCGCGTTTTATCCAACAAGTATTAATTTTCCATAAAGCGGCACGGCGGTCAGAAATGTATTTCTATGCATTCATTTATGTAGAATATACTTGTAAATTGAATTATCGCCTATTTTAATCTTGTATTCTTCCAGCTAACTGTATTTTTTATCATTCACATTCTCTGTTAATATGTGCGGTAAAAAATTACACATTTTGAACAAACAAAAGTTTTGTAAGCGGCCTAACGAAAAAATCTGTTGTTGAAAGTTCAGATAGTTAAAAACATATAGCTAGATTTCTCTAATTTTTTCTTCTGTTCGTTCAAGGCACTTATATTATTTTTCTAAACAGTGCTTTTATAATTGTGTATAAATAGTTTACATTAGTCTCTTCATGGAACAGTATGCGCTTCCCAGTGCATTGTGACCGTTGTTCCAGGTGTCAGGAAGAATACAAAATCTTATGTAAGAAAATGTGAAATGGTTTTCGATGTTGTCTGTTGATAAAGGAATTTAGTGGTTTTAACTTAAAAACGTGGCTGTATTTTCTCTTGGATAAAGTTATTTTTGCAAGGAAATAATGGTTTAAAAAAAAAAAAAACTTTGCTTTTCAATAGGAATAACACTGCCAATTTCAGGTTTTACGAATAAAGTAATATTTCTCCAATTGTGTATGTCTTTATAAAGACGACATGAAAAAATGGACCAATTCTCATGCAGAAACCTCCATTTTTAAAGCGAGAAAATAACAGCTATTTTTCGAATAAATAACACCCTTTTTTCCAAATAAATAACACCTATTTTCTTAAGTCTCTAATCATTAATACTAAATTATTACCCAGTATAGTGGTAGCATTGCCACATGCTCAGGCACTTTTTACTATCAACTTGGGATAAATATTTTAGATACACTCTAAACCAAACTATTTTGTTTGTAGCAGAAGTACTCTCTACAATACCTATTGCAGCGAACAGGTGTTGAAAAAACTGCCTCACACACTACCACCTCCACGCTACGATTAAGTACCACTACCACATTATGACCGTACCAATAGGTTGTTCCCAGGTCATCAGGTACGTTCCTTGTGGCGAGAAATGCAGGCAGGAGACCTTCGGTCGCGAGATATCTGCCACAACTCTCCAAGTGGACACGGAAGCAATCTTGATTCTGCCAACACACAGTACACATGGCAATATCCAGATTCCCAACAATTCCTGATTTTGCAATTTCCTTGTCTTTTCCCACAATTTACTGTCAATTTTTTTTAGTGCAAGAGAGCAAATTCCATTTTAAGAATTAGCAGCAATAAAAAAAAACTATTTATCAAAGTAATAACACTAAACTGCACAAACATAGGAAAAGTCCTCATTTCTATAGTTACTTCATGGTTATAACTTTCCTACAAAGGCCAATTCATTAAAAAGTTAACATAGTCCCTTGTTTTTCACAATATGTTATTCTTCTTGTATTTTGCAAACAATAACAACAATAGTAATAATTATTCCATAACAATAAGGTTAAATGCTTATTTTTTCCTGTATGCTTTAATGACTAATAAATAAAAACCAATTTTTCTGTTATCAAAAAAAAAAAAAAATAAGACTACACATTTTTCTGCGCCTATAACCATTTTCAATTTCCCTGTTTTCCAGCTTGTTGGGTATCACGAAGATGATGTCGCTGCAAGCGACATTACACGAGACAAGAAAATAACTCCACAGTGACTGCACTGACACATTCATTACCCCCTTTTCAGGCAGCAGGATAGTTTGAGAACCCTCTTTTTATATCATCTCTGAAGTTTGCAGACAACAGGCGTTAAAAATGGCCCATGCTTAAAACAGGTGCATAGTGTTGTTCAAATAACACAGTTACGCCAGCTGCTTTTATGCTTGCACAACTGCAAAATAAGTGATTTTTTTTTAAATTCTGCTGTTGAATGTAACTAACATGAAAAAAAATTGTGAAAAAACCACAAATTCCAAACAACACTAATATTTTTAAATATTTATTGCAGTTATAGTCCAATTATGCCATTTTTAGGAATTTTAGAAAAACGAAATATTAAACAAACATTTACAACATTTCTTTAAGTCTCAGTATTCCTTAACATAGAATACTTTTTGTTTGAAACAGTTATCTTTAAAATTTGTGCACTCTCATTGTACATTTCTAGTTGTCTGCAGGCCACCATTACAAAACAGTAGGCGCATCAGCTAAACTTGTATGGGTTATAGCGACTTTATAACCATTTTGATTCAACGTCATCCTATTTATGTCTACATATTAAGGTTCTTAGCGTATTTTAATATTTGCAGTTCCAGTTCAAACTAACTAACGTACCTCCTACAGACCTGACAGTAAAAAAGATGTTACCAGTTGATGTATGGAGCTTCCCACCAAGTTCCATTCCAACTTACCTATTTTCTAGCTGGATTTCCACACCTTGTGTTTGTTCTCGAGGTTTTGGAATCACAGGACTTATGGTAGCAGCCACACTGCGTTATGGCTTTTTTTTCCTGTCTTTGCAGCTCCAATGTTTATTTAACTTATTGGTAATCACAGAGAATACACAATATGTTGTTGAACGTGGCACAACTTCCAACCAGCATACAATAGCACAACACTATAATATGACAGACTGACGTCTTTTTTTTTTACATTAAGTGTACGCCTCACCAAGCGCACCAAGGGGAATATATTCCCTGCCATGAAAAGCTTGTCTATTCAGTGTTGCAGTACAGTTATGGGAGAATGAAAAGACTAAAAAATAGTCTAGTCTGTTAATAATACCTGCGAGATAAGATACAAAAATACTATGCTAAACAGAGTGCATATTTTTCTCTCTTGAACTAGGGTTTTGAATAATACATAAGCCTCCACATTCTGAACAACCTGCGCATGTCCACTGCTAGAGGTGTATGCTGACCAACCTAACCAAACACAGTATCGATAAAATGTAACAGTGGTGAAAATACACTCGTTAAGATAAACCAATGTAACACACACAAAACCTTCTTTAATAATTTGTGTAGGAAATTTAGGAGACTGGCCACCTGCATTCAATAAAAACATAAAAACTAAAACTTGGTACAAAATGTTTAAACATTTTCAACTTCTATACTAAGAATAGTGCTACCTGCAATCAATGCAAACCCAAAAATTTCACAAAAAATTATAAAACTAAAAAAATTTAAGATAGCCACACAACTGTTATATATTTCAGTTCAGTAAATTTTATGAGTACGTCAAACTTCTAAATGTACATTAGAAGTGATGTAATGCATTAAATCTGAATGCTTTCGACTTACGAGACGCCATTCAGCCAGGCGAAATATTTTCCTTGTGGGTCAAAAACCATCGCATTGCAAGACTTGCTGTCTTCTCGGGCAAATGCTGTGACCAGATCATAGTTGGGAGGGCCTAAGTTTATGGAAACTCCTGTTGATCCTCGAACTGGAAATCAGAAATTGACGAAAGAATTACCACATATTACAAAATTGCAACTCCAGTCTATACAATATTAACATTACTAGAATATACACTGCTCCACACAAAATTTTCCCAGCAATATACTTGCTCAGAAAATACACTCCCTCCCTAGCAGGTCCCCTCATATCCTCTATCCCTGGTCCATCGAATGCACAAGCATAATTAATCCCCTTCCTGACCAGTACTCCACTGGCCACCAACTTTGCCTTAGCAGATCTTCACCTTAATCTGTTTAGCAACCCCCTTAAGACCTGTGGCTTAAATGAAAGAGTTTATTTGTATGTTACTACATGATAAACATTTGGTATTTTCTACAGAATTCTAAACCATGAAGATTAAATTCACACTTGACTCAGATAAGGTTTCTATGAGATGCTTGTCAACTGTAGACAAAAACTGTAAAGACGTGCATTATAACCATACAATGTGATGGTTTCCGTATGAATATGGCAAAACCGTGTAAGTTAGCAAACATGGTATCTTATGTTAATCTAAAGTGGAAAACAAATATAATGCTGCAACCACACAAGACTAGTTGAAGCGTAAAAACAACAATCCATCTACTATTCTAGTTGGAAAAGAACCATCCCAGCATTCGCCTGGACAGACTTGATTTAAGCAAAATTCTAGATAAGAGAAAACTATAATTCGACATTACTAATTACAGAGAACACAAATTTACTAGGGGCATCGCAATTATCGCATTACATACTACCAAATGCTATAGTGGGGAGGGCTATGAAGACCAGGGAAATTGTTGGGTAAAACACGTAAAATGTATGTCAATGACATATTATTTGGTTCATTAACCAGGTTAAATGCAAGAAGACCTAACCTATTTCAACCTAACTTCACGATATGTGATTACAGGGAGAGAGTATGCAGACACGAGATAGTGTGTTAGATAAAGTATAAGTATGCTCGCGTCAGTTCATCCACCCCTCTGATTCACCTTTCGTGAAATTAGGTTTAATTTGGTTAAGTCTGCTGCCTTTTACATGACTAGCTGCAAAAGTACATAAGACCTTCAATTACCACACACACGCGCAATACTACAAAGTACAATTCACTATACTATATGCACTTTCCATGCTAAAACTCCAAATGTATTACATTACTCACCCATGGAAGCGGCAATCATAACTCCTAGGTGATTAATTGCTGATAAAGACTGACACGTTAATGTGTATTTAATTTGTCAAAACTCCAGACACTTACATTTCCGCACAAATATTACATTTTAACAATTCACATGGACATAATGGCACAGAAACACTTGCATTTTCGCAAAATAACTTGATTTAACATGTCACGGAATTAATCACAATGAAACACACGTAACAGCACTCGTAAAACACAAACCTCCGCAGTCAAATTTATACAGTGCATTGAATTTGCATACATTCCCAGCATACAACTGTGACGTAAACCAAAAAGGATGCACATTTGTTTCCTGTCTCTGTGAATCATTGGCCAATGAATGCATTGGAATGTATCATGGCGATACCCATCGTGTGTTGTCCGATTACGTGTATACTGCTGGTTTCACTAAAGACTGTTTGTGAAAATAACGTAAATACAATGTATGTGTAGAAAACATTGTGTTGACAGCGTTCCACGCTGACAAGAGCGTGGAACGAGTTTGATTTTCGCGTAGATGTCGTTTGGGCCGCTCATGGTGGTTACATTGAACATTTATGAATGTATGGTAAACAAACTTCACGCTTATACGGTTCATTTGATTGGTCAATCGAGGTTGTAGGTTGTTTGGTTTTGATATTATAGACCTTCAAAGTTGGGGTATACTTTAATACTCATCATGTATTTCGTACTACGACGTTAAGATTTCTCAATGTCCAATTTTGACACACACCATGAAATGAATGTATATTCGTCATTACCATTTACCAGTGCTCTTCGACTGCTATCGTGAAGAATTGAAACCACCTTCATCTTACACTGGACAAACTATTCAGCAGACACACAAATTTCATGCGCATTTGATTACACTACAACTACTCCTCCTTCAGAGCAGGTGTAAATTTTGCTGCACCAAATTACACCAGTGTAGCTACACCAGTTGAATTAAATGCTCACTGTCAACTTGTCTGACGTAATATCCGGTTGAATTAAATCATCTTGGTGCAGTTTTCCTTGCCAGTGTAGCTACACCGGTTGAATGAAACGAAGCTATTGATTGTCGTATTTTACAAACGGGCGATGGAAAATGTAGACGTATAATGGGGTGAATTTGCATCTGGAAAGACCCAAATACAGCTTTAAAAAAAATCAACCTTTGTTCTAAAAATACATCAACCACTGTACAACGCGGTGTTTCAACCAATTGTGGATCCATAGATTAATTGCCAAATACGAGGCTAAAAATTGTAGAACCGCATGGCGACGTCATATGAAGTAAACAAAAGACAGTCCCATTACAGACTTTAACACGCTATTAATGAAAAAAACTCTCAAGATTCATTTGTATTCTGTTGACAAGTAATGAAAGTTACTTTTCCAACGATAGGAAAATTACAAAAAAATTATCACACATAATTACATTGTAAACATTTCCCAACGCTCTGTGATCAGAAACTGTAAAGGACTACAAACCAAAATTTAAAATCAAAACATCATACACGGCATATAATGCATATCTATAATCAAACACGCGCATGAAAGGATCAAAAATGCAATACGAACACGTGTCAATAGTGTCGCCGACAACTAAAAGTATAGACACGTATGGAATGACGGACACATTCTAAAACCCACCCAGTAATTACAATATAAGTTACAATAACATCGAACAGATAGATAGAGTGTAAAGGACACAAACGTGTCAATAATATTCTAATGAAATTATTACATAACTTCAAATAAAGCAAAAACATATGCTCACCCGCAACAACAGGGACGTTGAACGCCATCTTTTTTTACATGGAACAACCGAACAACGTGAACTACAGTACACACTAAATTGGAAGAATAATTTCGAGGGGCAAACATAGCAAAAAATAATGAAAAAAAATTAATTTGAAATAATATTCCCTACAATTGAAATTAATTTAACCAAAATTCTAGATAAGAGACAAAAATGAAAATGTATTGCAGAAAAGCGAAATTTATTGTTTTTTTTGTCAGCAGTATTGTTAAATTTTTTTATACAGTTTTAGACATACACATTAAACAAGATAGTATTAAACAGTCCTCGTAACTCGGTTACGTAGCACGAATCTGACACCCGACACCTGTCAGTAATGAAATCGCGATAATCCCAGCGCATCGCCCCAACATGCTGCCGGACTAGCTGGCTGCACTGCAATGATACAACAGCAACGTGACTCCTAACATTACAGACACCACAAGTGCAAACAAATAATCTAACAAGACAATGTGGTAAATATCATAAAGAAAGTGTATCAATTTAATATATTAACATAGTGCCATTAATTTCAGTTCTGTGTAAAGTGCGCTACTAATGGCCTTATAACCCAACATACTTGTACAGTACAGTTATATTATGTCCAAATCTGCTGTAGGCAGATTACAATATGTAAATTCAGATCAAGAATTACAGACTGTGTCTTGCGACTGGTTGTCTTAATTTTACATTTAACTATGGTCTTAGCTGCAGAACACTTAGCTGACATCGGCAGTATTGGCTCTTCCTCCCACCGGTCATGGGAGGTCTTTTGAGATAAGTAATCCTTGTCGGCAAGAACGCGCAAGTTTCGTTTTGGTCGAACTGCACTATGCACTCTTGGCGTAATGCGGTTAGTGCGACCTGATGTAGCTGGTTTAGTAATTGCTACTGCGGTGGTCAAAGTGGTTACAAGGAGCTCATGGACGCGTGGCTCACGTTATATTTATCCTCTATCAGTCGGATGTAAAAATGTTGATTCCCTGCATATTTGATTTGATTGAATTTATAGTTTGTTTATTAGACATTGACCCTTTATATAATGAGACAAGACAATGAACAGTAATAACAATATTCACACAGACCAGCACGCAGCGCTCTTCTGCAGTAATGGCAGGTTACATCAATAAACTGGAAAAAATCAAAAAACAAAAATGAGTACATGAGCGGGGAAAAAATAACCAAAAACACCAATGATAATAACTAAGTAAAGAAAAAGAAAAGAATAATGGAACACAGAAGGATATAGAGTGTTAGGGAACTTAAGGAAAAGGAAGGTACTAATGATAAAAATAATTACCAATGAAAGAAATGGTGTATTCTGCGGGACTAGGTGCCCGTACTACCATTGACCGAATTACGAGACGTATGTAATGTGTAAACATATAAATAACGTGAAATAAGGAAAAGGAACAGAATACAGTGAACAGGGGCAATGAAAATTAGAATCTGTAAATATTGGACAGGAAAATCCTGCAGGACTAGAAGCCCACAGTGCATTAGATATTAGTGTATAAAAATAACGGGATAAATTAAAGGAAAATCGTTGTGTATGGAGACAGGAAACCAGCGGGATTTAGTGCAGGTAAATAATACCCTGTGGGGCGGGGCGCCCGCACAACCACGTCAATAGTGAATACAATGGAAAGAGGGAGAAGTATTGATGTTGTGACATGTGGAACTGTGGTGTCCACAGAACCTTAGGTGTACAATGTATTGCACGTCAACACGACCATGTCAATAGTTAATACAATGGAAAGAGGGAGAAGTATTGATGTTGTGACACATGGAACTGTGGTGTCCACACCACCATAGGTGTTCCATTTACTGTCATATAGGGAAGTCTATGCAGAACAAGAAGGAAATTTGAATAACGAAGTGGATATATGTGGAGTACTGCAAAGCTAAGATGCCAGCACAGCCATGATGTTATCATAATATGTAGTTAAGAAAATAGTTCAGGAAACAAGCCAAGGAACAGAAAATATGGAAGGAAATTACGAGAAGAAAGGATAATTAACTTAAAATAGTGTCACACATTGTGTGAGGAATTCGTAAAAATACTCCTATATTACGAAAGTAGGACCTCAATCAAACAGACATATGTAATGAAAAATCACCCCTACACATTTATTGGGCACCCGATAGTAAGTAGAAACATGAATAAACGCACAGACATGATAACACTACAAAATTACACACAAAAACATACTGACCAAATACACAATTACGACTAGGGCCATCAATCCAGATATTTATGAAAATGGTGCAATAATAAATACAATATAGATGGCCCCGCACTCCTAAAGTGGTAAAATTTGTCAAACGAATGACATAAATAGACCCATAATAATTACTTGCAGCAGGATTGCTGCAGACCTCGAAAGTTATTATAATAAACATGTAACGAGAAAAATACTCCTGTACCAAAATTGGGGGAAACCAAGTGTTACATATATTCACTGTATACCCATAATTACCATTTTAGTTAGCGACCAAGTCTTTTTCTACACTGATGAAGAAATTATTTAATAGTTCACACACCTTTTGAGAGTTATTGATGGATGGGGCATTTCCCAGTTTTAGTGTAAAACATTCTTTAAAGTTTTTACCATATTTTAATTTATAAAATATTATTTAAAATCTAAAGGCTTCTCTTTAGTTATCGTTTGCTTTATTGACCTCATTTGTATAATATTAAGTCTTTAAATCTTTTTTAAGATACATGATTTTGTTTCTGACTTTTTGTATTCTATCAGAAGTAGCATGTTTAGAGGTTTTTTCTTTAACTTGCTATTTCGTTTCTGACTTTTTTGCATTCTATAAGAATTAGCATGTTTAGAGATGTTTTATTAACTTGCTATTTCGGTTTATTTATAAATTGAATTAATTATTTATTAACCAAAGGGGATCTATTTCCCCATTGGTAGTTTTCTTTTTTGCAGTATTTATTTTTATTTCGCATTCATTATCTCACTATTTTAAGCATTAGCAAATTTATTATTGCCAATAAATATGCTCTTGTAATTAGAATCAAAATTAAATTGAAATTATATTTAGTTGAATATTTGACAATTTCTTTTGTCCTTTTATGCTGAACCCAACATACTTTGAATTTTTGTTATTTTAATTTAACTATAGTGGATAATGTAAGTTGATATAATGTTATGGCACTGCCCCGCCGATACTGTTTTGCATTGCAAATCCTGGTCACTAAGTCAGTTATTATATTTGATAATTTGTACTCATATTCGGAATTATTGGCTATTACATGATCAATTAATGATTATCAATTTTCAGTGTCACATGTAGGGAACAAATTATTGCATACGACAAGACATAGTATTGCATATGACAAAAACACGTGAGCTAGTAGACTTTTGTAACATTCAAACGCTTGTCTACATTGTGTATGTCAACATAAAAATCACCAACGATGACAAATTATTGCATATGACAAGATTTAGTATTACATATTACAAGATTTAGTATTACATATAACAAGAACAGGTGAGCATAGTAGATTTTTGTAACAATCAGAATGCTTGTCTACATTGGGTACGTCAATATTAAAATCACCGACGATAATCAACCTTTTATTTTATTCTGGCACGGTTGACTATCAAAATATCTGTAAATGTTTTTGCATTGGCCTGTGAAGGATCAATCCCCCCAGGAGAGCTGAACCCTCATACGCCACCGGATGGCATTTAGTGTTGTGAGACTGGAAGCCGAAACTCCCATAACTCACAATGTGTTTGTGAAGCAAAAGCAGCCTGACACTTTCTCAAATCATTGGGCTGGTGGCAGGGGCAGTGTACTGTGGAGCTTTGGGCACAGGGCCCTTATTTAGGCTAGTTATTTGGTGTTGCCTATTTTTAAGTACAATTACGTTTTTGTGTGCTCGGCGGGGAGTGAAGCTCCCCTCCAGTCACCCGGCTGGAGTGAATGTTTTGTCGTGATGTATGTCTAGCATGTTGAATGTTGTTTGGAAGTGTGCTAATTAATTTCGCATGTAGTGTGTCGGTGAGTCCCTAATCTCCCGATGTGTCCTATACAGGTCTCCATCGCCCCCAGAAGAGTAAATAGAGCTATTAAGTTACTGGTTGTTGTTCTTAATAGGAACAATATGCTGTACCTTCAGATTTATTAAATACACAATTGACCCACAATTTATGGAAATAATCATATTGTAATTTTCAATAACAGAAAATATTTATTGTTTTATTTTCTTGTGCTATTTCATCAAGGTTCATTTATATGTGATTTAACTTTTTAATTCCGAATTTCATTTCATGCTCTCTTTATTTGGTTAGTGGCTAATCTATGAAACCGAAGGAAAAAGTACTTTCTATCTTCTTTGTGCCACTGGTAGTTGCATTTTGTTGTTCGTCAACGAAGATAATGAAGTTAGGTTTCAATGCGATTTATTTTGTGAGTTACCATAATTGTGTTCTGTTTATTTAGAAATTTACGTTAACAACGTGTGTGACTATTTACATTCATTTTGTTAAACTTTTGGTATATGTGGTTTTCAATCGGAGGATAAAATACGATTTAAGTAATTAAAGGTAATATTTTTTACTTTTAGTAGTTTTGGTATGTATAATTTACGTTATAGTCTAGTAATTCAAGATTAATGGCTGATTTCGTTTGCAAAATAATGATACTAGTTTGTAATGCATAATGCGTTGTATCCGAAATGTAACGGTTAACGGAAGTTGTGGCGTCATTTAGGCGGTACGAAGTAGCCATGTCGAATTCACCGAGACCACGTGCTGGAGAAAAGTCATCCAATTTCAGTGTGATGTAATTTTTCTGTGACTGGTAGTATATTTTGTTAATTATATTGTAGCTGGGGTTAGTAGTTCGGGTTTGTTACAATTGCTGGTAGCTGAGATGTGAAATCTTTGTAGTTGGGCATGAACTCTGTTGGGCGGGAATTTCTTGTAACTTCCCTTGTCGCAATTTGCAAGTTATTTCTCTTTTGGGTTAGAATTGTTTCGTGTGATTATTTTTTTTATTTAGAGTTGAACAGTTGAACATACATCGTATGTGAAATCAAAAGGGTATTTTCGGAAATTAATAAAAGTTTAAATTTTTTTTTGCTCCGCCAAAAGAAATTCCGAACTGAATTCAATTAATAATTTGAGGCGGGAAATTATCCAGATTAGGGGTTTTTCCGTAAAAAAAAAAAACTCCGAAAAGTTGTATATTTTTTCTACTGATTACGCAGAACACGAATATACTAGGGTTATTATTAACGTATGACTAATTTTGTAATATGTGCCCATTTAACCTAACCCCACGGTAAGTGAATCACTATTTTACATTTTTAAACTAACCTAGGAGTGTTGGGACACGAATATACTAGAGTCATTAACGTATGACTAATTTCGTAATGTGTGCAAATTAACCTAACCCCACAATGAGTGAATCACTATTTTTNAGAGTCATTAACGTATGACTAATTTCGTAATGTGTGCAAATTAACCTAACCCCACAATGAGTGAATCACTATTTTTCATTTTTAAACTAACCTAGGATTGTTGGGATTTAAACTAACCTCGGATTGTAGGATTTTATACTAACCTCGGATTTNTATTTTTAAACTAACCTAGGATTGTTGGGATTTAAACTAACCTCGGATTGTAGGATTTTATACTAACCTCGGATTTTAGGTTTTTAAACTAATCTCGGATTGTAGGATTTTAAACTAACCTAGGATTGTACACTAACCTAGGATTGTACATTAACCTAGGATTGTAGGGTTGTACACTAACCTAGGATTGTAAGGTTTTACACTAACCTACGAATTTTGGATCTAAGGAATTTAAAGGACCGTAAAACACACCTAAGTAGGCGGCTGGTGCAATTCTTCTGTCAACGGCCAATTCAACCTTACCTCACTCAACGATACACCATGTACCACCAAAACTCCACATACACAAATATAACACCTGAAGCACTCGTTCATAGCCGAATATTATGCACTGAAGCACTCGTTAATAGGCGAATATAAACTCACAGAAGCACTCGTCCTTGCTTTCTCCGTTTTAAATCCGCCAGATTGGAACATCTTGATTGATGCCGGTAAAATAACAGTGGCTACTAAGCTGTTTGAAAAATTATCCGTTAAATCATGTGTGACGCGTCGCCGTGACGTTAGAATATTTTGAAGCCAATAAGGTGACGGCAGGAATCATGACGTAACCAAACATAATAACGAGAGGTAAACAAAGTGCCGAACTGGTACTTTTAACTATTTTGTTTAATACGTTTTACTTATTTTAACATGACCCTCTTCTGAATATGAACTAGGTAAGCTGTGCAGAATCTATTAATGCTACTTTTGTTGGTCTAGGATGTTTTGTTCAGAAAAGCCGCTAAACTCGATAATCACCAGAAATATAGATCAACTGTAGGGGGTCAAAGCAAGAAACTGAAGGTTTCATTGGTAGCAATGCCTTTATTACAATGCACGGATACGTAAGAAAACAAACTCTGAAACGCAAGCGGAACAAGCCTAAGACTTGTGATGAATTTTAACCATTGTACAATACGAAGAAACAGACATTCTTGCAACTTACGAAATCAAAAACACTCAGCTGTTGCAAATTACTGAATTATATTTCATATATTTTGTAAATTTTTTACAGTGTTTAAATATGCTTAAATACTACTGCTGAACTATGTGCACTTAATTATGAAAACACAAATGATAATCGCAACTACAAATGGAAGGACTTATTGTTGTATATACATCAATGACCACACCAAAGAATGGCAACAAACCAGATACTAGATTCGTATTGGGTACACCGACATTTAAGTGTTAGGAGATGTTCAGCTTTCTTATGTTTATAATAATAACCAACACCTGCAATTAGTCTACCGCCTGGTGGCGAACTCTCTCGCCTCTCTCTACCTGACCAAACTCTTCTTCCATGCCCTTTGTGAAGTTTGCAACCCCTCTCACAGATACCAATTCCTCCTGCAACACAATCCACTCTCTCATATCTCTCAAGCATAGACTGCCTACCCCGCTCTGTTCTCAAAGCCCTTGAAGCTTCTCACTGTTTCCTCTCATCCCTCTGAACATTCACTTACTTAGCTGACAGCACAAACTTCCCCACCCTCCCTCTCCAGTCACCACCTGTACATCCTGACCAGCCTTTGAACTTTCCTCCTGTTTTTCAATGAGTTCCACCACATTTCTNCTCCAGTCACCACCTGTACATCCTGACCAGCCTTTGAACTTTCCTCCTGTTTTTCAATGAGTTCCACCACATTTCTTTTATCACTGATGGCCTATAGTTCCCTTCATCCTCACCATCGTGCCCCTGTCTTCTCCACCTACCCTTCACCTATCTTGCTGGCCTTTGCACCTTCTCTAGCTCTCGCACCTCTGCTGCAGCATATTCTAACATTGGCCGTACCATTGTGCCATATGCCTTCACTTCACCGCTGACTCCCTTCAGCACCCTTCCCAACATACCCAAAGCCCGTCTTCCNCCATTGTGCCATATGCCTTCACTTCACCGCTGACTCCCTTCAGCACCCTTCCCAACATACCCAAAGCCCGTCTTCCCTTTGCAACCACCCTCTCTACCTGTTTTTTTTCCATCAGAGGTCATCCTGAAATACAATTCCTAGATACTTATAATCTGCTGCTTCTTCTACCTCTTGCCCCTCCCATCTGTACATGTCCCTGCTTATCACAGTCTTCTTCATCAAATTCCCATGGGGCACCTTATAGAATGCCTTCTCAAAGTCAATGAAGCAGGCATCCACCTACTTCCCCTCATTAACTGCCTGCACCAGATCCTCTTAGACTCGCTGGTCTGTAGCTGCCAGACCTCCTCCTATCCTCCCCCTGTTTGTTTATTGGGTTCACCAATGCATCCCTCCAACCCTGTGGCAACTTAACCTTTCCTAAGGACTTTGTAAACAACACCTCCAAATATTTCACTAACTCTCTTCCACCAAACTTAACCGCTGTGTTCCCTGTCCCGTCTGGTCCTATGGCCTTACTGCTCTTCAACCCCGTGATTACCATTGCTATCTCCCACTCCTTCATCTTAAACTTATTAAACAACCCCTAATCCCTATTAGTCTCCCTATTCCAATCCTCCTGTGCCTCAAACACTGACAAGTACTGGCCTTGCAGCATCTCCGATTTTTCTTAGTCATTTGTCGCAGTCCTGCCATCCCTACCTTTCAGCAGAGGGATCCCTTCTTCTCCTTCCCTTACTTTTTTAACATACCTAAACATTTTCCCCCATTCCTTTCCTTTTCGTTCTTCCAATATCTTCCTTAAAAATATATTTTTCGCCTGTTTGATCATCCTTTCAGGCTCCCTTCCCATTTGTTTCATCAATTCCTTAGCTCTTGTCATCTCTACATTTCTCTACTCGACATCTATATTTCTACACTTCCTCTTCATTTTTTTAATCTCCTGGCCATAATTGGTGGATCTCTCCCAGACTGTGATCTTTTCTTTGGCACAAATTTCTCCAACATAACCTCTATTCTTCTAAATTCTTTCCATGATCCTTCCACACTTTCCTCCATAAAGCACTTTTCAAACCTATCCCTCCGGAAGATTTCTGCCGTTCTTCCCTCATCCTGCCAAGCCCAATTTCCACAACAGGAATATCATGATCGCTTATGCCATCCAATACTATGTGTGTGTAAGTTATCCGCGTCGGCTTCATTGTTCAGTATCCGCGTGCGTCATTGTTGTAAAACGTGTCTTATGGAATATTAGTGAAAATATTTTCCAAATAATTACAATGAGCATCAGTGGTATACGTGGTGCTCAGTTAATTAAGTATTTTGAAATTGACCTTTGAAATGTCACTTCCCCGATCTACATATTTTTAATGGAGGTAATTATCTAGTTTAGGGGCTTTTCTGAAAAACACAATAAAAATTTTAAATTATGATATATTTCTACTTTACTAATGATGCAGAACACGAATATACTAGGGGCATTACTTTAAAATAAGTGCAACATATTTTAAAAAATTGAACAAGTTTGTGAGATGACTGTTTCTGACAGTTTGTTTTCGTTTATGAACGAAACGTTTTATGCCAACAAAAGTGGTTTTAATGAATTCAGCATAGCTTACCTAGTTGATATTGAAACGGCCGTAGTGTTAAAATAAGTAGAACATATTAAAAAAAACTTGCGAAATATGTTTGTTTGTGTCTATTAACGTCAGAGGAATTATACCAGCCCCCTACCTAGGTGAGTCAATTTACATTCTTTTGGTGTGTTTTACGGTTCCTTTAAATCCCTGCAATCCTACATTCGTATTTTAGTGTAAAACCCAAACATCCTAGGTTAGTGTAAAACCCAAACATCCTAGGTTAGTATAAAACCCAAACATCCTAGGTTAGTGTAAAACCCTACTATCCTAGGTTAGTTTAAAACCCTAACATCATAGGTTAGTGTAAAACCCAACAATCCTAGGTTAGTTTAAAAATGTAAAATAGTGATTCGCCCATCGTGGGGTTAGGTTTTGTTAGGTTAGGTGGGCACATATTACGAAATTAGTCGGACGTTAATGCCCCTAGTATATTCGTGTTCTGCATCATTAGTAGAGTAGAAATATATCATAATTTTAAATTTTTATTGTGTTTTTCAGAAAAGCCCCTAAACTAGATAATCACCTCAAAGGCATATATTTCAAAGACACATTACAAACTACTCAGGAATGCAATGCAAAAGTTGAACAACTTCCAACTTCTTGCATTTTTGCTTGCGTTTTGCACCTTCTAAATTAGCATTAATCAATTACAAAATTGTTTTACGCTCTTACAGAACGCTGTGATTTGTAGTTGTATTATTTGCTTGTACAATGATTTATGCATATATTTAAACTTTGAATCGCTAATTGCTATAATTATGTATTTAAAAATTTATTATCTCCATTTTGCTAAGAAAATTTTACAATGTTCTTAGAAGTTCTTCATTCATGCATTTAAAAACTATAACCAGAAACTTAACAATAACAAAGCTTAAAATTATAAAAAAAAAATTTCTGCATTAAGCAAATGTGTTTGACGAAAGGCAAAACATATTTACTAAAAATTATTATTGGAATAAGTTTTTTGTACATGTTTGATATTTTCATTTTGCAATGTTGGTGAAGTCTTGCATCGTGCAATGTTTATAAACTATCATAATTTTCTTCTGTTGCGTCATTGCATTCTTAAGTTTTTGCACAGTTTATACACCTGGCATTGGATATGATAAGGAAAGAAGTTTCATGTCATGACTAATAAAGTGTGTTAGGTAAACATCTGTGACTACGTAAATAATTAATTTTGTTTTCTGTTTTTTCATACATATACATTTAAGAACTAGCAACTTTGTAAAAAATTGACTTCTAATTTCAGTTTCACTTGGATGATGTTTGAATAGAGGGATCAGGGCTCCTGTCTCCGCCTGCTGGTAGTGGGCTAGTGAAGTTGACGGAAGTTTATCTTTCGATCTAGAAATTATGCACAGTATAATAAAATTAATCTAGAAATGTTGCCCTCTTTCAATTACATTTACAGTGAAACCTTTATTATTTGTTTTTTATGGGACCTACTGGAAAAAACTCAGAATGCGGGAGAACTCAACATGTGGACCACTCTCCTCAAAAAGTAAAACCTAACCTTAAAAAAAAACTATGCATTTTCATTTTTAGGTATACTGAGTTGATTGCCTGTAATGAACAGTGTGCATATCTTAAATACTGGATGAAAAATCATATCTCATAATCATTCAATACAGGTATTGTATTATAAACTATTGCAATGCACTTAATGCATTACTCACCAAAAGCCTCATTTGCAGTGGTGTCCAGTGTTTCACAGGAAGAGAAGAATACTTTTTAAATATTTAATATTCCTGGGATTTATTTTCAAAATTTCCTTAGCACACTATAAAAATATTGTAGCTAGATGAAGACAAAAAATAATTAACAACTGTACACAAGCAAATAACTACCTTCATTCTTGCACTTTTAATTCAAAATGGAATGAAAATTACATCATAATTTATGTATTTTCAAAACACCTAATTATTTCTTCTTGAAGAAGTCTTTAATTGACTATTGCTTTGTCTCTGCAATACATTTCATACTATACAATGAAGCCTCCAGTTTAAGAATGTTTGCCTGATCTAAATCTTCAAGTTTTTTAGCGTAGCAGAATGCTCTAACCCTTTCAGAAGCATCGCATGCTTCTGAAAATGATGGCACAGAGTCCTCCGAGACCTGTGTATCTTCTACTTCTTCACTGCTTTCTGGAGTTAGAACTTCACCGCACAATTTGTCAACAGTCTGGGCACCACATGTGGCGAGTTCACCGTCACAACTTTTGTATGCATCATAGTCGAGTGTTGAGTAATCTGCTTGTTTGTTACTCTGTCTCACGGACTCATTGTTTCACAGCATATGCTTGCTTCATGTCCCAGGGGTTGCCACACAACTCTGGGGCAGTAGTGTCTCAGGAATTAAATTAAATTTGGGATCTACAATGTAAACGAAAGGTGCTATCTGGCAGGAGGTATTTTGCATTTTCAAGGCCTAAAAGTGTGGTAATGTTAAGAGTGACATATATATATATATATATATATACACACACACACACACACACACTCAGCAAATGTCTGGTCGCATTCATATGCAAGGCACTAAACTGGTGTGCTATTGTCTCAACTCGCTGCTATTGGATGTTCGAGGCCATGGTGTTGTGGTGGTCAGACCTCTTGTCTCTTCCTAGATGAACCAAGATGGATTCCTGGCAGGATTGCTCCCAGATTTTTGCATGTGGGAATTGTGCCGGCCAATGTTACTGGTCGGCAGATTTTCTTGGGGATTTCCAGTTTCCCCTGCCCTTACATTCCTGTTCTATGCCATACACACTTTACTTCACCCTCGTTGGTTCTCAAGACATCAATATAAAGAACTGCCCAAATGTATCCACTTTATGGGACTATCAGTTCTGTCCCTATCATGTTTGTTGTCTCTCAACTCGCCTCTATGGGACGTTCAGTGGTGACTTATCATTTCATGGTGTTATAATAGACAAAATGTTCATGCCCTTGTGCTATAAGTAGCCTGTACCGTAAGTTTTATAGGTACTTAAAAATGATAGTGAAACACTCTAATTGCCCTTTTTCAGTTAAGTACACATTGAAGACTTCACGGAAAGTTTCTTAAATGCTATTAAGTAGAAGTTGCACAAAAATATTGAACATTTTTAAATGGCCACTATACAGTCTGTTTAGGAGTCTGGGCATGTGATGGGAAGAAAGTCACTAATAAAACATTAATTCCATATTTTTTTACATATGGTAGTTTGCATGTAAGTGTGTGCCCATGCATATCACATTTACATTACGTGCTGTGCGGAGAGCTCGAGTGGCAATCAGCTGTACAGACGTGGCAGACCGTTGAACATGTGTTGCAGGCATGGCGGATGACTTTGATGGGGATGATGTGGTGGACGACTTTGACGACGTGGAAGAGGAGGAAAACATAGACGAGCTCGACCAGCAGGAGGAAGATGAAGCTGGGGAGAACATTGAGCTGGTGGCCCCTGGGGATGCAGGTGGTGGGGTGCACAAGTCAAAACGTATCACCACGCGCTACATGACTAAATACGAGCGTGCGCGGGTGCTGGGGACGCGTGCGTTGCAGATAGCGATGTGTGCCCCGGTCATGGTGGAGCTGGAAGGGGAGACGGACCCGCTGCAGATCGCCATGAAGGAGCTGAAGCAGCGCAAGATCCCAATCATCATCCGTCGCTACTTGCCCGACAACAGCTACGAGGACTGGGGCATTGACGAGCTTATTATCGTCGACCACTGAGCGGCAGGTGTAATGGCTTTTATGCAGGCAGGTTTCACACCATGTTTATTAACTTTTGTAATTTATTCTTGAGAAAGTAATATATAAATTAAGAAAACAGTTTATTCACTCTGCTCAAGTGCAAGCATAAAAAGTGTGGCAGATACATGCTACTATATGTAAATTAATTGTCTCACTAATTTATACCTGGTACATATTTCACTAAATTCTCTATATAATTACACACATTAACTTGGCAAGTACAGATCACACATCTAAGCGAACAGGAGCTGTTGTGATAGCTGTAATGGCTTCATAATTAAATAAGCAGATTAAGAAGTACCTTGTTTTTAATTTCAAATTCTGTACTTGTGCATGAATAGCATACTAGAAAAGCCACTATTTGTGTGGAAAAGAATTGTTGGCAAACGTGTTTATAAATTTGATTTCATGTCTTTTGTTCTGCAATACGACAGCCAGTGTAGCTCATGTGCTGATTCATTGCAGAACTTGAGAATTGGGGAGTATGTTTAGAGGAAAATACTGTATGGCGGTAATGTTTTATGAATAGTGTAAATGTTACTGTAGGAAGTGAAATCTTGCATTAAAGCAGAGTGACCATTGAATTACAATATGTAGTCCTTTGAAAATAGTTACAAATTTTTGTCAAAATTAATTTTATTTTTGTGCATTATCATTGGAGCAATGCATCTTACTTTCACAACTACAGTACAACCCACGTTTATCTTTGGAAAATTAGAATGCTTTATTTTTATACTTATTTTTTTTTTGTACCACTGAAATTTATGCATGTGATTTTTGTCAGTTGAAAGTCTGAAATAAAGTATTTTTGACTCTTAAGAGTTTTGTCTTCTTAGTACAAGTAACTAACTGCCTGGAATTCTGATGTACACCTTGAATTCTATGATACAGTATACACAATTTTGTTGTGTGTTTCTATCTTCAGTCTTAAGAGGTGGCATTTTGGGTGCTGTATCGCAAATTTCTTGGCTGTGTAAATAATTTACAGATTTTTTATTTATTTTATTAATTTATATAACTGTACATTTTATTTGGTAATGCCAAGGCCAGTGTTGGAACTACGCTATTTACAATACTTAAGGTTACATCCTGTTAAACATTAAATATGGCAATATAAATGGTTGGTTTTGTCATTCTTGAACCACATGTTTTCTGGTGTTTTCTCTCTTGTACAATTGTAATATTACCTGGCATTATCATTAAAAATAAATTTAAAATGTTGTATTTTTTTTCTTTTATTTTAGTGTGCCTAGATAAGCAATTTTTTCCCCACTGTAAAACTACATCCGTAAGAAATAAAAGAATGAAGTTAAGAATTTGTAAGGAAATGCTGTAATGAAGTTATGAATTTTGTGAGGAAATTTAACTATACATATTTATTCGAGTAACATCTTGTATAACTTTTTTCTTTGTCATTTCTGAATGCCCTAAACATGTGCAGTCACACTGCAATTAGCTGAATAGCATTTCCATTTGGTTGTAGTAATTTAAAATTGTAAGCCTAATCATTTGGTTTTTAAGTATTTATTTTGCCACTTTTTAAGTAATTACAACTGATTTATATGTCACTTGTTCCTAGTTGTAAACACCCAATGTTAATAGTTTGATTCCAGGCTGTAATGTGGGGTATTTAAGGTGGGAATTGTCTTGCAGGAAAGGTGTTGAAAACTTTTTTTCTTCAAACCTAATAAAAAATTTATTTCCAGGTTGCATAATTTATAATGGGGTTGCAAGGTGCCAACACACTGTAAAGAAAGAACTTTCAAGAGTTACTAGAAGGTAGGAATGATAAATCTACATAACGAACAAAGAATTTACTCAGTCTTGTTAAGAACAACAGAAAACCATTTTATGCTACAGGAGGCATTCGGAGATAATACCATGAGCAAAGGCAAAACCTTTTTTTGTAAGCCCTTTCTTTAGTACACACACATACTTCAAGGATGAATGAACACTCTGGAAACCNACCATGAGCAAAGGCAAAACCTTTTTTTGTAAGCCCTTTCTTTAGTACACACACATACTTCAAGGATGAATGAACACCTGTCAGTGACAGTGAGCAAGCACACACTGGAAACCATATCAAAAGCTCACAACGCTGCCCTTACAGATTGTTGGTAAACCTCCATCTTCAATGTTATAACCCTTGCAATGAGCCTTGGATTTCCTCCNACAACGCTGCCCTTACAGATTGTTGGTAAACCTCCATCTTCAATGTTATAACCCTTGCAATGAGCCTTGGATTTCCTTTTAATCCTCCCCCTCCACTGTTTACCGANATTGTTGGTAAACCTCCATCTTCAATGTTATAACCCTTGCAATGAGCCTTGGATTTCCTCCACTGTGCCCCGTGTGACTTTTTCCTGTTCCCCAAAATAAAATTATGGCTGAGATGGCACTTTTATTATTGCAGTTGATATCCGGGCAGAATTTCAGTAGGTCCTCAATGCACTTAACTTGAGACTTTAGGGATTCATCTTGGGGGAATTGCTAGAACCACCATACATGCTGGCTGGTGACCACATCTTGACCTAACAGGTGGTCAGATGTAGCATTGAACTTGAAGAATCCTGTCGTCAATAATAATCTCCTAATTATTTGTATAAAATATATCTTGAGATTTTATCGTACAATGACAAAACTTGTTAGTAGTTCCTATCTAAAATTTTGAACTTCTTAAATTTATGATAGGACTTTTCTGTGGACAGCACAGTTGTATTATCTATGCTTATTTTTAATTTGATTGTCTGGTACATTGATACAGTATATTATGCACAAAATGCAGGATGTGTAATGCCAATAGAAATTAGATGTGGCCAAGGTTTTGCTATTGTGCAGCCTACGTACCAAACCTGTGCCTCTTGAGGTTAAATGGGGAGTGGGTGTTAGAAATTCTTTCTCCTGGTATTAATTTTTAAGATGTTTGTTTCAAACAAAAAGTAGTCTACACGACACATTTATTGAGGAATATTGGCTTGTCAAGAAATCTTGCCAATTTTAGTTTGATTTGGTTTTTTTCTAAAGTTACATTGCACAAGAAATTAGAATGAATCAAATTTGTTGAACATTTCTTAACGTGGTAATATTCTCAGAGAAAGTGGTGTTGAATATAATTTTTTTGAACTGTTATCTTTGAAACTGATGCATTTGGAAGATATATTCTTTAACGTTGATTCCCTGTTTAAACTCATGGCTGCAAGCTTGGTAGGTAGAGCTCTTGATAGTTGTAAATCATGATGATTGTACAATTTTTTTGGGCGTAATACAATGATTTTTCAGTGTAAGTTGTATTTGTGACCACCTTCGACATACAGGATTTTGCAGGTCGTTTAACAATTTGGTATGTCCGTGTTAGCGATGCTGTTCCTGGAAGATGCCGGTTGGTGTGGGGCCAATATTGGGCACTGTGGGCAAGGAACATCAGAAGGCACCTAGTGTGTACGACTAGGTGCCTCTGATTCTTCCTACCCCACAGTGTCTGCCATTCACCGTTGCTGCTACGCACTTGCTGGAATTTCTGAAGATTAAAACACTAAGCCAGTTTTTCCTTGCTTGTGGTTGAGAATTTGACTTGCATTTGTGAAAAGCTTGTGGAATGAAAGATGGGAGTTGTAAATAATATACCTCTGCTCCTTTTTTTTTATATACAGATTCTAAATTAGATGCTGTACAAAATACTCATAAATTCTTGATTCTATTTAAAAAATTTAAGTGTGTTTAGAGTAGCCGAATATAATTAAATAGGACAAATTTTGTTGATGCAAAAATAAAAACTTTTTCAAATGGAAACACATTTATAATTTAGTATAAGGGTTCCTGCCTACCTGGCGCTTGAACTGCATTACTAATTCACGGTTTTCTGCAAATCTATTAAATGTGCGTCCAATGTGCTGACCTATGAAAAGAACACACACTTCAGATGAGGGTTGTTGACTGCTTTCAAGATGTTGCACTCATTTCAGAGTACTTCAAAATGGCTTTTTCAAAACTCTGTAGTTCAAAATATATGCATCAGATAATACAAAACTACTAGAGAGCAGTGCACTGAACCTTTCTACAGACTTTCCATCAATAAAATAGGGTCACCGCTGAAAGTCCCATAGACGTGCAGTGTGACTAGAACACTGCACGCCAGTTGAGTCCAGCGATGGCGTCCCTTATCGCTACCGTGCTTCTCCACCTCAAAATGAGCTCTATGTGGGTGGGAGCCTTAATGGGTTGATTCCTAAATTCAAAACTCTAATATATTTGGGCAGATTCTAGATTAAAGTTTCTGTAATTGTTTTGCAGTGTGTTCATAAACTAAATTTTCTCTGCCTTACCTCTTGAAATTTCTGTTGCAATAGTTATAAAAGTTTTCATTGTAATTTGGTGTGAATGCTACACACTGGGCATATTTTCTGGAAAATGCGTGGTCATTGTTTACTATTTGCAACTTTGCAAGTTACTTCCCTTTAATGTGTTGTAAGTAATAGAAAAGAAGTGCTGTGCATAAAGCAAAGATTATCCAGATAGCTAGTTAAAAGTAAACAATACGAGAGACATTTTTCAAGGAGCCTGCTTATTGAATTGAATAGCATTCACAAGTAACACGCAGTCAGATGTGAGCCTTTTATTTTTGCTCAATTTACCTTGCATTGTTTGTGTTTTATTAAAAACAACCCCAAGAGTATCACTGTGATGCTATGTGCTTAAATCAAATATAATCATGGTTTTAGCATTTTCTAATTACATATAAAATAATTCTGTGCGTCATGTCCCAGCTTTCAAACTTGGTGCATATCTGAAACATTTACAGTTTGTCTGTAAAATTTATGGATAGGTGTGTCACTTTACAGTTTTTATAAAAGCTTGTGATTTTTTAATGGATTTTTTAAAAAAATTTTTAGAAGTCTGCAACTTTGCTAATCGGTAAATTTGGAGATAGCATAACAAATATTGGGGATAAGACTTGAACAAAGAAGGCTTTGTCATCGACATCTTTTTCATTGGCTGTTGCAGACATCCATGACTCTGTTTATCTTTGTTTTTGTCCAATTGTTTAACAAAATATACCTGCCCAACAATAACTTGTGTACTTCTTGCTAAACAAGACCATAAAGTGAAGTTGAGTTGCTGAATAGCTCTGTGTAAATATTCTTGGTCAGCGAACTGAATTTTACCGCCTAGCAGTTGATGGTTTGCTTTATATAGTGTTCAGGTGTTGTGTTTTTTACATCTGCAAGATAAAATATACGCAAAATCGACTTGTGTATGGGATGTTGCTGGTGGTAACTTGCTAAGTATTTTGCAATTTATTTTGTGTGTTGTGGTGTTAAAAATGAGGAAGTTGAAACAAAAGGCAGTACTTTCAAACATAGTAATTTGTGCAGTGCAGTTCTCCTTATTTAAATAAATCTCAAAAGGACGAGAGTTATGTTCTGCGACGTGCGTAGGGCTGAGTTTAGTATAGCACTTGTTGATAGAAACATCATAAATCATGTGAAGTGTCTGAAACACGCGGGACATATAAATAGCCAAGGAAACAAGATCACCACCTCCTTTTTTAACACTGCAAATGCTTGAATGTCTCAAAAAGGAATTTCTTTTAATTTAGTTCTTAGTTGAGCATAATATTCCACTCACCACCTCAGATTGAGTTTCAACAGATAGAAGTAACGACTCAAATGAAAAGTTGTATCCTATTGTGATCACATTTTTTGACAAGTTGGGTAAAATTGAGAGCAAGTTCTGTCCATATCGAACCTGGAGGGCGATTCCACAGGAAAAGTGTTTCGGTAGCACTAATAGAAGTGAATTCTCCCATAGTAACACATTTTCTAGGGTATGATAACCTGATTGTTTTATAGTTGGTACTAGTTACTACATTGATTCCAATTATTTAGGAACGCTCTATGGTGTAAAATATGCATTGAATAGAATCAAACTATCCTTAGATATCTTGCAATTCATTAGCATTTTTGCACCCAGTAGATGTAATGTTCTAAAAAAATGTGGCTACAGCAATTTCAAAGTTTTATGTGGACATAGTTTGTAGGGATGGGTAGATACCAGTTTTGATTCCAAATTATTCTCATGATACTGATACCTTTCTTGATACCAAATTAAAATTATTATGAATACAAAACAACTTGAAATAAACTCTGGACGGCCTGCAACTCGAACGTCCCTAACCAATAATAAACCAACAACACTGTCTCCTTTGATTCTATAGACTCTAGTTTCCACAGTAAAAGCTGTACCCAAACTTTCAGGAAAATCGTAGCTCAGTGCACACTTAACGCTTTTTCACCGTTTTTAAATTTTATTTTAAGACCTCCCAAGGAAATACTGAAATGATGCATAACTGAGAGTGAATTGACAAGTGGGGTAACTTTGCCCAGTCCAGCACTCGCCATAAGGTGTAAATTCGCTTCCTTCCCTTACACGACTGGTGAGAGGGGAAATAGTTGCCTAGAAATTCTTCTTGAGGGAGGAGAGCTATAACTAGTCATGGTACTTCCAGCTTCAGTTCTTCCCCCTCCATCTGTACCACGTGTCGTGACGTGGCTGGAATTACAAACTACTCTTAGACTTTTTAGTATTTAAAACTGATTTTACGACTCGTGCAGTGGCAATAATTATGAGAGTATGCAAATAATATGGGAATTTCTTGATTTTGTGCTAAATGAAAAAAAATTTATGATAAATACCATGAACACTGTTAAAATTCAATACCTTTGGATATTTTCAAGCAATTATAGATATTGAGGTATTTATGCAGCGAGGATCTCATCCCTAGTAATTCTTTCCAATAAAATAAAATTACACAAGTATGTTGGTGAATATGAGAAATATTTTCACAAGAGTTTCTCGAGTTATAGTGTAATGGTGATGGAGCATTAATATTTCAACAAGCGTTTCATTATGTACAGTATTGTCAAAAGCAATTCCACTTTCACCAAAATCATCTCAAATTAGTATGATGCCAAGCTATTGTAGCATCGCCTGCATTTGTAAGTTTTAGTGGTATTTCAAGTAGGATATTCTTTGGTGCACATCTGAAGTATAACATGAGAAACTATATCTGTAACAAACGTCAAATGTAATTTATATAATGCTACTGTTGCCAGAATTTTGTTTCATTTAATTATTTCAGTTATCATTAAAACAAAGGTAGAAACAAAAAAGTCTTCAAATAAACAGCTTGTAGGCAAGTTGATGGTTAAATAAAAATAAATTTTTTCTTGAATTCAAGTTTTAGCTTCTAAATTTTGTCAAAATAGAAATGTTATAATTTTTTAGTACACGGTTTGTTACTGTGAGTGTTTGCACCACCTTAGTTTGCTATGTTTTGGGGTTAGGGACATAATTTTGTGGTTTCAGGCATATACAAAAATGTCCTGTCCATTGCCCACTAATGAAAGTAAAGCTTTCTAAACCTATATTTGACACTGCAATACTGCATGTAGCCTACTCATTAGAAGATTGTGAAAGGTGTGTATTTGTATTTTGTAGGCATGTTTACTGCAATCAGCTAGTTGCAATGACCTTCACAATTTCAGAAAAGGGGGGGGGGGGAATTAATCGTGCATGGCAACACAATTCCTGTGTTTCGGGAGATGATCAATCGCATGCACGACTCACATTCTTGTATTAGACAGTAAGGATACAAGCCTGGAAGAGAAAGTATGGATATAAATGTACATATTACACAAATTGTCATCGTCAAGACATTTTTTAAATTTTGTGCGCGCGTGCACATACATTCTGTGATGCCCCAAGATTGCAGTATCGGGGAAAGTGGCTCAGTGTCCACCATTTCAGGCAATAAAGTGTGCTCAGTTTTTGTCTAAGTATGCTCACCTACAGACAGGGAGGGGCTCAGGTGCCACATGTGACGAGAAGCATCTTTAATTTGACAGATGGAAATGGGCATGAATATTGCCACACTCGTCTCTGCACTAAACTATCCACACTATGAATTTATATGTAGTCTATGGCAAAAAAACTTAAATCTTAAACATTTATCATGCCTGGTGGGATTACTCCTGAATTTTCGCATGTGTGGAATCGTGACTGACAATGCCGCTGGTCAGCGGATTTTCTCTGGGATCTCCAGTTTTCCTCGCTTTTCCATTCTGGTGCTGCTCCATACTGAGCGCTCTTCACCCACTACTAGTGCTCAACATTTCATTAAGAGGCCCCCCTCCCCCTCCAAATCTCTTCATTCGCCCACAAACATTTGTCAACATTGATGTTATAAGAATTTATCAAAAGAACAACCTCTGTTAATCATTCTACAGTGTAACTTATAGTCCACTAACCACTGCCGGCAGCATCATTCGTGGAATGATCACTTGGCATTAGTCTCCACTTCCAAGTTTCCAATCATAGTCTTCACATAAATCTCCTGGAGCAGGACACAGTAAATTGTCCTCGCTGCCATCTAATGCATTTAAAATACATTTTTTTTTAAAAACCTTTTATGATACCATCTTTTAATATTTGTTGCCATGAGACAAGAATGCACTCAACCAATGTGCTCTGTGAAACTTTCTTAATTTTGCCAGTTGGAGTCTGCATGTTCTGCTCCAGTCACTATTTCTTAGTAAGTCCTAGAAAGGTTTGACAACCACATCAAGAACCTGAAACTGGCTGGTCATTCCGCCTAGAATGACAACCAAGTAAGTTTGTATTTCCAAGCACAGCTTCGTACAATGCCAGTCAGATGCCCACGAAGTGTCCCAACACAAGTATACCTCGCCTGCAAAGTGCAACTTCAGGGTGCTCTCCTTTACTGGTGTTCTGTCACAATTGACCCTAATGACATACCTTTGAAATGCTGACAGCTTATGTTCAAAGTTGGGAGGCAGTCATTGGGCAATTGTATGCTTTCTGAGCGAGAATCCCTGCCTTTCCATAGTTTGCTTAACCCAGCCTATGCTGGCCCAGAAAGACTGCAGTGTGATGTTCATTTGTCTGGCTACTTTTAGCCTTTTCAAAGGTTGTTTCATGGGTAACTGGTGCACCCTCATTTCCCTTGTATGAATTTAACAGTACTTTACTCAAGTTCTTCATCCTTTGGCGGGGCAGTGAAATGCATGATGCGTCTTGTTGCAATTTCACAGCTTATGAAGATCTTATCTCCAATGACTTTTGTTTTGGCGTCTTTAACATTTTGTTGCCGCACTGTCGTTTGTAGGGGCATATGTTGCCGCTGCAACCTTGAAAGACGCATCGCAACTACGTCTCTGACCTTAATTTCTTTGGCAGACCATAGCACCCCATTTTTTTTAAATCCTGTCACATCCCATTTTACGCAAATTAAAAACCTAAATCACTTTATTAGTAACTAGGATGTTAACAAAATAAACCTGTAACACTACCAGTGATGTAACTTCCACAAGGTGTCTACGAGACACGAAATTGCCACGAAGTGTCAAGATGGCAGCAGTGCTAAAATGAAATGCACACGTGCTGGATCTTCCAAACAATGCTGTTTTACTGTTTAATTCTATGGCAATAAGAGGATATCAACATTGTTTACTGTTGGACATACTGGGTTATTGAAATTTTATTATCTGCTGTCAGTCGTGTTTAAAATTGAAATTTTGTATGCAAAACATGTAATTTATACCCTACAATATAGAAAATGCTATTTCTAATAATTTTCACGTGAAAATTAAGTTTTAAAAAAAAAATCACTTAAAATGGTTGGCTGCAAATATAAGTCTACACCATTATTTACTAATCTTATTTTTTTTTTTTGAGAAAGTATAGTCTAATATTTAAGCTAATAATACAGAAAAAATGTAACCAAAGTTTTTATTTTTTCATAGGAAATAATGTAGTTTTATATTTTGCCCAAGTTTCATTATAATCAACTATGGAAAATTGGCTTCTATTGGCAATTTAGTTAAATCTGTACATAAAGAACAAGCTATTGGGACATGACCACGAATTGTTTATAGAAGTTTATTTGGTCCCTCAAGAACTGATCCATAGAGGTTCCACGATCAGCCATCCATATGCTTATAGTCCTATTATACACAGGACTTCTCACCCACCATTTTTCAATTTCAACGTTTCTTAAAACTCCAGGGGCTGTGGTTGGTGCAGTGGCCAGAATGCTTGCCTCCCACCAAGGCAAACCAGGTTAGATTCCCAGTGAGGTTGCTCCCGAATTTTTGCACGAGGGGATTGTGCCAGGCACCACTGGTAGGCAGGTTTTCTCTGGGATCTGCAGTTTCCCTGTGCCCCTTCGCATTCTGGTGCTGCTCCATGACCACCTCGTTTCAACCTTGTCTGTCGTGAAGAACCTTCCACATCTTGCCTGCCAGACGCACCTTGTCTGCAGTGTCGCCCCGGCTTTGCTGCCTGGTAAGGAACATCTGAAAGCATCTAGTTGGTAATGTACCTAGTTGGTTCAGCTGTTCCTGCCAGGCTCCACGGCCAGTGTCAGCAGGCAGTTGCAGCTCCGCGTCTTGGCGTTTGTACTGGCTGTTTTTGGTCAGCTTGAGCACTTTTGAAAGCCGTGTTTAAGATTGTATGTTCTTGCACCATATGTGAAACCAACATTGCTGTTGGCCTTATTCATCGGCCAAGTGAAATTGAAATTATTAGAAAAGTAAACATTTTACAAATTTGCTCATTATTACACTTATAAATAGTGTTAATTTTTCACAACATTTAAGTGTTTACGTAACACTTCTAATTCAACGTTAAGACAAACGACTTTTGCTCGGTCTTTACTGATAGTTTGCCGGTCAGTGTACCATTAAATATGCACGACACTAGTGGTATAGAGGCAGTTTACATTTTTCAAAGGTTGATTTTAACAGTGCTAATGACAGCCTGTATGATCTGGTAAATAACATTGCACTGGTTTTTTCGGCATTGTGTGCGAGGTAATGCAAATTACTATGCAAGCTTTAATGAAACCCTCCAAATGCTACAGTAAAAAGGATTACTGATGGTTGAACTGCAAATCATAATACATTCAAGGTGGAGAAAATAGGACATTAAATTTCTTCAGAACACACATAATTAAAGATTGAAATTTCCCCAAAAAAANATTCAAGGTGGAGAAAATAGGACATTAAATTTCTTCAGAACACACATAATTAAAGATTGAAATTTCCCCAAAAAAAATCACCAAGTATTTTTATGGCTTTTATTACATATATGAAGTGCTACTAAAAGTTCAATACGCCTGCCTCGCGATATAACACTGTCAAACTATCTCACTATAATACAATGCAACAGAGTTAATTGATACTAGTAAGAAATAAACNATCACCAAGTATTTTTATGGCTTTTATTACATATATGAAGTGCTACTAAAAGTTCAATACGCCTGCTTCGCGATATAACACTGTCAAACTATCTCACTATAATACAATGCAACAGAGTTAATTGATACTAGTAAGAAATAAACTAATCACCCTGTTAGGTATACGCTTAAAATGTTATGTTCTTCCTCAAATCCTATACTATGTAGTGCTATCTTTGCACAAGCTACATACATACATGCATGCATAATACAGCAACCTGAATATCAAGGGTTTTATATTGGTTACATTAGGACCGCATCGATCAGCTCTTGCAGATATCTATACAGAAACATCATTGTAGGTTTTGAGAAGAATGCATATGATTTACATTCTTTCTGCTATCTGTATGTGTGTGCTAAGTTGCAATAGAGAAACAAAAATTGAATTTGCCCAGTTCTAAAGAAAGTATTTCCCACGAACCCAGTTTGTGTTCACTTTTTTTTTTATCTCCGGTGTAAGGGATGTAATTAGTGTGTTCACATTTAATATTATTTACTCCAAATAGTCTTGTTTTGCTTTTAAAGTTTTTTTTTGTCTGTGAAGGTTACAAGTAGGCTGCTAGACTACCAAAATTACCTAGAACAGGAATTACAATCTAGTNTTTTCCCCTCTTTCTTTTATCTCCGGTGTAAGGGATGTAATTAGTGTGTTCACATTTTCTATGTCAGTTTTGTGTTACATTTAATATTATTTACTCCAAATAGTCTTGTTTTGCTTTTAAAGTTTTTTTTTTGTCTGTGAAGGTTACAAGTAGGCTGCTAGACTACCAAAATTACCTAGAACAGGAATTACAATCTAGTACTTATCAACAGATGCGCACACACAAGGAAGAGACACTTCATGCGGTTGTGTGATGGCAACTTTTCACTGGCTAGACCAGCTTCATAAGGGCAGCGCATTATAGGACACTGCAATATGGTGGAAGGGTGCTTTTGGTAGTAACCCTAGCAGCCACGTAACAAAGTAGGGTGTGGTGGGAAAATTTAAAATTTGTCTGTAGATCTGATGAGTATGGTTTGGAGCTGGGATTATCTTATGTTGAGGCCTGGGGACTGTCTGGATTTTGTTATAAATTGATGAGCCGATTTCCAGCGTAAGTTCTGAGGTATTTACTTGATGGTGGTAGGGCTCTTGTACTGTAGCAGGAGTTAGTGTTGAAACTGGTGTGTCTGGGGAGCGATAGTTTGGTTGGCATTTGTGGTAGGCTGCAGCTTTGGATGAACCAGTTTGTTGCAGAGGTTAGTGACCTTTTGAAGACCAATCAGGGTGGTTTGGAGAGCAGATATTGTGTTTGTGGTGAGGAAGCCAGAATTTTGTATCCAGAGTGGAGAATGGTTCCAAGTTGACGAAGCCTTCATGATATGGGACTACCAGGGTTATATCAGAGTATATCCACTTTCTTGAATGCTCTAGACACCTGAGCACCATTTGATAAGATGCGTATATGGCCACTATAGATGTTACATCTCTGTAACATCATCTACGACTCGTCTAGACTGTCGGCCTTAGAGTATTGCCTCAAGCAAAGACCCCATACACAGCAAACTTGCTAGGTTAACCCTCAGCAGCAACTTCAGATTTCAAAGACACAGTGATGAGTACATGTGTGGCCCCATCCTATGCCAATCTTTATGGGCAGGTTAGAAAAAACTTCTGTCCCCAACCAAGTCAACCACACTGCTGGATGAGTTTCATCGATGAAATCTCTATGATATTGACTTCCACTAAAGACTGCTAATTCACTTTCTGAAAGACTTAAACGCACACAGTATGCTCAAGTTCACCTGGTCATACTCCAAAACACATGCCATATTCCGGGACGTTGAACTGACTCCACAATGGCACAATTCAAACTGCTGTGCACACCAAACCCACCAACAACCTCAAGTATTTAAATTCATCTACCACCAATACCATGGTGAAAAATCCCTACACTACAGTCTTGCCATCAGAGCCAAACGTATCTGCTCCACCAACAATGATCTCAACAAACAGTGTTAACCATAATAGTCCTTGCATTCCTCGACGTGCTACCCCAGACCACTCGTCCACTAACAGATTCAGCAAATACCGGAACACAAACAAAGGTCAAACAACTCTGGTATACCCCTGGTGGTCCCATACCATGAAGACATATTTTAACTTGAAACCATTTCCCACTCTGGATACACAATTCTGGATTCCTCACCACAAACACAAGACCTGGTCTCCAAGCCACCCAGATTGCTCTTCAGGCGCTGGAAATTAGTTAGTCAATTTATAACAAAATCCAGGCAGCCCCCGGGCCTCAACATAAGCTAATCGCAGCTCCAAACCATACTCTTCAGATATATTGCTAAATTGCAATATTCCTGCCGCACACTATTATGTCACCTAGTCACTAGGGTTACTACCAACAGCACCCTTCCACCATACTGCGGTGTCCTGTAACTTGTGATCGTGCGACCGCATGAAACCTGTCATATTTTGTGTGTGCGCCTGTTGACGAGTACTAGACTGTAAGTATTTGAATTCCTGTCCTTTTATATATTTTTGGTAGCCTAGCTGCCTACTTGTAAACCTAACTCAAATCTTCAGAAGGTGTGAAAAATTTGCTTTCTATGCCAAACAAACGTATTTTAGAATGTGTTTTATGTAGAGATCAAGTCAGACAATTGTACAAAGATGCATCTTGCTAAATAGCTTGCTGCGACAGTTTTTGTAAAATGGCATGAAATGTAATGCCATAGTCCATTCACCGTTGCTTTCATCTTTTCTGAAGCCTTGCTAAAGTCCTACCCGCAGAATATTAATCCACCTTATGCAAACAATGCTAGAGTCTAGAAAATTTCACTAGAGACAATGCACTGCATTCACTGTGTAATATTCTGCGTAAGAATTTTCTCTTACTAGACATTAACGACACACATTTTCTCTCTTTTTATTCATACAAATTATAAATGAGATATAATTTATGCAAAATGTATGGGTAAGTGTAATTTAACTAAAATAAAAGGTACTGTTATGTTAACAGAAGTATAAAATGCTTGAGATACATTGCATACTTAGGCAACAACCAAACATGTTGTACCTACATGGGGGTGATTTTTTTGTAGGTTTGATTTAAAAAGTGTGAAGAAACTCTGAGTAGACTACGTAAATTACAATCGTGTTTTTGAAAGTCTCTTGTTAGATCAGTCAAGTTATTGAATCAAATTCTTTAGAGGTTAGCATGATAACTATCGTGCTGGATAATCATAAGTACTTGGCCTATGATTATTACAGTACACTATAAGTGATGTGCAGATTTTTTCCCACCTTGTACATTCTCAAAAAAAAAAAATTTCCCTGCCTTAAGATATTTAAAAAAATTGTTCAAACAGTTTTGAAGTGGTTTTAGTAGATTTTTAACAGCATTAATTCACATGCCTGACTAAAATTTGACCACAGTTTAGCGTGTAAAGTGTTGATGAAAAAAAGTCCGAAAGAGTTTTCATTTTGCAAGAGGATAATGTTCATTTAACAATTTTTGTGTAGCTTCAGTTGCAGGATGCTTGTGGCTATAGTTACAGAAATTGTGAACATTCAGGAGAGAGAAAATACCTGATATTTAGACTTGCTATACTGAATGGCGATTCACAAGTTCATTCCCGGCTGGCTAATTTAAAACATAATTTATCTATTCACAGTTTTTTTCATGTTAAAAAGTAACATGTTCACATAAGGTGGGCGGATCACGAACTGGGGTTGCTCCTGAATTTTTGTATGTGGGAATTGTGCCAGATGATACCATTGGTCAGGGGGTTTTCTCGGGGATTTCCCATTTCCCCGCCCTCGCATTTTGGATCACATGATGTGACTTCCACGTGATATTGCTGGCCAATCACAATCTGGATGGTGATTGTGTATATCATAAAGTTTGAAATGTTTAGTACTTCATGAAACAAGAATTATTTTTCTTGAGCATATCAATGTTTGTTACATACAATTAATTCACCTATACAGGAATGACTTTTATATTTCCCAGGTACATTTTGTATGAATCACAAATGCCAAACTTTTGCAATCTTCTTTTTACCATGTCACAGTTAAAAATAAATGTGTCTGTATAACTTGAAATTCCAGAGTTTTTTTCTGGCATTTTTATTTAGTACAAAAATTATACATGCTTACATGAAACATCATGATATAGCAGTTAAAACAGACCACGTTTTACACACGTGGAAGTGTAGCGTGATACTTGTAATGTGAAGCGATTGTAATTCTGGAATTATAGAAACACAGCAGATATTTGTTATGGGAGGTGGGGTGGGAATGATACTTTCAGGCGAGCAGTCAGTCCACATTTACAGTGTTTGCTAAAGTTGTTCCTGTTTTCCATAAGTGCCCTTAGTTTTCAACATCTTGTCTATTGTGTCCTGCTCGGACTGTACTTGGCTGGAAGGCAATTTGTTGCGTTGGAAAACTGTTAATTATGTTGCGTGATGGGGGACTGAGCTGAGGGTGGTGTTCAATAACTTGTGTGGAAATTGGTGCTGTTTCAGGGTGAAGTAAAAATATTTTATTCTCTCTAAATGTATAGTAACCGATGCCTCATTTGCCAATGTCAATGAAGCAAATTATTGAGCCAAAGAGTAAATGAACTCGATGCCTAACGTGTGTGTCTTGGCGAGAAAGGAAATCTGTGAAATTGCCAGGAAGTATTATAGCTGAAACCACATCTTGCGGGCAGAATGAAACATTAATTCCAGTGAACACATTTGCAAAAGTAATTTGTTAGCACTAAGTGACAGGTTCAGCAATATGTGGAGTACAAAGCTGACAGTGTTTGTGCACCAGAAGTTAAATACCAATGGGCTGCTGAAACTGCATGATAAAGCACATCATTGAAGAATCAAGCACAAGTACAGTTTCAAAGGTGATTATTCTACACGTGTTCACTCTGGGATTTTTTTCTTTATGCCCACAGATGATTTCGTTTCTGTTACATTTATTTTGATTAACTGTAAGTATCCACAAATAAAATTTTCAGCTCTGGCCCCAGGCCATAGTTAACCCACCTGTTTTTTATTTCTTTCCCCCCCATCTCCTCCATGTTCCATGCCTACAACGAACGATAATCCCACAATTGCATTCTCCGCACCAATAAAAAACACGCTACACATTTAAATGTTTTAATTGTTTTTGAATACTTTGCAGCAAACTGTTAGATATCATACTGGTTCTAATATTAATATTTATACCACATGTAGTAAAGCTAAAATGACGTGCAGTATAAAATACATCGAAAGTACAGATAATGCACCAAGTACTCGTAATGCAATACAGTATCAAAGTTTCTTATACTCTTGTAAAGAATCACTTTTTCTGCATTTTGCATCACAGTACATGAAAATTCTTTGGATTTCAGCAGGACAGTGTAACAGCTCATTTCTGCGGACTTAATGCTACCAGTAAAAGTTCATTTGTTTTGGATATGCCACAATATGCTATGTACAAATGACATTCAACAGTTTGTTTTCCAAAGGGGGTTTGGCAAAGCAAACCAACACTGAGAACAATTTAAGACTAGATTGTTAAGGTTTTTGTGCTAGACTTATAAATAAACCTGCTAGACTTTTTTACTTACACTTACACATGTAACTTTAGGTGGACCTCTCATTGCTTGGAAAATTATATTGTTTTATGCCATGTCTGAATACTTGGAAAAAGTAGATTTGTTTGCGGGGGAATTGTTACTAGCCGATGTATTCTAATTGTCAAGCGGAACCCTCGGACTGCACTTCATGCCAAACACCTCGCATGTTCCCCCTAGTACAGTGGTGTATTTATTGAAACTACAAGATGCACACTAATGGGGGAAGCTCATCTTACTGAGGTTCAAGCATTCACAGACTTGCCAACTTCTTGGCTCATAAATTGAATGGAAATGATGACACTTTTGTGAATTTTGCGAGTTCTACTTCTGCTAAAAGTTTTGCTTTAAAGTTAATTATGGGTTATGAAGTTTGCATCTACTGGTTTCTTATCAGTGTGAGATGTAATTTATGTAGGTGGTCTGCATTTCACAAGGTATAACTGAAACATTTTTATTAAAGGAGCGCTTTCTACTTTTGTGTTGTAGGAGGAAAAAAAAAAGGGGGGGGGGATTTTAATGTGTTCTGTGACTATGTTTATGTAAAGTGGGGGGAATATTTTTAATGTCATGTGACAATGTTTTTGTGAAAATTAACTGGAATCAAAAACAAAAATATATTATATTAAAAGGTCACATTAGCATTTCTTGCACAAACTGCAATATAATTGAAGGGGCAAACTCTGGGGAATGCAGCAAGTATTCAGATGCAAAACGATATTTTGAGAAGCAGTATGTATGATTTACAAGATGTTTGTAATATATGTAACAATTTTCTGCTCAACTTTTTAATGATGTTAAAGCTCTATTTGGTGGTGCATACCTGAATTTTTGTGTAAATACTTTTGTCCCCTAATAGTACACTGGAGGGTCTTTAATAAAAGAGAATTTTAAGATTATATAGGCACAGTGCATCAGTCTAGATTGTCCGTACAAGGCTTATACTGGCCATAAGGTACACTATATTAAGGCATGTGTTGTAAATTCATCCAAGAATATTCATTATTGGAAATAAGCAAGTTTGTATAACTGCGCTTCCTGCAGCATGTGGGAAAGCTAGTGTGGTTGTGACGTTTCTGCTGCATGGACTGTTTTACACATTTGAAGTCGTGCATTTTAATTGCTTGGATTGTCTAAGGAGCCTGCTATAATTGTGTCGTTAAAATTATCCTTTGAAGAAGGTTGTCGTAAGTGGTGCTCTACAGATCTGTTTAATGAGTATGTAACCATATTTATAGTATTTTATAATTGCTCAATTTAATTTTAATGTTACATATGCTTACACTTTTATGCATGAATGTTGGAATACGCAGGCATGCCAGAGGTTCCTCAATGCATTGGGTACACTGCAGTGACCGAGGGACCCCGCCCTCCTCGGGCTTGGCTCTGTACTTTCAGCAGTTTTGCATTAATCATGCAATGGAAGTTAACTCCTTAGCACAGTGTAGATGTAGGTATCATGGTGAATGGCACCCACATGATGCAAATGTTTTATTTCCAGCTCACCATACAAAGTGTGCCCACCTACCCCATCCCTGCGGCTAGAGGGTGTACTAAACTAATATCCTGGGTCTTACAAAGGTGAAAAGTGACTGGGAGACCATAGTGAAACAAGCTGCTAGGTTACCCCTAATACAATTGTGCCAATTTTGCTAATATTATGATTGTGCACGCCCGATCGTGTCCGACCTCACTGCCTGAGGAAGTTGTCCAACTAGAAAAATGTTGAGGGTATCTGTGCAGTCTTGTGTGTGTCAGTTTGCAAGTACTAAGCTCTTGTCTTTCACTATAAGAATTTACATGAAATTACTTTTCTTTCCTCATCGGTTTACATTGCGATGCTGGTGTGTTAATACTTGTGTCGCATCGGTTTGCTACATTGTACATGAGACAGAGAAATTACAAATTAATATTTATGGTTTTAAATTGTTTGAAACTTACTTATCTGGGGCAAAATGTATGCAAGAGACGTAGCTTGATTTGGGTGAAACTATGTACAAATAACCCTCTAAATATGTTAATACACGTTTTAGAAATATCATACTGGCATAGCAAGTTTGCTCTGAAATACAAAATTCTTCCTCTTTAAGACTTGAAACTTACTTGGAAATGTTTCAGAAATGCTAGATAATAATTCATAACTGTACGTTTAGTCCATGTTGGTTATGAAGTGCACCTGCTGGCAAGGCGCGGTGTACTTTTTTCTTTACTAGTAAGTGCATAATCAGAACTGTCTCCCCCAGATTTCACGCAGTTGATGAAATTGTCTTGCACTTGAAACAAACATTAAGTTCAACCATTCTTGTATAAGTCAACAAACACTAACTAAACTATTTAAAAAACTGTTCTTAAAAATGCTTATTTAACAACTTGCACTCTGTAAGTGTTAACGTCACCACACACAACTAATACCTCACTCTTGCTAAAATTGTTGCAGATAGGGTTTCCAGCACTTGCATTGCACCGTGGGGATAGCACAAGTTACTGGGCAACAACAGCCGCAAATTGTGCATCACGTTTTATTGCATGCGCACTGCTTGAATCACACTGAACAGTCGTCGCTGTCGGCTGCGTAATCTGCGTAGTCTTCGTCTTCCATGTCGAAGTCGGTAACTTTGAAACTTGGACTTTTCCAGTTTCCGTTCACCATTATAGCTTTCACTGCAGGGTGGTTGTTGTTGGTAACAATGTTGTCTAGGTTTGGAGAGAGCACATCTTCTCCTTCCATGTCGTCTTCGTACATCCTGCAACAAGACATTTGCTGTAAGAAAGATTGAACATGTAGTGACTAGAAGATTGATAAAGGGCATTGCTACACCTGTGGTCGTCACAGTGGCATTTGTTTGATTGATGTTACATGCACGACAGCCAACGGGAAGCAAGATGGTTGTGAACCAATAGTAACAACATACCAAACTATAGTGTGTCAGTAACAAGTATGTTATGCTTTAAAGAAGTATTAGTTCTATTGGAAGCCGATCTAAGTGATTCATATAGTTAATGACAATTTCTAACCTTACTAAAAGTTTGCAAATTCAATGCTAGCCCATTAATTCCCGGTTGCACCATTATCAGCTCTGAACTGAGATCCTAAGATCTTGGCTCAAACATGATCTTCAGTTGGACCAGAGTTCCGATCGTAGATCTCCTGATCTCTGTTTGGAATTAGGATCGAGATGAAACACTGTGATGTCATGATGCAACTCTTTATTTTGAAGTTCTGCGACAATTATTGTGTTTTTGTGGGCATTCTCTTAATAGAATATTTTACCATATAATCTGGTTGAATGCAATGCAAAATTTCTGTTCGGTTGTTCTGTTTGATTGGAAACACTTTGCATGCACCAAGTTATTTTTAATGCAAGTAATATTGAAGAAGGGCGTGAACATAAAACTAGGTGGTGCAATGTGGACGAATTTTACTGAAAAATATTAAAGTGTGTATAATGTTTTAAATTCACAAAAAAAAAAAGTTTTTCAGTGCTTGTATGTTGGTTTAATATCCAACTACAATTGTAAGCGACTGCTGCTCTTTCACAAGCAAAAAATTTTACGCGAGATTCATTTTTAGATGTAGTTCGCGTGGAAAATTAGGACAGTTTCTAAATGTATTTTCCAGTTTTCTGCTGTGTTTGCTTGGAGCAATGAGCATGAATTTCGTTCTCTCTTAAAACGTAAATACATCTTTAATTAAATTATGCATTGTATTTGTAGCCTTTGTAATGTCTCAATTTATATTTCTAGTAAATAAATATATTTAACAGTGCTTTTAGACACTCGTCTGATCTTGAATCGAGATTTTGAACCATCATTATCGGCGGTTTGAAATGTCCTTTCTGATTTGCCGTCATGCTCTAAACTCTAATGGTGCAAGTTTTCTGCGTCAATCTTGGATCAAGTTTGGACTTGATCTCTGTTAGAGAAATGGATCTCAAGCAACTGGCCATGAGGCATGTTTGATCAAAGCTGCTCTCAGCATTGAGGGCCTTCAGTGTTTTTACAAGAGCAAGAACCAACAACATGGATAACTGCATCACCTCAGTTGCGGCAAGGTCCTAAACTAGGAATTAACACCCGTTTCATTAGGCAGTAGAAAAAATTTAATCACTTGCTTTAAATTTTGCAAATCCATTTGTCATTATGTTTGATAGTTGCCTTACAACTGCGGGAACCACTTTTCATACTATCAGGGTTTGTACCGAACTGCTTCACATTCATGAACATCCATCCAGAGACAGGTTTTTAGTGTTGACACAGCAGAGTTATTTTTACATATGCACTGATCATATTTAATACAGCACTTTCGAAAGCACTATTTGGGATATGGAATTTAAGTCTAGTAAATTTCAGATACATTCTGTAACATATTCACTTTTTCTTAAAAATAACTTGCACCACAAATGTTTACTAACTCTGAAAAGGAAAATTTAACTTAAATAACAGTATCTTTAATAAATTGTGATGTTTATTTTGTATCCAATATGAATTTAAAACAGAGAGCAGCTATTTTGGCAACGGCTAGTAGAAAATAGTTCAGTTGAAATGTTATAACATGGTTTTTGGTATGCTATTTGTAAATTTAACGGTCCCTATTGCAACATTTAAATATTCAGGTAGCAATGATGAAAACATATTTCATCGTTACAGTATCTGGTATCTTAACCAGTGCAAATTACTGTGCATAGTTGCTGGTGACCTGGTGGTTTTTTCCCCATCCGAGGAAGAGACTTAGTGAGCAGAGCTTGTTGCTTTATATGTGTGTGCGCGCGCGTGCACACACTAGTTTTGCAGCACTAGAGTCTGGAAAGTAATTGCACATTTGAATTTGTGATTCAAACGAGGTTTAAACGTTTGACTACTAGTTGCAATAAGTAGATGTGATCGCAGAATGGTTACAAATTGGAGGTTGGCAGAAGTGAAGACATGACATGTTGCTTTATGCTGAACCAAGTGCATTTTTATCCTGCAAAAAATACTTAAAATTTTAAACCAAGTTTGTACATGTTTTTTTCAACGTATCGAGGCAAGTTACGAGGTTGTGGTATATCTGTTTTTCCACGGCAGAAATAAATGTTCTGCAACGTGTTGTGTCTGTTGCGAGTGATGTTCGTTGAATTGAAATTGCAAATGTTGCATCAGTGTCATGGCCGTTACGCTGGGCTAGCGTGTGTATAGCAAATACTGAACATGCGAGATTTATGTTTTAACCATAAAATGTTTTTTATGACTAAATTAATACATCACATCTGTTTATCAGGATTACTAAAGCCTAGTCAGGAAATTTTAAATAAATGAACGTAGTAAAAATTCAGTATGCACAGAAATATGAGATGGAATAAACATTGCAGTGTGCCTATTTCTGTGCATGTTCACCTCTCTGTTTTTTGCTGCTATGTAGCCAAAATAGGTGACACGAGTTGCATGCTCAAGTTTACCATCTTTTTGCTAAACTGGATGCACCTTCCGTTTTAATTTTTATGCCAATTGAGGCTGTACTTTTAATGAAATAACCCAATACACATCATTAACAATATGTTGCAATACGTTTAAGCACAGTTGCTGCAAAATATTAACGTGTATTATGTGTAATGAACTATATCATGAATAGCACCAATATATTAATATGTAAAATAATAACTATTGAAACTATCAATACATTGTTAAAAAGTCTTAATACTGGCCTAAATATGGCTGTAGGCTTAAATTCTGGACATATTACTTTTTGAAAAATGCCATCATTCTTTGAACAGCAAAAAAACAGTTAAAAGGTAGACGACACATAGCAGTATTTTTGTTTGCATGTAGCGGAAAGGTACGCGATCGGTATTCAGAAGTAAAACTTAATTCCACATTGAGAGTGGAAATATTTAGGTGGCTGTTAACATCGAGGTTTTGAGAGCCGATGAGGGTGGAAGTGAGGTGAATGTGGAACAGTGCCAGAATTCAGGGGGTGCCCTTGCATTCCAGGCGCCATACTCACCTGAGAGATGGAACTACTTTCATTCCACTGTTACGAACTTAACCGGGCGCATGCCAGTCTTTGTTCCCATTACAATACATGAGGATAGAGGCAGTCACATTTTCTGAAGGCTTATTTCAAAAGTTCTCTTTAAATGTGAACAGTTTGTACAGATTTTAAAGCCTGTACACTAGGTGGGTCTAAGCTCTCCCTACCTGGTCATGGCAAAGGTGGGGAGGGGGTGTGAGATCGAGGAAGTTTCTAGCTGCTAATGGATTTGTGAACTGAAGATGTAGTGTACTATCCAGGCAGGGTTTAGCCGTCATTGTCCAATGAACCATATAAACTTTGAAAAGCGTGCAACTGAATTACTTCTTCCGAACTTGCTAGAAAAATCTGTTTTAGTTATTGATAATATACCAACGTCCTGTGCAAGTAGATAAGCTGCCTAATCTGTATTCTTTCAAGTGTGGTACGACATAGAAGAAAGTTGCAACTTTTCATGGTATAATTACCTAATGTTGACTCGTATAAATGAAAAGAAAAGTCTACGTTCATTTAAGATAAAAGTGGTACTAGAAGCTTATGGTCACAGTTCTCCGCCTACCTCCATACATAATGCAACTTCATGCAGATGAGTTAGCGTGGACAAAAATAGACTAGTTGCAGAAAGAAAAATAACTAGTGACTTGTCACTTAGCGACTGTGAGGGGATTTGTAACCATGTGAAAAAAAAATACATCTACGACAGGCCTCTGTGAAATAATTCTAATATTTGCCACCGAGGTGTACAAAATAATTTCTTGCCATCTTTTTTAGCTCGACTTTTATACTTGAGGCACCATAACTAATGTTAAATAACTCTTAATGTTAACACGTCTCGCCCAAAGCTCTTAAAGAGCAGTACGACTACTGTATGTTAACTCCATTTATCCAAATATATTATGGGAACTGTGAAAATCTCCACAACGAATGGCCATGTCAGTTATTAATGCATAAATAACACAAGTGGCATTTACACAATGTTTGAGCCATTTTACTTCAAAATAGTGATATGCTGATAAACACAATAAAAATAAACATAAAAAGTAAAAAAAAATTTTTTTTCCACGTGCCAAAGATATTGTGCGTGCACACAGCACTTTACTCAAATTGGCTGCTGCGCCCGCAGCGATGTGTCAGTTTAACTGATGTGTTTGTTTGAAAGATTCTTGCAATGGAGGTGAATAATTAAGCATACTATTTTGGACACACACCAACAACATTTGTTCAACAGCATATGTTCAAAACATTTNAACATTTGTTCAACAGCATATGTTCAAAACATTTTGCTTAACCACTCTCTGGAGTGGGTATACAGTTACCTACATTTTTCTGTTCCTGGCTGTATGAGCAAATGCAAAAGCCAAGGTTATTATTAAAAAGAACCTTTGCCTATTTGCACACGCAATCCGAATTTGGTGATCGTGTTTTACGTTTTGCAAGNGGTTATTATTAAAAAGAACCTTTGCCTATTTGCACACGCAATCCGAATTTGGTGATCGTGTTTTACGTTTTGCAAGGATATCACAATGGAGAGGAAACTGATATTATAGCATATACGGTGGTTGGTTGTATAAACAAAGCTATAAGTGTGAGTGGACAAAAGAATTACCATTGGTTTGTATATCCCAAACAAAAACAATTAAATAAAATAGGTAAATGTCCGTCAGTTCCACTTTTTCCTGCAATTTGCCAATCTTCTTTTATTCTAAGGATTTTACAGGATTTGACCAAATTACACCAGGATCAGCTTCAGGGCTGGTGGCATGCCTGATCTAGAAGAATCTAACGGGTTACGGATCAACAGCAATGACTGCGATAAGTGTTGAGCAACTGACAGCAGTGTGCCTGCATACACATTGAGTTTGGGTCCAAGGACAACTTGGACAGCCACTTTGAAATGAAAGTATGCTTTTTGTTCTAGAAGGTAGTTTGTTATATCGCCATTGCCTCTGTTAAGACTGAGTACTTTGCAGGATGGAATTTGTTACTCTGTTCTGCATTCCCTCCCGGGTCAGAGAACTTGGACACCCACAGTAGTTTTCACAAGCATGCAAACACCCAGGAAAACCAAATTAAAATTCTTATTTTAATGAAGAAGCAGAAAGCATGTCATTAGTTGAAAATCTACAAATATGCACACACAGGTTAGCAAATGGTGACCGACAAACCTAATAAATTTCTAGTTTGGGATGGATTATATTTTAAGGAGGGAAATGTTCAGTTTCTGCACTAGTAATAATGGCATGCAATTAGATTGCTTAACACCGAGCCATGCCTTGTTTGATATTCATGCAATTGATATGTTAATGTTAATTTCATTTGTTCAAGAACAGCTATTGAGTGGGTAGGGTAGCCTCAGTTATTTTCCAACTGCAATGTGTTTAATTAATACAATCCCCTTAAGTTCACCACTTCAGCTGCACTCGCACGTAGGCACTACATTAAAATACTGTTACCTACGTAAGTTGTACATGAAGGTACTTTATGTTCAAGATGCTTTAGCAGCACACTCAATTTTACAAGCGTGAAAACTGTATGATGCAAGATTTATGCAGCAGGCTCATTTGTCTGCAATCAAAAAAATATTGTACTGTCTGTAGACAGTAGTCGACACTGGTCAGTTGCTGCTTATGTGAACGTTTCAATATCAGCTGTGCAAACCATTTGAGCCTAAGGAATTTCCTATCTGGTCCTTGTGATCTTATTTTAGAACTAACTATGTAAGATAAAGTAAGTGGAATAATTTTTGGTGTAAATTTGCCGAAGTAAAAGTTAAACACAAGCAGTGGTATTGCGAACAAAAAGTTGCAAAATTGATTTTAGTACAGGGGGCCACTGTCGGATTTTCTCTGGGATCTCCTGTTTCCAATGCCCTGCCATTCCGACGCTGCTCCATACTCGCCTCATCGGCTCTCTAGACCTCGCCATCAAGAGTCCAAATCTCTTCACTCGCTCATTTTAGTACATTGTAGAACTGTAATTATTTATATTAAAAGATTTTCATAAGCTGCAGAAAATTGAAGGCAGAAAGAA
>NQII01000073.1:529633-546949 GCA_002778355.1 Clitarchus hookeri | reverse complement strand
GAAGAGAATGAACTGAACTGAACTGTGGTTTGTAACTCGTGATGAGGAGGCTCGACTCCTGTACAGACTTATAACATGTGCAAAATGTGAAAGATGATTCCTTGTTTAGGTCATTCACAAAAAGCGTTATGTAAAAAATACCTACTATGTAGGTAAGGGGAGGGCACATCGTAAAATGCAAGAAGTCTGACAGTAATAAATTATTCTCTAAGTTAATATAAACATAATTATAAACTTCACAAAACTGCAAGGAAATTGAAAGCATCTACAATTTTACTGTTGCAAAAGTGTAAAATAAACATCAGATAATGGAAGAACACACAATTGGCTTTCACATTTGAGGTCAGTGTTTAGTTCTCGAGTCTCAGTTGATCAAAGATTTTTCAGCAGGATTTTTTTTCTTTCGAAGTTGGCTCTTAAGATACTTCATTTCCTTTTCCCATTTTTATTTTGCTGCCTTTCTGTTTCCACCTTATAAAAAAAAAACCAAGGAGGCATTAGTGGTCCAGCTTTTATTTCAGATTTCAATGTTTTGTTAGGACACAATATAATATAACCTAATACACCTAATATCAGCCTTGGGGAGTAATTAATAATTTATTGCAACTGATCCATCATAAACTCTTAAAACCACTCCATTGTGATGTAATTACATTTTATACATTTGTTTTCAAAATGTTGTAGTTGGAATAAAAAAAAAAGTAAAATTGTACGGACAAGGTAACCAATTTAGCTCAAAAATATATTTTTAAATTAATGTAGAAATGCAAGGAAATATTACTATAGTGTAACTAAATTCAATTTAAGGGACATTATTGTTAATTCACAGAAATATTACTGTGTGCATTCCACCTATTGTGATTGTGTTGGCAGGCAGGATAAGGTTTCAGCTTTCCACAGTAGTGTACTCGTAGTATTCAACGTCTGGTGATTCTCCCTTCATCCCAAATGCAAACCTCGAAACATGTTTAATATTGAAGTAGAAGTAAAAATATAAACTGAACTCAGTGCTATATTAAGAAATGATATGAATACAGTAAACAAGAAACTCCAGTGCAAGTATAATTCAGGGGCCCATGGACGTCCGAACCCCCGTGGCTTCTAGGTCTAGAAAATAATTTTGTAACAGTTGCTGCAGTCGTGTTGTCCCTATTTTAGGGATCTGTGTACCTGGTACTTAAACTGTGCTGTAAAAAGTTTGATCTGCCCTTCCCTCCAAGTATGAACAGTATGTGCTCTTAAAAATAACAAGCGAGGGTATAATCAATTCTTTGAACATATTATGCACATTAGAAACATTACTTGGGAGCCCTCCAATATCAGCCTTTTTTCAACCGCTGTACCTCAAAATATACTAACATCATACAAAAGTATGTTACATAATGCCCAAATTAAAATTTCCAAAAAATTTTTCTACCGGTAAAAGGATAGGCCACTGCTTGAAGTCTAAAAAAAAAGTGAAGAAAATGCTGCACAACATTTCACTGCTTTGCATGCGGCAGCGACTGGGCACCAGATTCATATCAGTATTGATGTCATCACTGTCTTGCACCTCAAACGTGCAGCGTAGCTGCAGGCAAGCGAACATCTTTAAGCAGGAACGTAAGCCGCGTATGTGGATGCATAGTGTGCGTGGAACCTCACCGGAACCAGTACTCGATGGCGGTGGGATGCTGCTTGTCCTCTTCAGACAGCAAGAACCACACAAACTCAGTGTAGCTCATTTTATCCGGGTGCTGCCTCGAGCCTCGCGTCACCGCTCCCGAGAAGATGCGGTCAATGATGTGTGTTGACAGAGCTGCAATCAGAACCAAATGCACAACAGAGTGTTTTGTCCTATGTTCTAATCCAAAACATTTTGAATTCATTTCAGATGTCCTCAGCTACATGTGAACAGTGTAAAGTGGTCATTAAGACGACTGTGAGAGAGTGCGTGTACTAACCCACACACCAGGTAGGTGGCAGTCTTAAATATGAAACTGTCCTACATAATGTTGGTAGTTGATCACATTCTCAACACACACCAATAGAAAACTGCACAAACACATCCATCAAAACTGTATAAATAGTACAATAATCTTTTTGCAAAGCATCATGCATGTGCAAATTTAAAATGTAAGATGTAAGAGACAATGTATGCTCAACTCATTCAATTGTGTCACTGCAGTTTGGGAAAAGTTTGCAAACAATCAGTTTCACTCCGACAACTAACTTCTAGTAAAAGTAAACTGCAAAAAAAATTTCATCACTCTTAATGATTAAAGCATTCTAAAATGGTGAGATTTACATGTCTCTGAAACTGACATTAAAAATAATATCTTACATTCCACAAAATTTACCACTCATTTAGCTTTTTATTTTGACCAATACAGCTATTTACATTGGTTGCATCTTCTTTTTGCATTCCACATCTCTTCATGAAATGAAGTTTTGTACAATAGGCTTTATGCATAAAAAAGAAGAGATCCTACACATTGGACGAAACAAAAACAAATAGAGAGAGAGTGATTTGGTTCCTGGCACTATCTCGAAACACAATGTCATCGACATTAAAGAATATCTACAAGTGCTAGGATGGCTGATACTGCTGCTCATTAAGAAATTTTTTAATTACTGTGTTCACAAGTTTTGTTATAATTTGATGTAAATACACAACATACTTTAAATCTTTTAAACTTATTTACGTGATAATGGCCACGGAAATACAGCCGTCCTTGTAATGCACCGCAGGCTCACTCAAAGCTTGGTGCATGGGGCAAATTACAATTTTTGCTCACCCTCCCGACACACCTTCCCTTCGGTGGTAATTTTTGTTAATTTTTGTAAAATTGCTGTATTTGTAAACCAGCGTTTTCTTTAAACTCTTATGCAGAACCATTTTTGTGTGTCTTGGCAAATGAGGGAATTTGCATTAGTTGGTCAATAGTTTGGAGATACTTACACTACATTGCCTCTCTTCCCTGCCTGATACAAAGGAACTACGTTGACAACGCTGCAACAGTGAATGACATGTTGGAAGGTGGCTCACCATGGTCACTGTGGCGCTGGAGGTCCTGGCGGTCGATGAAGAGGTCGTGGTCGCGGTCCAGCTCCCAAAACTTGCAGTAGATGACGTAGAAGTGTTCATAGCTGAAGTAGGCGGTCACCTGGTTGATGTCGTCTTCCTCGTCCAGCAGACGTATCACCTGCAGTAGGTTGGAGCGCCGCAGCTCTGGCACCGAAATGCGGCCGCTCCACGACCGGTTCACACAGTAGAAGATGCGTGCTATCACCTGCACACATACAACACTGCATGGTGTAACCATAGGCTAAAAATGAGGTACAGTGATTTTTGTCTTCCCTGCATTGGCTAATGATCTGCTTGTAGATCTATCAACATCACGTGTTTAAAGAGTATTGTTTGTCTACATTGTTTTTCAAATGACTCATGCTCTTATAAAAATTTATTTTTTCTAACTTGAACACATCAAAGCTACATTAAAACTTTGCCAAAGGAAGCGTACTAATATTAAAAATGCTATAAAAACTGCCGCACCCAGGAAGTATTGTCACACTGGAATGAAATTTGGCACAAGAATGGGAACCATGATGCAAATAACTGACTACATCAAGATAAATGTTCAATTTGGTCTGGCAAAATTTTACAGTTGAAAAGTACTATTAGTATATTGTTGCATCGCCTCTGGCATGGAAATATGCAGCGATACAGTCTGGCTTGGAGTTAGACACGCCAAATACTATACTGTGAAAGATCATCCTGTAGTTGTTGCAACTGCTGGAAACCATTGGTGGCTGACGCTGCCATACCAGCTGGCTCTATATATGTTCTATAAACAAATCTGAAGACAGTGTTGACAGCATGAAGGCAGTCCTGGAAAGTGGAGCTTTATTTAGGTGAGCATAATTATTTTGAAATATTGTCCATGCGAGCTTTACCATGAATGAAAGCAGAAGAGGCCAGAGAATCTCCAAAATGTACTGCCGTGCTGTCATAATTCCCCTGACAGAATTGTAGGAAAGTGCTTCAGTTCTGCTGGTGCATCACTCAGCAATGAATACTGGATATGTATGCTGTACGTTACTCCTCCATACTCGAGTGTGGTTGTCATACGTATCCAGACAAAACTTCGATATGTTAGTAAAGATGATGAATCGCCATTCTCAAGTCATCCATGCCAACAAATTACATTAGATTGGAAAGTGCTTATTAACGTCCCACGGTGTTATGCCTGAAGGCTTATCAGGGGACTGCTGATAAACTAACTTTAACATCCATGCCTTACCGAGGATTCAAACCCAGAATCTCCACACCCCAGACCAGCGGTGCATCAACCGACTGCGCCACGGGAGGTCGGCACCAGATTACAATGAAGTTGCCAATGTTGGGGTGTCAATGGAAGATGGCATAAGAAACATCAAGAATGTAGGTCTCTATGCGAGACTGCATCCTGCCCTTCCCAGAGCCTGTCTAGTGCACCCTTCTCTACAGTGCAAACTAGTGTGGAGTAGTGCTGGTGTATATGCGAGAGTAAATTACATGTGAGGCAGAGTATCACACCCTAAAATACAGTTTCAAAGCCAGTGCAATGCGTGTGTAACCAACAAGCCACATGTGTGCAGTAACCATGTCAGTTCTCATTCTGCCCTACACTCCTCCGAGAGATTTAGATCATGCAAGTATAAATATTTTGATATACAAATTTTCTTGCAAAATTTAAAGGACGTTGAAGGCCAAAGTAGTGCCAAAGACAGATGAAAATTATATCCACAAAAATGCAGAGCTATTGGATAAATAAGTAACACGTAATAAAATAGACAATCAAATACTAAAATGTTTGCCATTTTGTATTAATTGAACAAAAATCACACTGGCATGAGCAGTTGCTTATCTGTGGGGATGCAAAACATGTTTAACTTAATTTCAGGATGTCATTTATATTTTGAACAGTATAGTTAGTAAAAAAAAATTAATTTCTTAATTTTATTCTCTATTAATTCATTAAGTTAGGGATACTTTATGTAGCTTTACAAAATGCATTCATGGCAAACTACACAACACACCCCATAATAAAGTTGGTTGAAATGTAGGATCGTTAATTCAAAGCATTTGGAGAAGCTTAACAACTAGGACTTGAGCACCCATGGAGATGGAAATGGAGCAAAGACCTAATGCAAGGGCAAGGAAAATAGTAGTAGCCTGAGAAAACCCACCAACCAATGGCAATGTCCACCATGTTTCCCGCGTATCAAAACTGGACATGACCCTGCCAAGAACTGAACCTGGGTGACATTGAGAGGCTGGTGGGTTAGCCGTGTAATAACTGCAGCCCCATATGGCAGTCGCCTACCTGGTGCTTCAACTATGTTGCAGCATGTTTGAAATACTCTTTTTTGATGAAACTGTGTAATGTATCCCCCAGTAAGTTTCCTCATCCCAGATGAGGATGGAATGGTATACTCAAACATCACACTTGATATAAATATTTATTTGGAGCCTTCCAACATCATTAAATACAACTTTTTCAGACTGCTGTATCTTAAAACATACTACTCGAACATGAGCGAAACTATGGTAAGGGCCTGCATTGACTCCTGCTACACACTTTCAAGCAATAAAATGTTTGGGTCACTGCTTAAAGTCCCATAGGCTCACAGCACGATGAGAACACTGCGTGGCAGTTCAGAGCCTTGCGTGCAGCGTCAATGGCACGCTTCATGCACGTGGCTGGCAGCGCAGCTCTTATAGTTACCATGCTTCTGAGCCTCGCATGCGAAAACAGCTCCAGGTAAGTCATCACCTTAAAATGGGGAGCTCGGGGTGAAAATTACTAAAATAAAACCTGAAATTGCTATAGTGCTGGCGATAGGAGGAACGGTTAGCACTACTCACAGTGTGCACGTATCGCGAGTGGAACTCCGTAGCCTCCTTGAGGAAGGTGAGGCCAGGGTGGGTGTCGACGACGTCCTGCACCAGCGAGATGAAGTCATCAGGCAGCAGGTGGTTGCGCTGGCCCTTGGTCAGCACATACACAAACCTGGATGCAGTGTCGTGGCATGTCCCCAGCATCCTGCACACGTTCACTCTCCTCAGCACACATGCTTGCATTTGTTCTGCCTTGCTCAGTGATTTTTTTTATCCAATATCAGTGTGGTAATAATAAATCTAAAATTATGTTTTATAAACATTTACAGAATTTTGTTAAAGGCAACTACCATTAAATGCTACACGGTTCAAATCACTATGTTTTACCACGTATTATATAAAAAACAATTGCATATACATTACATAATACACAATACTTAAATTACATGTTACATTGCATTATGTAAAAAATTAGTAGTTTATATAAAATTTCATATTGCAAGGCATTGAAAAATAAATTGCGCTCGTAATTGGCGACAATTGTTATTAAAAGACCTAATATGTATGTGGAAGTAACTTACACCCTAATTGTTCTGCCACACTTACACTTAAAAAAAAAAACTCAAAATTACAGCATAACTTTTAAATTAAGGTACTGAACTTTGAACATGTGTATTGTTTTGAGATTTGGTGCTATGTTTCGTGTTAAGCTGGGTTTACAATAAAATAATTATGTGTTAAAAAATTATGCAGTAAGTGCTGAACGAGCATTTAGAAACATGTATTCAGTATTTGCAGTTTCCAATTAGCAATTACAGCCGATGGAAACAGGCGACAAGCCTGCCATGTTTAGTTTTGTTCCTAACCTAACCTCGTATGTCACAACCATATTTAAGCATATCATACTTCAAAGCCAACATTTTCTATCGGAGAGGCTTATTTTTGTGAACAAATATATTTGTAAACATGTGCACACACACCTTTTAAATATTTCTTATACTTACACTACTGTAAATATTAATTTCCTGCCAATAACACCGATTACTCTGTTCTGATTGGTCGCCGCCTCTTAAGTTTAACTTAAGATATAAAATATAACTATTTCTTCAAGTTTAATTGGAAACCAATACATATCGACACAACGTTTTAACGCATAATTTAATGCTTAATTTTTCTATTGTAAACCCAGTTTGTTTTACTAATAACTACAAATGAACATCCAATACCAACTTTTTCCATAAATCCATGAAGGTGCTGGTTTCAACGTATCCGAGCTTCTCCCCTCCTGCTGCGGTGAACAATGGGATCTTCCAATACAAAGGGCACTCGCAAGCCTGCCAAAAACACAGCCAGTATGACTACCGCCATCTCACGTACCAAGGAGCATTCACGTGAACTGAACCCTTCAAATAATCTAATGTTTGATTATAATAATATTACTAGCTATCCCAAAACAAATTCTGAGAAGAACTGTTGTATATTTGCTTTTTGCAAAAATCCATTAACTGAAGAGTTGTTGCTCGGTGTCTGCAGATGTTCAATATTACTTGATTGCTTACATAGGCATGTGCAGCTGAACGCAGCCTTGGTCATTAGTGTGCCACACGGTTAGAGAAGATAACCATCGATAGCAGTGGCATAATGCAAGGTTTTGACTTGGGAATGCCCAGTGGAGTAGGTCCTTGCTCAAACTATTAAAGTGGGGGTACAAATTGTTTCTGCTATAGAATTATGTAAAATATCAGGGTAGAAAACAGTTAAATGATTATGCGTTTGTGCTTGTAGCTATAACAGCACACGGATAGCGAGTTGTTTACAAGATATAAGAATTTTTCCGACTATACAACTCTTTACAGACAGCAGATAGACACATGCTTTTCTTGGTTTTAGACGCAAAGGAATGTGATATGATCGTCACCTTCCTGTAGCTGGCGTCCTGCACACCTGAACAATGACAAGAAAAGTTGGCCTCTACAGCTTTTTCTCTACTCCGCTCCACGTCACATACCAAGATACCAGGGTTCCTGTTCTCTAACTTTTCCCCTGGCTTTATATAAAGACATTTACCGCTTAACTGTCTTTAAGAGGTGAAATTATATTCTGTAAATCACTATGTCGCCATGATGGTCTTTCGAATGCCGCCACCGAACCCTCATACACCACCGAATGGCCTTGGTGTCGTGAAGAGCCTAGACTCCCATAACTCACAGGATGTTTGTAAAACAGACTGTCTTTATGTAGACAGGTCAACAAAGTATCTTTTGGAACGAAAATGGACGACGTTTTTGAGGTATATTCTACAAATACGTCTTGCAGAAAAGAAAACTTTTAAAATGCCCTAAACATGAGAAATATTATCTTCTGTTATATTTCCGCCCAAACAAACGGTGTTTGAACTACATTGAAGGAGTATATTTTGCAATTCGCGAGTGGTACTCTCGTTTTAGCAATTAAGAAGTGAGGTTTAGGCCCCAAGGGTCAGTGTTGCTATCTCACGATTCTCAAAATTAACTAGTACCACCTGAAATCGTTTATTCGAAGAAAGAAGTAATTTTGAGTATTATTCAAAAATGTATTGAGAAATAAATTTCACTCATAGTTAAAATTTCACTACAATAACCCTATTTGTGACAATGCATTCTATAATAACGGAAAAAAATATAATTCAACAAGCACATCGTTGATTTCCGAACACAGCCCGTTGCATTGCCAAGAGTACATCTTTGCACAAAGATAGCAATAAAGTGACACGAGGTCGGGGTTGGAAACGACGGAGATGCAAAGTTCTGGCGGGAAACACTCGCCAGAGACGTCTTGTAGATGTCTTACCGGCTGCTCTGCTGTTGTGGGTCGTGCCCAATATCGTCGCAGGTGCCCGTTGTGAGGTGGACAGTTATGCTGGTATCAAGTTAGCTAAATGCGGAGTTGTGAGGCCACTCCACACGCCAATTAAACACTGGCACAAGTACATTTTACACTGAGAAACATTTAAAACCCTGAAAATGGCTTTAAAAGGCAAGGTCTGCAATCAAAACGCTTGACTTGGGTTTGAAGCCATTTATTGGCGTACTGACAATACAAACCAGTCGACGATGCTCACGTCGTTAACGGAACCCGACGCACTAAGCCCGTCGGGGGCTAACGCGGGAAAGTGAGTCTACAGGAGGCTCTGCTTTCGGGGGTCACTAACACTCTTAGACACTTTGTGTTGTGCAATGGCGTTGGTTGTCCGTACGCGTCCCGATCAGGGGCGCTACGAAGGCTGGTGTCGCCTTCACGCGGGCTACGCCCTGACGGTGCAGCGCTGAGTGTGAGCACACAAGCCGGTCGGTTGGGATCCGAACCAAGAGATGGTGTCCTAGTGTCGCCCACGCGATCGGATCAAAGTGGGACCGTCAGCTGACTCGCGCGGTGCTGGGCGAAGCGGGTGCTTTCCCAAACACCCTCGAGATACTGTTGCCGACGGCCTCACCCGATGTTCTTGTCGGCACGGTGCTCGGCCGGGGCTGCTGTTGTACTGTGGCGCAGCGAACGGTCGCGGAGACCCGTGAGTTGGGCTTAGAGAATACCACATAAGGACGGTAACGAGTAACCATCGTTATGGCCCTCTTAATGATGAAGACGATTACGTTGACTGTCTTTAAGCAAGCTCAAGTTAGAGAGTAGGGCCCCAGGACCAAACGATAGCATGTGCGACCAGGTTCGGAAGAAGGTACTACGAATATATCTTGACTTGTTCCATATCCAATATCCATGTAGCTTGGCTACATAGTAGGCTCAATGAAATGGAAATAAATAAAAATAAGGTAAAAAGTAGACTCGGCTGCTGGCATTCTGCACCACTAATAACTGTGACACATGTTAACACGTAGCTAACAGCTTAAAAATCAACTTTATAAATTTAAAAAAAAAATCGAGGGAACGCCAGGCTTTGAGCATATTATGATGCTACACCACTGACCGATAGTCACCTCTAAAGTGGGGTGGAGTGTGGAATGGAGAGATTTGGGTGGCCCTTAACAACGCGAGGTGAGAACCGATGAGGGTGAATGTGAAATAAGGTGAGTATGGAGCCGGGGGAAACGGGAGATCCCCGAGAAAACCCGCCGACCAGCGGCATCGTCCGGCATGATTCCCATATGCAAAAATCCGGGAGTGACCCCGCCGGGAATCGAGCCCGATTCGCTTAGGTGGGAGGCTAGTAGTCTGACCACTAGACCACCGCGGCCCCACTTTTAAAATGGAGGTCAGGTGGTTTTTTCCAACCGGAAATGTTTAGTTTCTAAGTTCAAAATAGCGCTAGTAACTCAAATATGCCAAAACAGAATATTGTAAGAACACATTTCGCAGTTCTGCATTTATTCTCCTAAGGAAGACGGGCGTATTTTTCTAGTGGCTCGCTCCGTGGATGAACAGTATCGCGAAGGCTAATTACTAGAGACGGTAAGTATTTTTGAACAGGTATTGGGAAGGAATAGACGGTACCTGTACCTAAACTAAAGAAGAAGACCGATTATAGTCTTCTGCGCATGTATCCAACATTGACCCACCCCCACACCAATACAACTTTCTTTTATTCTGCCTGAAGACGGGAGCAGATGTCAGCTCGCCTAAGACAACCTACTGTGTTCTCGTGTGTCGTCATCGTGTCTTCCAGTCTTGAATTTTGTCTTCGTCTCAGTGCTTGTCTGTACTGTCTTAGTTGTGTTGTCCTTAGTTTATCCAATTTTATTTGTTTGATAATTCAATATGTAATTTAATTTTTGGTTTTCGGTTTTGTTATTATTTATCTGACAAAATTCCTTGTGGGATTTACGTTTTATTTATTTATATATTTTGACTACAGTCACTTTTGGCTCGTTTTTCGTGTTTGTTTCATGTCTCAGACTTGGTTTTCTGTGACGCCATAGTGTAGCAATGGTGTATGTTCAAAATATTTCCCTTAGGTTATTCATGGTAAAGTGAGCACTTTTTAAGGCAATTCTGAATGTTTCCTTTCAGGCAATTTCTATGTTACCGTCACTTTATTATATAAACATTGCTAAGTGACTAATTAATTAATATATACAGTATATACACTTAACCACTCTCAAAAGTTAACGTCTGAGACTGCAATGAAATATATTTATTAGTGGATAATGCCAGTTAGGAGGGCCTTACATAGAAAGTGCTTTCTTTACCCTTAATAGCCCCTATAATAATATCATCCCTTACCTGTAAGGACAATCCTACTTACAAAACAAGGATGTGTATGCGCAAAATTTTTGGGGCAAATCGCCACTGACAGTAAAAAAAAACCCCAAAACTCTTTAAAAAGCAGCAAAATAATTTTTTTTTCACAGAAGATGCTTTCTTTGTGTTTAGGAGAAGAATTACTTAAATCATAAACTAGAAAAATTAAAAAAAATTGCTGATAAAAAACAAAAAAAGCACGCCTCATTGCCGTACCTCGACTTCTGCTACCAGGAGAACATGACATAGCAGGAGGTTTGTTTGACCGCTACAGTCTTGTGTTGTCTGTCTCTCACGCAACGTGTATCAAACAGCAGCCCACTCACTCACTCACTCACTTAGCCATGGCCGTGCCGTTAATTCGACTTCTGCTACCAGGAGAACATGACATAGCAGGAGGTTTGTTTGACCGCTACAGTCTTGTGTTGTCTGTCTCTCACGCAACGTGTATCAAACAGCAGCCCACTCACTCACTCACTCACTTAGCCATGGCCGTGCCGTTAATTCGACTTCTGCTACCAGGAGAACATGACATAGCAGGAGGTTTGTTTGACCGCTACAGTCTTGTGTTGTCTGTCTCTCACGCAACGTGTATCAAACAGCAGCCCACTCACTCACTCACTCACTTAGCCATGGCCGTGCCGTTAATTCGACTTCTGCTACCAGGAAAACATGACATAACAGGAGGTTTGTTTGACCGCTACAGTCTTGTGTTGTCTGTCTCACGCAACGTACATCATCAGCGCAGCAGCCACTAGCCATTGTAATGATACGAGTATGTGTAATTAGGGCGATGTGTTAGAGAGTGTAAATTTATAATAGTGAACAGAACATTTAACAGCAAAGACTTTGAACACAAAACAATGTGGAAAACCGAATTATTAATTCGACTTCTACTACCAGGAGAACATCACATGGCAGGCAGTATGACCGCAAAATTGCAGCGCGTGTCTCATATTCATGGTCACCGTCCATCATTCGCCGTGCGTAAGGGTGCCGGGACGTTAACATGTCACATGCTAGGAATTATTGCTCCAATCATAAGCGATATTGTATGTCACACATTAACTTGTGTCCGAAGTCGTGTTTTAAACTGTACACAGGCCTAAATGTATTATCGTCTATATTGCTAGGTCGCGGGTCAAAACAATACTTCTAAAATCCAATTTTATATTTAGAAAAAAAATTATGGCCGTAACTGCACATATTTTACCTAACAGTCACTGGAGCGTGTGAAAAAAGTAGTTAACATCGAGCGTGTTTCACTGAGTAGTGCCGTGTCTGATTCGCCTCCGGAATGCCATATTTACGTTTATCGGCTCTTCAAGACCTCGTTGTTAAGAGTCACCCGAATCTCTCAATTCAACTAGATTCGTTTTCCTCCCTCTTTACCGTACAAGTAAATACCGGCATAGTTGTTTAATACAAATCTTCACAAACCCCGCCTTACTGAGATAGCTCGCAGACTTTCACCGCCGTTCTCACTATACATTAGGCTCGTGGGCTTGAGCCACATTAATAGGATTTTCTTCGGAAGAAAAACTTCTGGTGCGGTTCGGACTCAGAAGGCGGCTGTAGAATTTCGTTTGTAGGTTTAGGAATACTTCTACTTCTCACTTTGTATTATTCTGCCATCTGTAGAGCTAGTTTGTTGCTCGCGGCTTCGCCCGCGCATACTACACGAAGTAACCACGGCTTCCCTTTACCGAATGCCCTCTTCGTACACGACTAGAGGTTTCCCTCAAGTGTTACTATTACCAGTTTTCTTACAAGCCATTCTTAAGACTGTTATGTATGATTATTCACTGTACATTTTTTTTTTGCATAGTACGTTCCGACTGCCAACTTTCCTGTCTCCACAACACTATTACACGTATGGTTTCAAGGTGCCAAGTTACCTTGGACAACTACTACACCATATTTCCTTCATCCTCGCAGTTCTGAGAATGTTACATCTGTTTATTTCCTGTTTATTTTGCCTAGTACAATTGGTGTATGGTGATTAATACCTTAATATTTTCACAACAACTTAAAAATCTATGGCTTCAAGGTGCCCAATAACCTTGTTTCACACGGAAACTCATTCACTGTACTTATAATTTTGTTGATTGTCTGCGCGTCTGAGCATTATTCTTTATGGCGTAATTCTAGTAACATGCTTACACGTCATTTGTTGCTATGATGTGGAGGTGCCTTAAGGGCAGTCGCCATACTGTCCAGCAAATTCCAGTCGTTTTCCTCGATGCACCTATTCCCTCAATGTTTATATTTTCAGGTTGTTTTGTTTTGATTCCAGAAGTTTGTTTACATATTAATTCTCCCTAGGTTTATCACAAGTCTTATTAATATTTTATATAGGCCATTTTATATGCATAAATTCTTTTGTATGTATAAACCTCAAGTTTAATTATGTTCTTTTATCTGCTGGGTGTAAGATAAATGTAATTTTATTGTGTTTCTTGATATAGTTTAGTGTCCTCCTGGTTTATTTCTCCAAGGAAATTTTACCTATGTATGTGTGCATAGGCTGCCTTTTTGAAATGTTATTAATAACATCACTAAGTCACTAGTTGTCTGTCTACCAATTAATTTGCCGCATTTGTTCAATATAATTTTGGAGAATTTTTGGGGAAATGCTGGGTACCAAAATGTTGAACTTTGTATGTACATTTTGATAGCCAGACCAGAAGCCTACATATGTCCGTGTCGAAATTAGACTGAGCTACGCCAAGATAATTCCCGCCTTATAATTGAGTAATAGAATCATTTGGTTACATTATTTTGTGTAATTTTGTTTACTATCAGGCCACATTTTAAAGAGTGAAGAGATTTGGGTGGCTCTTCTTAACAGCGAGATCTTGATAGCCAAAGTTTTTTTATACTAGTTTTTTAAATCATGAAACATCTCTCTCTCTCTCATCCACTGTCTCCGCCCCTTAACCACTGGGAAGAAAGATCAAATCAAAACTTACAAAATAATAAATTAGCTTTTTTTCAACATTCAATCAATATCAATTATGATGGGCAGGTGTTTCATTGAGAGAGCGAGAGAGAAAGAGAACAAGACTGGACAAGACAACGAGCAAGTTACGAAGAATCAGCGACTCAACTATCAGGCGCGCATGAACTACACAAAGGTGTCGACCAGCATTAACAGGTATTGGTAACAGGTATGTATAAAGAACAGAAACAGGTACGTGTACGAGGTTCTCCTGAGAAATACTGGTTTCGCGTTTCCCTAGTTACAAAATAAACATGATTATAACTTTCAATAATAAAACTATGACCATCAGCACGAGCGGCCAACAGGGGTTCGCGCCAATTACGCGCTTAATCGAAGCCCCTCGGTGAGCTGCAACCGAACACACATCAGAGGCCAGCTGACTGCCTGTGTGGTGGGCAGTTCCTGGCCGCGACCAGCTGCAGGGCAGTGAGGGACGTTTAGCAGCTCGCCGACCCGTCGACCACCCGCGGACAGTCCTGGCGCGATGGATCAATCACTTTCGAAATTCCTTACTACGTCTTATACAGGCTAGCTTGCTCTTCGGCATGTTGGAATACGAGAGTATTAAATAAATCTCAAAGAATACCATTTTAAATTAATGCATTTGCCGGTTATTAGCGTGTGCAGGCACGCCATGTGCGCACGCCTACGATTACTTAAAGATCTGCCTTAACACAAATACCTACCGACTTATATCTCCAATAAGCTAAATGAAGGTAGGGTATTCTGATTTTGTATTGTGAACATGTCCCATAACACTGGGACATGTTCTGCCGGCAGAACTACTAAAATAATACGACCAGAAGTATTTTAAACAATTATGATATGATTTCATTTTAGTTTTAAAAAAAAATTACAAAACATTTCAATGTGAATGTTAGATTTTTTTGGAGAGGGAGGAAGGTAATGTCATCTGTGGAACCCACCACCCTCCCCACTTTTGGACCCTCCTCATATTCCTTCTACTTTTCGTAATGATACAATTATACGAAATACCAGCAATTTTCAAAATTTTAAGTTACGTATGTCCTTTGGCAGTTTCCTTTCAATTATCTTAAATTATTTTTTTACAGAGCTGTACCCTATAATATTTTCCCGGAAAACAATTGATCAAATTTAGACTTCAAATAGGGTCCGCGGAGGTTTGGTGGTCAGACTACTCGCCTCCCACCAAGGCGGGGTCGCTCCCGGATTTTCGCACGCAGGAATCGTGCCGGGCGATGCCGCTAGTCAACGGGTTTTCTCGGGATCTCTCGTTTCCCCTACCCTTGCATTCCAGCGCCGCTCCATACTCACCTCACTTCATCCTCATCGACTCTCAAGACCTCGACGTTAAGAGCCGCCCAAATCTCTCCACTTCACTCCAGACTTTAAATATGTTAACCAAATTTAGCATTGAAAGTTTGGCAAAGGTCAATGATCATTTTGAGTATTTGACGTTAGTTTCATGTACATTACTAAGCAAGCGATTGCATTTTGCGGTTTACAGTTATTCACACTAGGGCTACGAGCCGCGGTGGTGGGGTGAAGGCAGATGCTGGTGTCAAGTCTTGTCGCCGACAGACGTCTGGCGTCACACGACGGCTCGTTAGGAGTACCGGCGACAATCCATCCAGAAGAGGGGTAGCCACCGTCATGACGGCCAATCAAGATCAGGGGGAGGGGAGGGGGGTAATGTATCCTCCACAGCTGTCCGATGACCCACGCCTATCTCGCCGATGAAGTCAGCTGGCTATTTATACGTCGTCCGTCCTAGAGCGCAACTGCTGGACGTCACTGCTGGGTACTCTACCTGCTGCCATGGTCGTCGACATTGAATGTCACCCCTACATGGGAGCCTGGGTCGGATCCATACGGGGTGGGGACACAGGGGGCATAACTCCTTCCCCCACAGCCTCCCCAAAAAACCTTACACAGACATAAAACTGTCCTTTTTATGATTTAACCTATTCAAACACGATCGTGGACACATTGCACATGAATTACATTTATGAGCAGTGGTGTACACAGCAAGGCATCAGTGCAAAGTTTTCCTTGTGGCTAATATGATTTGTGGAATTTTCTACACCACTTACCAGATCAACCTCGTAAAATTAAAGTTTATACTATGCAGTGCTTCAGCGTAATATCTTTGCACTGTTTGTTAGTATCATAGAAATTTACCTTTAGTCTACCGCCTTTGAAAATAGTTTAATCGCCTTGTAAATGATACCGCCAGAAAAACCTAACCTTCTTGTAAAATGTTGTGCTGTAAATTCAAGCAACTACATTGAAATTTTTTTAGTATCGTTGTTGCCCTTTACGTCGTGTTGTGTTGTGCTCGTCGGAGCTATGCGACGCCAACACGACGTGCTATAAATAGAAACCTGAAAAATTCGCGGACTCATTTCGGGACAAGCTAGAAATCATAAACGTGTACGCATGTCACTTTTGCAAATGGCCCACGTTTTATTTGAGAACTCTGAGCCTATAACAAACTTAAAAAACAAAATGCACGCCCAATCAACGCCATCCAACCTGACAGCGAGCAACCAATGAAACATTGATATCTGATTATTTGAACATGAGACTGCGAATTCTGATCTACAGGTCACTGAATTCGCAAAATGTTCAAGTCTCTAGCTCTAAATTTCGATAGGCCTTTTGAAGCAGAGGCAGTGGCACTAAGGCTGTGATGACTGAGAAAGGCGTGAGGTGAGGAGAGGAGAGGGTACCTTGGTGACGAGGCTGAACTTGTCTCGCGGCACCTGCTGGCCGGGGAACTGCTGGAAGACGGCGGAGATCTTGTTGAGCGCCGCGTCCATCAGGCTCTCCGACCCCGGCTTGCCCTGCGGGAAGTAGAACCTGCAACAACATCACGCCCAGCACTTGTCGAAGCCCTACTAACGACCTACACTACTTGTATTCTTATTTTGATCCGCCTATCTAAACTAACACCGCCATCAGCCACATCACTTTGTCCTTCTGTCAATCCAAGTGATACTGAAGAAATGTTAAGATTGTGAAAGCGTAACTAACTTGTAAATTAGTATTCTAGTGTGTATAAAATAATATACACAAAATTCTGTGGCCATGAATTTTAATATTATAGTATTTTGCTGCCAACTCAACTGGGATCCTGTATTTCAGCGTGTACTGTAGCAGATATATAGCTATGGACAGTGATTTTTGAAATATTGGTTTAAAAATCGCTGATTTTATGTCCTTCAAAAGTAAC
>NQII01000073.1:500387-529622 GCA_002778355.1 Clitarchus hookeri | reverse complement strand
GGGGGGGGGGGGACACAGACCAAAATGAATTGATAGATTGAGAAAAATTTGGGTGGCACTTATAACCGCCGATGGGGGTGAGGCGATAAGAAGATGGAGCACCGGCGGAATGGAATGGTGGGAGGAAAGGTGAGCACCCCGAGAGATACCAGTGGCCCACGGCAACGTCAGCCACAGTTTCTACGTGCGAACATCCAGGAACGCCTCCTCCAGGAATCGAGCCCGGTTCGCCGTGGTGTGTCTGATCGCTAAACCACCGCGGCTCCCTTAGTTTCATTGTCTGGTGTTACAGGCGAAGGTGAAGATCGTTACGTATTCGAATACAGCTCAGATTTTTTCGAAATACATGACGGCCAACCGGCTTCGATTACCGGCGGAGTCGCCCCGAATTTTCGCACATATTGGAATCACGCAGGGCGATGCCGCTTGTCGCGGGTTTTCTCGGGGATATCCCGTTTCTCCCGCCCTTGCATTCCGGCGCTGCTCCATATCCACCTCGCTTCCCCCTCAGCCGCCCAAACCTTTCCACTTGGAATAAGTGGTGAATTCTGTCTGCACGAGTGAAATAAAGATATGGCGATAACAGGATCTTGGCTTGCGTGCTCCAACCGCATCACTGTCGATGTCTTTCTCCACGTTCCGGCACAGAAGAATAGGTAATGACACAGAAATGAAGTGGCGAGGCTGTTCTTCTGGCGCAATTCCCTGATTGCGCGAGAATCGAGAAACGAGCCTTGTGTCTCACTGACTATAGAATATTCACGGTTTCTTCACACTTCTTGAATCAAACCTTTGAAAAATCACCCTATGTGAGATGTGTTTGGTTATTTCCTAAAAATATCACGTATTACAAGCGTTTCATAATTGTGTTAATATAAAAGTAAGACCTTATTTTTTTAGTTAAATTGAAATTTTATTTGTTTTCTGTATATAATATATAATATTTCATTAATAAATAATATGGATATACGCAAGGAGAAATAAGGTGTGTTGGTAATGCCTAGTAAGAAATAGTTCTTACGGAAAATAATATTACACTGAGTGACCACGAATTCTGTGTGGTGTCCCTTTGGTGTATTTTTCTATACTTAGTTAAGCTGTGTTTACATAAGGCGAAAGAATATCGTAGAAGTAGAACCTTAGCAGGGTTTCAGAAAAGTATGAAGTAACCGTATCTTAATTTAGAACGATCACAACTTAGAAATATCATAACTTAGACAATAACAACTTAGAAACACGCAACGCAGAATCGCATAACTTAGAAACGTCGTAACTTATAGAAAATCATACTTAAGAATTATCACAACTTAAAAAAACACAACTTAGAACTACCATAACTTAGAAACACACAATGCAGAATCACAAAACTTAGAAATGTCATAATTTAGAATGTCATAACTTAGAACTACCATACATTAGAAACACACAACTTAGAACAGTCGTACAGTAGAAATACACAACTTAGAAAGAACTATCATAAGTTAGAAACNCATTAGAAACACACAACTTAGAACAGTCGTACAGTAGAAATACACAACTTAGAAAGAACTATCATAAGTTAGAAACCCGGAAGTTGGAAAGTTCATAAGCTACAACCACGTAACTAAGAACAGGCGTAATTTAGAAAATGCTATCATACGAGAGATTCCCTGGCCAGGCTGCCGTCTAGCAAGTAAGTTACCAGGCGCTGATGGCGAACGGCGCTGCGTTGCCAAATGTTGCTAGCCAGTGGCGCCATTTTACTGGCACACGTCGCGATTGTTTGCGCGTTTACGCGTATCTCAGCAAAAATAAATACCCTGGGAATACGACTTATTGCCACAAAAGATAAAAACCAATAATCTAAGCCCGTGTAATTTCGTTTTTGCCAAATTAAGTGTAATTAAAGAAAAAAAATCGTGACAATGGTAAAAAAAAAAAAAAAAAAAAAGCAAGTTTAGAACTTTCCTGCGTAGTTTCCATAACAGGTAGGCGAAAATTAAAACTGTACGGCCGTAGTTAAATCTCTGGGCTTTCATCGCGTATAATAAAATCCCGCTGTCACAGATCTAATTTGCAGAGGAAAGCGTGAGGACGTAAGCACCGCACGACTTGCGCATAGGAGCGAAGGGGCGCTGAGCGCGCGCGTCATTGTCGACCGTATCGCCGTGCCTCGGGCAGCAGCTGAAGGCGAGGAAGGACCCACAGGGNGCTGAGCGCGCGCGTCATTGTCGACCGTATCGCCGTGCCTCGGGCAGCAGCTGAAGGCGAGGAAGGACCCACAGGGCCTCAGCAGCTGAACACTTCTTCAACCCTGAAGACGGCAGCTGCAACGCGAGCCGGGAAATCAGGAGCGACGTCAACATTGGCGTTGTTGAAATCTAGAATCCGCGATCCTCCAGACGACTGCCGCGAAAGCCTGCGAACGTTACCGACATGTCGGTAAGCCAGGCGCGGCATCCGCTGAGACGTTCAGTTCGTTACAGGCAAACTTATTTTTCATCTAGATAACTGGGGGGCGAAGATTCTGCTACGCGATACGTCCGAGCGACGGAAGGAAGAGTCAAAAGGGGAGCTGCCGCGAGGTAGAGGGGATTGCTTTGAAACGTGCGTGCGGATGTTCTGGCGACAGCATGAGCAAGCAGTAGGTGACGTGGCCAAGGCTCACCTGGGTATGTGGACATTTCTGTTGGCCTTGACATGTCTCTGGAGGGTAGTGCTGGGCGGCAGATGTCCCGGCTTCTGGTTCTCCTTGTCGCGGGAGTATGTCTGCAACAGTAAACCACACGCCTCATTGCAGCACCTGTCGTCTCCAACTCAGCGTCACATTCATAGGTGAATCCCTAGTATAATATTTTACCCGTTTTTTTTCACACTTTTTGAATCAAACATTTGAAAAATCACCCCACGTATGACGTGTTTAGTTATTTCTTAAATACACCATGTATCACAACCGTTTTACCTCTGTTAACATAAAAGTATCGTATTTTTCTTTAAATTAAAGCTTTGGCTATATTTTATTTATAAATTATGATATCTCATTAATAATAAATATAAATAAAAACAGTGAGAAAACATGTATTGGTAGCGGCTAGTAAGAACTAGTTCTCACGATAAATATTATTACAATTGTGTGCTCATGAATTCGGTGCATTGTCCTTTGGCGTAATTTTCTAGACTTAGTTAAGCTTAATTTGCACGAGGCGGAGGAATATCCTGGAAGTATAACTTTAGTAGGACTTCAGAAAAGTGTGAAGTAACCGTGAATGGATTATAAACAATATTATAAGCTGTTCAAAGTAAACTGAGCACTTTTGAAATCCCTGCTTAAGATCTACGCGCATGACCATTGTGTATTATTCCGCCTTATGTAGAATTAACATCGCCACGGGCCAGATCACTTCATCCATGCGTCGGTCAAGTTAAACTGTGAAATTATTAGAAAAGTAAATATTTTACAAATCTGCTAATTCTTACAATTAGATGCATTAAAAAAAAAACAGAAAGCATAAGAAATAATTTCAGTTTCCACAAATGTTTATCTAACATTTTAAATTCAACGTTAAGACCTGGGACTACTTTCCCTCAATCGTTACCAATTACTAGACGCGTGTCAGCCAATATGCCGGTTAAAAAATATTCAGGTAGGAGCAGTGATATTTTTAAAGGTTTATTTCAGCGGTCACTTGATCGTGAACAGCCTTTAAACGCCTCAAGGTCACATAGAGGATAAGCAAGCATTGTGACGGCGATGGAAAATGGCATAAACAAGCTTCGCGTAAGTTCTGTTCCCTCAGAATTTTCAGCGGTGATTATGAGGTTGTAATACAGCAGTATGTTCAGAAAAGATATAGCATTGTCGCTATATTTTAAAACACTGCTTTACAGAAGAATAGGCATTGTTAAAAAAGGGCTACTTTCAACGGTTTTTTGCTGACTGACACTTTTCAACAACCACGTTTAGGTTTCAGTAACCAATTTATCAATAGGCAATTAAATATAAACTTTCACTTCTGCCCTGAAAAAATATTTACATTGAAATATTCCATATTTTTTCTAAAAATTAGAATAGATACCACTGCTTACAATAATATCCATATGATAACTAGGGAAGAGCCTTAACACTTTGATAACTATGTAGGAGTGCAGCTTGCGCAAAGCAAATCTGCAAATACCTCTACCTCCAAGGACAAAAGTCACACAGATATGGTTTCACTGTTTCCCTGCTTTCCACCACGGTTTTACAACAACACTACATAACGTCAACAGACATTGTCGTGAACGCAATTCTGAATGTTCGTGTAACCACACAAATAAACGCGTTGGATTGTATATCATGCTAACTATTAGGAAATTTAATTGAAGCACGTTCAACTCGGCTTTCCATTGTCAGACAGCCAGCCAATATAAACGTTGCTTAGTGCAGGTACAGTGTAGTTCGGACCAATAGGGCAGCGGCAAGTGGGAGACCAGAGACCAGCAGAACTCGTGTTGCTGCTGCGGTTGACATCAACTACTGGCTTGTCGTGATTGTCACAGTGCTAAAATACGTTAACATCTGCAGCAGTCAAAGCTAAATTCATAAAGCAATCATTAAAAAATGATTAACTGGGTTGTTTTTGGAGTTCAAACAATGTAACACGAAAATTACTTGAACTCATGNGCAATCATTAAAAAATGATTAACTGGGTTGTTTTTGGAGTTCAAACAATGTAACACGAAAATTACTTGAACTCATGGGTACTACATATACCTCCAGGACCAACATGGATCCTCCCATAAAAATTTATGTTGAATTCGATCAAACATGGAACAAATTTTCCGCATTTATAATTAGAACACTTTCAACTGACACTCCTTGCCGCACTTTAGGTTAACAGCGAGAGACCGGGAAGTTTTGCGGATTTACTATTTGCCAAGATAGACTTAACTAATAGCATGACTACACACAGCTATGAATATGGCACTGTGTTCTAGTGATTGGTGCAACTTGGAAACAACNTGAATATGGCACTGTGTTCTAGTGATTGGTGCAACTTGGAAACAACCCGGTTCAGCTGTGCGATGACGCTAGGTTTCCTTGCAGTTATTCACCAATAAGCTGTTAACAGTAAAGTGAGCACTATTGATGCTCTAGTTACTTTTACCTTTCAGAAATTTTTTTATCCTTTAACAATATTTAAAAATAAATATTGCAATGCAAGTAATAAACACAGTGTGTTTATTTCACCGCACTCGGAAGTTAACTTCTAAGGCTACAATAAAATATATTTATTGACTATTATTACAAATGAGATGGATTTAAAAAGTGCTCACTCTACCTTGAATAGCCTATACCGTCCCTGTTCCAAGCTGTTTACGTAGCAGAGCGCACAAAACGGAGATTGTGATAACAATAGGCTGTTCGCGGTAACGTGAGCACGTTTGACAGCCTTGATCATGATCTACTTCTCTGATCATTTTGTATCCTTTCAACATATGAAAAATTAACAGACCCTTTCACTTTATTCACCGCAGAAAAAAGGTGGTTGGTATTCACCATGCCAAATTATTTCGTGGCGAACACGGTTTTTTTTTAGTTGTCACCACCAAACTTAAGTGGCCACTAAATATTTATATTGCGGCAGCTACAAAAATTTTGTGTTCATCGCAAAATGATTTGGCAGAGTGAATACTAAGAAAAAATTTTTTGGTCGTCGTAATGTATTTCTTTTTGATGCGCCGTGGGACGTGACACACAAATCGTCAATTATCGGCAGGAATCAGAAGAGTATGAGCATCTTCAAGTTGCAGGTCCGTACGGCCATCAAGCACACTAGAGAGACGTACAACAGCGCGAGGTCAGGAATGGTACCATACGATAACGCTAAACTATAGCGTGCCCATTTAGCGGCCGCCTGGGTAGGCCGGCCGAACGGTGTGCAGAGCTCCAGCAGAACACGTTTTTATTAAAAAACCGTCCAACGTGTCTGAGTGAGGTCTGCTCACGAATAGTTCTTCTGGTATGACCTTTAAATAGGTATCGGCCAACAGGAGGGGAGGTTTGGTGAGGAAAGCGCCGGTTCCACCGGGAACTTTGCTCACAAATAGAATTTAAGAAACGTTACGCGTCTGTGTACGTTTTTAAATTCCTACATTTCTCTCTAAAGAATGTGTTTGAGATAGTGAAAATGGCTCAAACTGGTGTTTTCACGGTAATTTTTTTAGGTATAAAACAATTAAAAAAGGAATAGGGACGTGCATCAAACCTTTAATTTTTTATTACTACGTCATAAAATGGTAGGTCTCCGCTGAAAGTCTCATAGAGGCGCGTTATCGACGGCAAGACTGCACGCCAGTTCAGTGCTCTGCGCGTAGNGTCTCCGCTGAAAGTCTCATAGAGGCGCGTTATCGACGGCAAGACTGCACGCCAGTTCAGTGCTCTGCGCGTAGAGACGATGAGAAAGTTGATGCGTATGTCTCGGTCGCCCCTAGCGCTCCCTCGCTTGTAGGCCTCAGACGTGCAGAATGCCTTCAACCAGGCGGCCACCTTAAATTGGCGGGTGCGGTGCGCGAAGAAAGAGTTCGCGGGAACGGCAGCTGCAGCCGGCACGCGCTGTTGAAGGACGATCACAGCCCTGCGACGGCAAGGCGGCAGGAGTGCCGCGGTGAACTGGGGGCAGGAACATTTCCGCGCCAGATGGCACACAGAAATAGACTGCCAACAACGCCACTCCCCCTCCCACTCCCGCAACTACCGTAGGTTCGTTTCCTTTCTTCGGTGGGACGATCCCCCGGCACGTCAGGAGCGACAAGAGGCAGCGAGCCAGGCCCGCGTGAGGCCACCGCGATTCTCGGCGCGATCAGTCCCCGTCATCTTGGATTTATCCNAGAGGCAGCGAGCCAGGCCCGCGTGAGGCCACCGCGATTCTCGGCGCGATCAGTCCCCGTCATCTTGGATTTATCCGTTTTTCGTCATAACTTACATTTAGGTTATGTTAACTACAATTTTCGCAAAACACAAATCATAAATAATATACCTTCTCACGTTTTATCAAGTTGTTATTTTTTCACTGCCTCTATTAATTTTTAACTAGTAACAGCTGGGAAGAAACAAAAAATTTTTCCTTGCGGGCGACTACAGCAGATAAACTAGCCACTGTAGTCAAGCAATGCCAACTTTACAAAATGTACAAANTTTTTCCTTGCGGGCGACTACAGCAGATAAACTAGCCACTGTAGTCAAGCAATGCCAACTTTACAAAATGTACAAAGGATTGTTATGTGTCCTGTCGTAATATTCAATACAAAATCTATAATGTAAATTTTTGCGAAAATCCTAAAAATCCAAGATGGCAGGGATTTATCCCCCTAAAGGTTTATTCTACTCAGGTTGGGAAACTCAATTCTTTAGTTTGGCAAATAAAAATTTTCGCCACTAGGTAAGCGCTAGTGTCACATGTTTACCGGATTTTCTTTATTTTCTTAGTTAAAAAATAAAATAATTGCAATAATCATAAATAAATCAAATATAAAATAACTGCGTAACTATATCTTTCTCATTTATTATTCACGTCGCTTAAAATTTTAATTAAAAGTTACCTCTTTGTTTATTGCTCATGTAGTTTCAAATTTTATTTAAAAGTGACCTCTTTGGAACACTGCGCACCTAGCGGCGGAAATTTTCCCCATGCCATACTCTCCCATAAGAAAACTTATTTTGTTCCTAACCAGAGTAGATTAACCTTATCACGGTTAATTGAGAACTTATAAAACCAACCTTTGTAAAATTTCACTGCCACTACCTGCATACATATTATTATTATATTCGTTTCACCCTCTTTGGGGTACGATGAAACAGTCATTTCTTTGAGTGTTGCTCCTTCCTTTGCACCCAGTACTTCTTCATTCTTTCAGATCTTCTTCTTCTCTCCTCATCTGAGATGATGGGTTTCGACCTTATTTTAGATTTTTCTTGGAACCTTATCCCTTCGTCTTTAAATTTTATCTGTACTGTTCTATCAAGTAATGACTTTTCTGTAATTTTTAATTCTCTTAGGTCTTTTTCAATTTCTGTGAACCAATTAGGCTTCGTTTTGCGGTTACGGAAGAAACCAAAAATTTGTTTAGTTAATCTATTAGAATTAATTCTGAGAAGATGTCCGTAAAACCTTAGTCTCCTTTTGCGCATAGTATCTGAGAGTTTTTCAATTTTCTTGTATAGCGTTTCATTCTTGACGTATACTATGTTATTGTCCTGAAATTTTGTTCCTATAATCTTTCTTAAAATTTTTCTTTCTTTTATTTTTAATTGTTCCAACTGACCTATGCGATTCAAGGTTAGAGTTTCTGCTGCATACAATGCTTCTGGCTTGACCACTGTTTTGTAATGTTTAATTTTGGACCCCCATGAAAGAGATTTCTTGTTATATGTCTCTGTTGTCAATTGGAAGGCCAACTCCATCTTATTTTTTCTGGATTCTATTAACTTGCGTTCTGCTGCATTCCAACTAANTCTTAAAATTTTTCTTTCTTTTATTTTTAATTGTTCCAACTGACCTATGCGATTCAAGGTTAGAGTTTCTGCTGCAGACAATGCTTCTGGCTTGACCACTGTTTTGTAATGTTTAATTTTGGACCCCCATGAAAGAGATTTCTTGTTGTATGTCTCTCTTGTCAATTGGAAGGCCAACTCCATCTTATTTTTTCTGGATTCTATTAACTTGCGTTCTGCTGCATTCCAACTAATCCATTCCCCCAGATATTTAAATTCTTTCACATAAAGATAAAAGAGAAGTTGGACTTTTAAGTATTTATTTGGGTGTTTGATGTTTGTCATGATTTTATTTTTTTCCAAGGAAATAGTAAGACCTATTTTAGCTGCTTGTTTTTTTAGTTCAAGGATTTGTTGTTTTGCTTCCTCCATTGTTTCAGCAATAAGAGCCATATCATCCGCAAAGGCAATGCAATTGATTTTGAGATTCTTCTTTTTGCAACCCAGTCTTATTCCACTTTTTATATTTTTGTTCCATTCTCTGACTACTTTCTCAAGTGCACAATTAAACAATAATGGAGAAAGTCCATCCCCTTGCCTTACTACTGTTTTTATTTCAAATGGGTCCGATACTTCACCCATGAATTTAACTTTTGAAAATGTGTTTGTAATAGTGGCTTNAATGGGTCCGATACTTCACCCATGAATTTAACTTTTGAAAATGTGTTTGTAATAGTGGCTTTTATTATGTTAGTTTTATTATGTTATTTCAATATATATATATATATCTATTTTTTTTATTTCTGATTTTGATGCACATTAAAGTGCAAGAATTATCAAAATTATAAAATATTTACTTTCCTAATAATTTTACAGCTTCATTTCGCCGACGCGTTAATAAAGTGATCAGTCCCATGACAAAGTTAATAATACATATGGTGGAAGTGTATACCAAGTGCATGCAAGTAGACGTTAAGCAGGGCTTTCAAAAGTGTTCATTTTACCGTGAACAGCGTATACAAAACACAAAACTTAAAACTTTAAAGGCCGTTCAAGAGGTTAGAAATTAGTTTCTCAATGTTTAGCATATGGCGCCTTTTTTCGTTATGATATGAAATAATAGGCTGGAAAAAGTTTGAGGAAAATTATCTTTCGAAAATGAATGAGAAGAGTAATAGGAATTTTAAATGTAGGTAGTCTTATATCTTTTTTCATACAATTTTCAAATATTAAAGCAATTAATAGCATTAATACGTTAGGATACAGCTCAAAATAATTATTCATGATATTAGAATGTCACGAAATTGATATCTTGGAAATATGTTGTGAAGTTCGCCAGTACGTTAATTTTAATTTTGATATAAAATTTAAAGTAAAAAATAGTTTAAAATTAACCCGGGTTTCACAGAAATTGCTACATGCCATTAGTGTGACTTTAATAATCACTTCAGCTGAAACCGCTTGTGTTCAAATCACATTTTGATATTTGTAAGAATCAATTTCCTAATTTTAAATGCTCATATTTACGCTGAAAACATTATAAAAGTTATTTTTGAAATTATTTGGTATTTTTTATCAAGTTATCGTCGATATCACGTCACGAAACTGTAAAATATCCTCAAGACATAGAAAAAAAAACTTTGGATTTTTGAACAGACTGAAGGTTTGAGTGTAGCTAGATACACTATTAAAAAAAAATTGATCGCTTTTAAAAACCAAAACAAGAAAGTTTTGATTTTCATTGTTTCAGTGATGTTGTTAGTATCATACAATAGCAGAGCTCATTAAAACGTAATTTCCATAAGTGAAACAATTATCATTCTGAATTTGCTTAAATTAACATGATGTACTGTAAATAATGTTACATACCTAATGCCACAATGATTGGGACTCAGTCAACTCGGCTTTCCATCAGTTGACGGACATCCAATAATCAAAGCTGTAAAATACAGTGAATTGTCCGATGTATTGTGGACCAATATGATGACGGAATTTAGAAATAAAGAGATAAACAGAATTAGTGTTACTGCAGAGATGGACACAGAAACCTCGCTTCTGTCTNATTGTCCGATGTATTGTGGACCAATATGACGACGGAATTTAGAAATAAAGAGATAAACAGAATTAGTGTTACTGCAGAGATGGACACAGAAACCTCGCTTCTGTCTTGTCTTGAATACCAAGAAAATATGTACCACCCTAAAAGTGTTGAACAGTAAACATTTTGCAGTAGGCAACTAAAAATCCGTTGACACAATATCCCATCACTGCTTAAATTCGACAAAAATAAAAACGTCTTGCAATCACACTGTAATGGCTGCACGGACAATGAAGGTAAGTAAATCTGTGCGAAGACGTGTACATTCTACTGTGTGTTGTATCATCAAAATTTAAAGAGTTGTTCAGTTAGATTCGTTTTGTTCCCTTTGTCCTAAACATTGCACTTTATAAAAAATAGCCCTATGGGTAGGGCCATGAAAATTTCGCGAAATCATTTCAGGACAAGACAGAATTCAAACGCGTGTACACTGAAGTCACCTTTGCAATTGGATCGCAGTTTATCAGACACGCCCAGGACGACTCTGAGCCAATAGAAAACTGGCAACTACACAATTTGCGAATACCATACTACCAGGTGTGAGGTAACACTGGCTACTCTCTGGGGCAGCAGCCAATGGACAAACATCTGAGTCTCGACTACACAAAGGTCAGTGGAGTCTAGCCTACAGGTCATTGAACTTGCGAAATTTTCTTGTCCGCGACCTACATGATTCCCTGTGACTGGTTAAACGATGCCCTTTAAGTCATGGTGTCATATATATATGGTATGTTGCACTGGGAGTGCATTTAGTGGTTCACTTTGTACAGGACGACTGGAAATTCGACCTATTCCTTGAAAGGGGTTACAGGTGAACCACTTTGCAGTAAGATTTATCCTGTGATACCCCGTCCAAAAAATAGTAGTTATCGAGATACTTTAGGTTTTAAGTGGTTTCAATAAAGTAAAAACCTCCGATTAGCAACCTAAAAATACTAAGTAAGGAAAAACCAGCCATTTTCTGGCACTTATTTGAGTGTTTTATGATAGCTAACAAAGCAGTTATTTTATGACACTTACCGCACACACCACAAATGAATTAAAGTAAATTTCACAAAACCTTAGTGGGTGGTGTGTAAAGCTAATGTTGAATTTTAATAAGTAAGTGTTTTAGACTTCAAACATATTGTAAACATTGAGCTACATAAATAATTTTGTAGGTTTTCTAAAATAAAGTGTTGTAAATATACACTATTTCAGATGCAGAGCTACAAGAAAATATTTAGCAACTAGTTTCCAAACAATATTGTTTGTATCAACTACAGGACATTTTTACTGTGTACTCGAATCTGCCATATAGTATACAAAATCCCCCAAGTGATCATGCTGGAAACCTAAATATTTGGGTATACGGTGAACAAATTTACTGAGTTGGAGAAGCAAAAGCGTCTGCTATTGTTTACGCATTATTTCGCGCCTTTTTAATGCAAGTTATGAGAATTCAAATCGACAACTCAGAAAGAAATCTTAACGATGAACCATGAACTTCCTGTCATTGTGTTCAAAACAGTTGCATCCATGTGCCGATTATTACCTCATCTCTCGTCACATATTTGCGCCAAATAAATTTTTAGCTTAGAGTTTCTATTAAATAGTAAAATTATTGCTCACTAACACTCTCACAAACAAAATTCTAACAGCAGCTTCAACTACGATCGTAAGTTGTGGCACAATGTACATACCAGGCGGAAGTGGGTAGCAATAAAAATGAATACAGCTCAAAAACGACAATAAAAAACCTCCTTAAATCTCTTTGACTGATATACGTTATCTCAAACCGTGTCCATGTTGGTTCAACTTCTCACATGGAAACTTAACTTTGCGTCATTTATAGATAGATTTTATGACCCTACGGGTACATCTGCATATTTCTATTGCTTTATTGGCCGTGTGTCTTTGTGAAAAGATGTTTTCTTACTCGACAGACAAATCAGAATGAGTTTACTCCGATAATGTACGTCGGGAAGACAACTTTAAAAGCTTAACAAGTAAATCATCCAATCGGAAAGTGGAGCTGAGCTGAAAGGTCATGAAATCTTTCCGCGAAAACTGGGTGGCCCTACGTAGAGTGAGAGAGAGAAGAGATTTGGGCAACTCTTAACAGCGAGGTCGTGAGAGCCGATGAGGATGATTGAGTTGAGAATGGAGCGGCGCCGGAAAGAAAGGGTGGGGGACACGGGAGATCCCTGAGAAAACCCACCGACCAGCGGCATCGTCCGACACGATTCCCACATGCGAAAATCCAGGAGCGACCGCGCCGGAAATCGAACCCGCGTGCTTCGGTGGGAGGCGAGTAGTCTGACCACTACACCACCGCGGTTCCTAAAACTTCAATGTGAATTGGCCTTTATTGTCTAGTGTGTTTGGCAGGGGCACAGCAAACGTCACGGCCTAGGAAAAAAAAAATAGCCTAGGTGGGACAGACTATAGAAGCAGTTTCCGTGTTGCAGTTTGGCAACAGGCCACATGCTTGCTGACTGGCACGTTCCCCAGCCTGAGGAAGAACGTAGTACAGTGGTTTTAGCTGCTGTTAAGGGAAACCTTCCCCCGCCATATTGGATTATTGGTTTTTCTAGCTTGGTTGTGTTTTTAAAAAGAAAATTTCGAAATTACCCATTGACCTTACACAGCAGTACAGGCATAACGACTGAACTACGAGATGGTATTTACGTCACAGTATTTATTTCCCCAAATTTATGTNTATTTTCAGAACTGTAAAAAAATGCACCCTGCATAACGGTTAGCGCGATTAAGTATAGGGTTCTAGGATCTAACTCTTGACCTCCTGGAGGCCGCGGTGGCTGAGCGGTTAGCCTGCTCGCCTCCCACCACGGCGAACCGGATTAAATCCCCGACCGGGTCACTCCCGAATTTTCGCACGTGAGAATTGTGCCAGACGATGCCGCTGGTCGGCGGGTTTTCTCGGGGATCTCCCGTTTCACCCGGCGCTGCTCCATTCTCACCTCAATCACCCTCATCGGCTCTCAAGACCTCGCAGTTAAGAGCCACCCAAATATCTTCACTCACTCACTTGACCTCCCGAATACGAGCTACGTTGTTCCACCACATGAACAAGCACGGTCGGCTCATTCACATGCTGCGCNCTCACTCACCTGACCTCCCGAATACGAGCTACGTATGTTCCACCACATGAACAAGCACGGTCGGCTCATTCACATACTGCGACAGAGGCGAGTCGCCTTAATGAATACGTTAAGTAATTATGGGCTAGTTGTGACGTGCCGGTGTTTTAAGACGCGTTCGCGCTACGTTAACTGCATTCTCCTGTTGGCAGGAGTTTGCTAACAAGAGAAAAGTTTTCAGACGACGCCGTATACACCCGCAAGAGAAAGCCAACAGCACAACTCTCGTTGTTCTGGTCTTCACCTTCCGAGCACAGCGGAGAAAATAAAATAAATAATGTGCGCTTACTGCGTGGATCGAAAATACATTTAATTTAACCAAACGTATATCACTGCTAGACCCGTAATGTGGAAAGATAAAACGTTTGAGATTCTCCTGACAGAGTAATGAGAAAACACGAGAGAAAGAAACCTTCCTCACTTCAGCCAGTGAGGATCTGCTGAATGCTTCTCGAACTATGTGCACCATAGCCACTACACACCGCTGGTAGCTTTCTCATCGTGCAGTTCTGAGTTTCCTGTTACAGGCTCTCATCTAGAATGCTTCTCGAACTATGTGCACCATAGCCACTACACACCGCTGGTAGCTTTCTCATCGTGCAGTTCTGAGTTTCCTGTTACAGGCTCTCATCTAGGGTGACCAAATGACTAGAGACAAAAACGAGGACATCATGTGGTGAAAAAGAACACGTAAAAAATACTATTTTCTGTGTATAACAAAATAAAAGTATATGTTGCATTCATTTTAGTCATTATTTAATTGCATTAAACGTTTGTATCTTACAAAACACAAAAGCATATTTGAATGATTTAAAAGTAGTGTTTATTAACTCTATGCTTGCAAATACTTGTCTGAAGACTTTTTTTCTTACAATTTTGGTTTGTTTAAAAAATGTTTGTAAAGGTTTCTGTAAAAAGTATTGCTTAAAATTGTACTGCAGTACGAGGAGACCCTTTACAGATTCTATTTTTAATTTGCTTCCTTCATCAGTCCAATGTAGAAACGAAAGTTCCAGCACAACAGACTTTGCATTCGGCTTCAGATTCATGCCTTCCCTTTTTAGAAGAAGGATATTTCTCGGCGACTTCGTCTTTAAACTTGGATTCACGTTGGGGCATTATAATTAAATATATAGAACGTTAGAACTCCACAAAATTAACAAAACACACCGCAATCATCTTCCGCTGCAAATAACCACAGGCCTACTCAGAACTGCCAACTTGATTTTATCAAATGTCTTTAAAATCCCTTTTAAAAATCTGTAGCTTTCATTAAAAGTGCCGCATTGTCTGTGCTTTCTATACATATACCCGTTCAACACGAACAATTGAAAGGGTTGCTATTTTTCTCTTAGATTAATTGCAAAAATATGAACAGTATTCTTTAATACATGCAACATAGATCTAAAGAAATTGCATCTACGTTTGCCACACTGGGCCTATTTGTTAGTTAAAGTACTGAAAAGACTCCAGAAAACATTGATTCTGCCATCGAAAACGGAAAACAGCTGCAAAAACAAAAAAAATTAAAATATTATCGATAACCCTAAAAAAAAAAAAAAAAAAAAATTAGGACATTTTCCCATTTCCTAAAAATCCACCAGGACCCCGGAAAAATGAGTATAAAATAGGCCATGTCCGGATTAATTCGGACGTCTGGCCCCCCTGCTCCCATCAGACTGAAAAGGAGTTTCGTTTTAACTACAACACATTTACAACTTGGTTCTGCAAAACCGAACTACTGTGAATCGCTCACGAAACTATTATTTTTTAAATTGAGGTTATGTTTTTGTTTACATTTTATATACACTTCTTCCAGCTGCTTGGCTTGACAAGAAACGGCAACGAAAGAAATACAATAACGCACAGTCGCACGATATAAACAACACGACCTTCGATTGGCGGATCTAAGAGGGGGGAGGGGAGACTAAGGGGACTTGAACCTTTCCTCCTTGAGCTGGAGTTAAGGGGAACACCCCTCCCCCCCTCTTAATTGAAAAATACCGAAATTACTGATTAAAAAAAAATAAAAACGAGAAGCGTGGGAGCGATAACAGCGACACTTTCACTCGTATATAGCAGGATACGGGGAAAATTAGTAAGGTTATGGTTGACATCGCAGTCGTTTGTGTATAGCAAATTCGAGGTTTCTTCACACTTTTTGATTAGAACCTTTGAAAAATCACCCCATATATGACGTGTTTGGTTATGTCATGTATCGCAAGCGTTTTACGGTAGTTTTGTATGTGTTAAATTGAACATTAACTTATATTTTATCTACAAATTATAACAGTTAATCTATAATTAATAAATATAAAAAACAGGGAGAAAATAGGTGTGTAGGTAATGCCTAGTAAGAAATAGCTCTTGTGCAAAATATTGTTACACTGAGTGCGCACGAATGTGGCGCGTTGTCCCTCTTGTGCAATTTTTTATACTTGGTTACGCTTTGGTAGCATGAAGCGGAAGAATATCCTGGAAGTAGAACTTAAGCAGGGCCTCAGAAAATTTGGAAGTACCCGTGAATGGACTATACCCGAGTCCTGAGTCACTGACATGCGTAGTTCAGTGACTGCCGACTTTGTCCGATGGCTGAACTGCACATGATTCGGGAAATACTATTTACATTATACATGTTTCTAGGCTTTAGGGAATGGCACTTTCGTACCGGCACCATTTTGCCATTCTGTATAGATTCCTGTGTGTTACAAAAGACATTTCCTCTGCAACGGTTGCAATCTGCTGTGTTTGCATTTATTGCGAATGCACAACGCGCGTTGCACAGCACACCCGACACGTACCTGACACTCGGGAGGCCTTCTCACGCTCGCGCGAACAGGAAGTGGCCACCTACGTACATTTCCGGTCGTCGGTAAGTCACGAAGCAGCGCAAGACGCGGGTGCATCGCCCCCTCCGGACACTAACCCACGTCGGCGCCCGCCCCACCTGACGCTGATCTGACGCTCAGCAGCAAGGCAGTGAGCACCGCGGACGGCAATAGAGGCCCGCCTGCATCCGGCCGTACCTGCAGACGGGGACATGTTTCAACCATCGCGTCGAGTGGATAAGGGGTAGAGTGATCACGCTAGCTGCGCATAACCAGTCTCCGTGTCCTAACATTTAACGGCTTTCCTGCCAATACGACTATCATAAACGACGTGGATAAGATTTGAGGTTAGAACACTGTTTATGTAAACAAATGCTTTGAGAGGTTTGTACACTTTTCGTGAACAAAATGCTTAATTTTTGTATAACTCCGCAAATGAACATGATAGAATGTAAAGCATGTTAAGCATTAAAGAACATTTTATTGGAAGACGACAGTTATTGATTGTCCGAGAAACTGTTACCGCCTCTTGTGGCCCCGTTGTTGAAAAGACTTTCAAGCAGTAAATAAAAAAATTAATGGAAGTACCCTGCTGACACGAAACGTAGAGACCCGGAAATTTTGCAGATTAAATTGGCAACAAGCTAGACTCCATAATCCTGCGTATAGAGGTTCCTCAGTTACCGGCAGTTGTTCATTGGCTGATGCTTCAGTATTAACCCAGACCAGCTAACACGCGATTCGATCCTTCTTTCTTGCAGATTAGATATTGGCTCAAATTCATTCAGAGTGTGTCTCACAAACTGTGATCCGATTGGAAAGAAAGTACATGTGTTTCAAGCCTAGCTTGTGCTCGAATGAATTCGCAAAATTTCCGGGTGTCTGTTGATACGCCATAAATCGGGACAGAAAAATTTCCCTTTTTGCAAGACCTGTAGGCTGGACTACACTGTCTGTATATTTTTGAGCCTCAGCTGTCTGTTCATTGGCTGATGCCCCAGTGAGTAGCCAGTTTTACCTCAGACAAGGTGGAACAGAATTCGGCATTTGTTTCCTTGCGGGTCTGTTATTGGCTCAGAGTGCACCTGGGCGTACCTAACAAACTGTGGTCCAATTGAAAACATAACAGTAATGCACATGCGCTTGAAGTCTAGTTTGTCCTAATACGAAATCGCGAAATTTTCTGGTTCCTAGCCATAAATAGGGAAAATGGAAAATCGTGAAAATGTTTTGAGCCAACATATATAACATAACATTCTAGCTAGTCCAAACCAACCTGCGGACTTCAATGAATGCATTTACCGCTAATTTACGTCCCACGCGCTCTTTCGTGCACTATAAAAAATTATTTGCAACTTTATAGTATTATTGTACTTATACGTAGTGCCGCCTGTTTATCGCGAAAAGATTCACGCGGAGGCTAGCACCAATGTGCTCACTCGGAGTCTTCATTTTACTATCAGCCGCTTGTCTCTGCGTGAAGACAATCAGTTACATGAGTGAGCCAATCAGAATTAGTCTAAGTCTCTCCGATACTGACCGTCCATGATTCGCGGGTAAACAGACACGACGCGTAACGATTCAAATGATCCAATCACCAAAGTGGTTCTGAACTAAAATGCGTTGGAACACAACTTGTCCTAAAGTATTTTCGCGAAAGAAAAAAAAAGTGCCTCTACGCTATACGTACGGCGAAGAAGTGTANATTTGTGGCAAGGTTCCTTTATTTGCTTACGAAAGAATCAAATGCATAGTGAATTTATCGTTTTTGTGCAGCAACGACGCTAAACATTCCCATATTTTTTATCCTGATATGTGGTATTATTTCTATAGTATGTATAGGTTAAAACCTTCCATTGAAGTTTATGAAGTTAAACAGAAATTCTTTTACAGTGCAGTTTCACGACATACAACATAGGACAATACTCGACGGACTGGCTCATAACTAAGGACATCCGAATTTCGCCGAAAGATTTACACATATGCTAGATTTCAATAGACTACAGGCATACCAGCAGTTTTCTTATTCTTATTGGCAGAGTTTCTTTGTGAGAAGATATTTTCTTACTTGACTGGCCAACCAGAATTAAGCAATTACGATACTGTACGTCTGCGATTCGCGGGCATACACCTAAAACGCGCAATACTTTAGCTCATCCAATCAAGAAAGTGGATCTGGAAATACAACTGGTCGTGAAATCTTTTCGCGAAATTCGGGTTACACTCTTTATAACTCCGCAAGACAAAGCAAATTAGAAGCAGCGTCGTATCAGCTAACAAGACTGTGAGCTAAACGCGTTGGCAGGATTATGTGCAACGAAGAAACACTACAGAGTGTGTAAGTATTCCAAAGAGAAATTACGTGGCTGTTTATTTGTTCTGGGCGTACACACTCGTCGATTGGCAGCGCTAGGTTCTGGCAAAACGTCTCGGTTTCTCATTGGCTGCCGTATGTTGTAGCAGATTCCCTAGCGGAAGGGTCTGGAAAATTTCGCGAATTAATTTCACGGCAAGCTAGGCTTCAAACACACTTACATTTCTATTTGTTTTGCCATTGGATCTCAGTTTGTTAGAGACACGTCCAAGAGAACTCTTAAGCCAATAACAGACCTGCAAGGAAACAAGCACCAAATCACGTGCAACCTGGCCTGAGGCAGCAGCCAACGAACAGAAAGCTGAAACTGGAAAACACACACGGCCGTGGCGTCTAGCATACACGTGGTTTAAAACGCGAAATTCCCCTGTCCCTGCCTATTGGCAGGCCTGCAGGCTGGCGAGTAGGTTAATAACAGGCGCTGATTGGCGAGCGGCGTCCCGACATGCTGCTGGGCAGCGACGCCATTTTGCTGGCGTGTGCTGCTGTAATCCGCGTAATATGTGACTTTCGCCTCTGTGTTTGCAGGTACTCTGTCGCCGAACTTAGCAGCCTGTTCTTTCTTGCCCACATCGAAGTTATAACACACATACGCCTGTGCTACTTGAATTTTCGGAGTTGTCAATCTGCAACAACTTTCTCCCCCAACATTTTTATTGAGCAGTTTACGTGCCTACGTGAAGTACACAGAAGTGAAATGGCACGGTTTTTTTTTATGTGGGCGTACCTATTCTCAGATTGGCTGCGCGAGCCTTGGGAAATAGAACATGTGTCTGGTTGGTTACTGCTTGCTGCGTAACATTCCACTATTGGCTGGACTGCCAGTTGTCTAGCAAGTAGGTCCACCTGTTTTTTGCGAAAAGATTTGCGCGGAGGCTACACTTCAATATCCTAAGTGCACACTTGCAGTTTGCCTGTGGCTATTGGTCGCTTGTCTTTGTGTGAAGAGTCTCTGTTAAAAGGGTATTCACAGTAAAGTGAGCACTTTTGAAAGTCATCTCATGTGGAATAATAGTCAATAAATATATTTTAGCCCTAGAAGTTAACTTCCGAGTGCCGTGGAATATACACATTGTGATTATTACTTACATAGCGGTATTTANAAATGTAGATATATATATATATATATATATATATATATATATATATATATAAGGAAAAAGTATATAGGGCCTCAAAAGTGCTCACTTTACCACGAACAGCCTATACATGAGTGAGCCATTCAGAATTAAGTTTCTCCGATAATGACCGCCCTCAATTCGCGGGCGGACAGATAAGACGCGTAACAATTAAAATGATCCAATCTCCAAAGTGGTCCTGAACCAATGTGTCTTGTAACACAACTTTTCCTGAAATCTTTTCGCTAAAAAACAGGCGTCTCCACTACCGGTTCGCCTTGGTGGGAGACGAGCAGGCTAACCGCTCAGCCACCGTGGCCCCATCGTATAAGAAGTTTCCAAACACTGTGATTAGCGAACGATACTGTCTTCTGTGTGCGTGGCCATTTCCAGTTAATACTCCTTGAAGAGCGAGAACCCGCCATTGGCCAACGCCGGTTGCTTCCCCCTCCTCTTCTTCGTACACTCGGGTAACTATAGGCGGTTCACGGTTACTTCACACTGTTCTGAAACCCTGCTACAGTTATACTTCCAGGATATTCCTCCGCCACATGCAAACACTAAAGCGACAGCGAAGGCGTGCGCACTCAGTGTTATTACATTTTGCAAAAGAACTATTACCAACACCTATTTTCTCCCTGTTTTTATTCGTTTGAACGAGGTGTGTTCAAAAAATAAGGTGACTTGTTATTTTGTGACTTTGTCTCGATAAATATTTATGTATTCATCAATATCTATTTTATCTCCCCCTCAGATATAATACACTTGTGCCAGCGCTTTTTGCCAATCCTCGAAGCACTTTGGATATGCACATTTTGGTATGGCATTGAAGTCTCCCAGGTCTTTATCGTGTCAATGGTGGCAAACCTCCGTCCTTTCATGGGTCTCTTCAGTTTTGGGAACAGGAACAAGTCGCAAGGGGCCACGTCCGGTGAATATGGTGGCTGAGGCATGATTACGGTGTTGTTAATACAGATTCTTTGATCCATTGTTTGCGATAGCAAAAAATCGCCGAGCACACCAAAATACGTCTAACCTTTATATCTGTCACAAACAAACTAACAATGCAAAATGGTTGGCTGATAATGTCGACATATATTGGGGACATGTGTGTCAACATAACAATAAAAACAATCGATAATCGAATGTACGTAGCCCTCGAAATTTGCAAAGTCACCTATTTTTTGAACACACCTCGTATATTAAATATTATAATTTTTAGATAAAATATAAGTAAAATTTCAATTCAACCAAAAATAGGGTGATTTTATGTCAACACAAGTATAAAAAACTTGTTATACCCGACATATGTAGGAAACAACCAAACTCGTAATACGTGGGGTGATTTTTCAAAGGTTTGATTAAAAAAGTGTGACGAAACAGCGAATACACTAGTAAGGACCTTCTCAGCAAGTACCGAAGCACGAACCTTTATAACTGTTGTGAAATGCGGTAAGTTAACTCACATTTACAATGGGGGTTTTTTTTATTACCAGTATCTCATCGTCTAGCCACACAATATTTATGAAACAGCAGCTTATACCACGAAATCCAGCCGCACGCGCCAGCAAAATGTCGGAACGCCCGTTCGCAAGTCAGCAACTGGTAACTTACTGGCCAGCCGGCCCAGCCAATAAGCAACCTTTCGTAGGAAGCAGTAGCCAATCAGGCACGAGGTCCGTTCCCAGATCCTCGTACCGCCAATCAGCGAAGGGGTACGCTCACATTAAAGAAACCTCCAGAACATGGCCATAATTTCTAGAATAAAATATACCTCGGAAATGCAGACATGTTCACGTGCACGCGAATTTACCGTGAAACCAATTTGCGTGAGAAAATAAACTGTACCTATTTCGTAAAGCACTAAAATCTTGCAAAATTAATGGTAAACATCCGGCACTTAAATGCAAACAATTTTATACTCCTGAACGTAATAAATAAATTCCCAGTATTCTTTCGTCCTTCGTTACGGGGCGAATACATGAGATCCAACGTGAGCAAACGACTTAGATGAAATACAAACAAACCCCTGAAAATCAAAGATACCGTAATTTCGTCCATGTAGTGACTTAGATGAGGCAGACTGATTGTACGTCTTCTGCGCGTCTACCCAACATTGACCTACCCCAAATCAACACAACTGTCAATGTCACATGGTCAACAATGATGGACGCGTTTGCTTGTTTCTTAATGTTTAAAAGACAGGCTCTTTTATACCAATAAAATACTTTTACCAAGTTTAATTTAAACAAACTGCATTAAAAATTGGTTAGAGGAAGTATAGAAACATCTCAAAGCACTTGTTTACTGAACAGGGTTCTAACCTCAAATCCAATCCACGCCGTTTTTGCTAGTCGTATTGGCAGAAAAGCTGTTCAATGTAGGGACGCAGAGATTGGTTCAGCAGCGAAATCGCTCTACCCCACATTCATTCTACGCGACTGATACGTAAGATCACGTGGTACAGAGCCACGGATCACGGGAATACTCAACACAGACAAGCTTTTATTTATGTGAACGTACATATTACGTGTTTACCTTACGTAAGTCTCATTGAAATACACTAGATAAGGTAGAGCCGGCTTACGTGAACGTGTTACTTGTAACGTGTTACGTGAAACGTAAAGCACTCGTAATTCCTAATTGAAAACGAACAGTATCGCAACAAAAAGAAAACACATGTCGTTGATAGCCGGTCGTGCTCACATGACAAGAAGGTCGAACTGCGGTAGTTCTACCACACTCACGATTACCAAGATGGCACCCAGAAGGATTAGAGCAGTTTAAAATGAGGGTACTTAAACTTTACTTAAACTTTGGCCTTTCTGTGCAAGTATAACTGTGAGGCGCAAAACCAAACACAAGACAGAAAATTTCTGGATAGCCACTGGGCAGGAATCCAGCGATAACGACGTCTGATATCATGTAATCTTATCTAAAATGTACAATTCTATCAGTGACAATGTCCACAGTCCGGGACATTACCGACATTACACGAACACTTACAAGATTGGAGATACTGAACAAGTAATTCAAAGTTGTCACAAAATATCCAACTTCACAAATTTCTAAACTTTTTATATTAACTCTCGTAGGTTTACCACAAAGTCATGTCCTGGTATAGGCTGTTCACGGTAAAGTGGAAGCTTTAGAAAGATCTCTCATTTTGATTTATAGTCAATCAATATATGGGTGTTTCAGAAATACCTTTAAAAACTTTGGGGGCGGGTTCCTCACACGAAAACAAGAAAAAAAGGCCATACAAACATAGTCCGAAAATCCTTAGGACCAGTTCCATGGCCTGCACGTTCCCCCGAACTCAATACTTTGGATTGTTATCTGTGGGGTCACCTAAAACCATTGGTTAATGCAGCAGGCATTCCTAATGCAGAGACACTTTACCAACGTGTCACGGAAGCCTGCTAAACCGTTCGACACAGTGTGGGAGTACATTTGAAAGTTGCGAAGGTCCATGATCCGACGTGTGCATGCGTGTGTGGAAGCAAGAGGAGGACATTTTGAACATTTATTTTAAGTTTCTGAGGTGATGACAGTTTCACCACTAGCTATTAAACTGACACTACCATATGTGTAATTACGTTCTTTCATTAATAACACAAAAACTAAGGATTTTCGGACATATGTTTATATATACTTTTTTTCTTATTTTGGTATTAGGAACCCACTCCCGAAGTTTGTAAAAGTATTTCCGAAACACCCTTATTATTTTAACCTTACACGTTAACTTTAGAGTGCGGTGGAATATACACAATGGGGTAATTACTTACACGGCAACATCTAAAGAAGGTGGTTAAAGGACAAAAAATGGCTGAAAGGAAAAAAGTAACTAGGGCCTTAAAAGTGCTCTCTTTACCGTGAACAGCCTACAGTACTTGGAAAATGCCATAATGATGGAAAATATGGATTACTTGTGCAAGAGATGCAGAGGCGAAAATCGACTTACGTTTAAATACCACGGATTTAATGTGCACTGTACAATGTACACACGTATCGCAATGAATGCTGAAGTACAATGTCGAGAAAGTTCGATAATTCACGTCTTTTGAGTGTAGAACGATTTTGGCACACACGGACTTATTCGTGTTAAGATATAACACAGCAGCTACAGTAGTGAGGCGCTATATTTCCTTACAGTTGCTCACGATAAGTATACTGCTGTGTTTATAATTGTCTGAAATTCCTCTCATTTACGACACGTCAACTTCAGTCGAATCAAAAGAGCAATACAAACGTGCAACTGTTTGCAGCCAGCCTGGCAAGCCTCTGAACAAACTGGCCTATTTTTATGGTTTTTATTTTTTTTACCTGAATAATATACTTAAAAAATTGGTATTTGTGACAGGGTACTTTTAAAAATTACACAATGGTATCTTATACAATTAAATGTAATAAAATTAATAAACTATTTCATGAGTTCCATTGCCTCCAGTTCGATACATAACTTTTCATAACACAAATGATGCACCGCTCCACATTCATAATCCTGATTCCTGAGCTTAAGACGTTCCATTTTTTCAGTTTTCCTAAAAGCTAAGAAAACAGTTCGTAATCTGACTGGTTAATTTTCTATACTGATAAACAGAGTATATTGAACTTTTTACACCTGAACTTACTGTATACTGACAAAGAATTTTTACGTCTTTTCTTCTTCTGACATAAACACGCGATCTACGAGAAGAGTGCAAAGTTATACCATTAAAATACAAGGAGTTTCGAGGCATTTGAAGAAGGGAAATCTAAGAACCACCAGATATGTATGCTGCAGTTCAAGTTAAGACAGCATACACGAGCAGACAGAAATGAAAATGGTCTGCCGGGAGGAGTTCCATGTCGACTGAATTGTGAAAGAAGAGCGAAGAGATTTGGGCGGCTCTTAACAACGAGGTCTTGTGAGAACAAGGAAAACAAAGTTTTACAAGTTTGTGAAAATACTTCGGTACAGCTGCTTCACAAAGTACTCCTGTAAACTTGTAACGACAAGTTACTTTTCACGAGTTTACAAGTGACGCTCATGTTGGCTGCTAAACAACAGTGGGTAATTGTAATTGACAATTGTAGCTGGCACACAAACTTGAATTTCGAGTTAGTGTACGAGTTAAATGAACGTTTTAGAATGACATCAGTAAGTATGGGGAACAACTTCTTGTTGACATTGGACATAGGCTAGTTCATCGCACTGATCAGTCGCACGCACTGTCAGCAAAATTGCAGCTTAGCAAAGCTTTACACTGGGTTGGCAGTGGAGGGCAGTATCATGTAGCTGCAAATGCACATTGGATGAGTAAAGCCAGTGCATTCACATGTGTAAAGAACTCCGTGGACGCAATTTACAAATTTAAACTCTCTAATGTCGTAGTTTATCCAGAAAAAAAAAACATTCTAAAGGTATCCGCAGATTTTTTTTTTCATTAACCGGATTTCCCGAACTTACGGGATGTCTGACTGGGATATCAGTAAACACTGATGCTCAACCACAAAACGAGTCTGCATTTGTCGATCGAAACGGAAAACATTTAGGTATTGGTATGATTGTTTGTGGTAGCAACTTGAAAATGTACCTGCTATGTAACTTCTGATTGGCCAGGGAGCGTAGGGCATACACGATGCTACAGTTCTACGGAACAGCAGTATTTTCCGACTACTGGAAGAAGGTTGGAGTCAAATGTCAAATCCCAAAAGCAAATCATCCTAGGTGACTTTAGTTACCCGTTGCTGGAATAGCTCACTACACCCGCTGAAGTGAATGGGACTAGGTCCTTGTTTTCTTGCAGGTTTGTTAATGGCTACGTCTAGGGCGTATCTAATTAACTGTGATCCCGTGGCAGACGTAACTAAAATATAACCGTGTTTCACGTTTACCTCTACCTGGAATCAATTCGCGAAATATACTGGGCCCTATTGGTAACAAGCCTGACTTTTGTTCACAAGATGCCTGCAATATAAACCACAAGTGTTTATATTTTCATTATGTTAGCAGCTGTACACGATTAATTATCATCAGTTACAAATTATGGAGTGCGCAGATCGTATTATAATTATTAAGTTAAGGGTTGAAATCGCATGGTTGTGCACGCAAAGACTTAAGACGGGAATCTTGATTTTAGTGGTCCTCGAACCACTCGACCCTCGGTGCTCAGAAACTGAGTCAAGTCGGAGGTCGGGCGCGGGTCATCGCCGGTGCGGCCTTCTCGCCATAGAAGCGTGACGTCACAGAGTAGGCATGCACACAGAGGCGAAATGACGTGGCGGTCCCTCTGATGTGGACGTACCCATTCTCTGGTTTTGTGTCTGAATTGCTACTGCGTGCTGAGAAAAGTTCCCTATTGGCTTGGCTGCTGGCTGGCGAGTAGATTACCAGGCGCTGATTGGCGAACGATGCTGCATGTTGTTCGACAATGACGCCATCTTGCTTGCAAGTGCGACTAGAGTTAAGGGGCTGTTTAACCTCTGTATACTAAAGTGTACCTCTCGACAGCTACGCTAGTGCTCGGGTCCCAGCCCTCCTCGGCTGCACAGATCACTTGGTCGAGCAGTACCGTGTGATGATGCCTCAGCTATAGTTTGTCTCACGTACGAGTACACTTTTTCTGAAAATTCTGAAAGTGGTATTGTGCACAGTTACTTCCATGGAAAAATATTTTCTGTTGACATACAGGTGTGTTTATGTAAAACACCATCTGTGCCGACGGAGGTAGGCATCGCTGTATCCGGAGAAACAGCTGTAAACATGACTGTCTTCAGAACTGTCAAAGAAGTGCACTCGTTGGGGAGATAGACTACAGCACGAGCATCAGGACCCAGGGGTCGTCGCGAAAGGGGGTTACCCGCGTGCACGAAGGCCGGGTGCAGAGGCCCGCCGGCTGCCCGTGGCCGCGGGTCGACGACCCTCTGCACGTGCGGCCCACGTGTGGTGACGTCAGCAGGCGGCGTCGTCTGCCGCCCTGGGCCAGCGTCTCTCGCGGCTGCGGCGTGGGAGACGCCCTGTGTGTGAGAGAGAGAGAGAGAGAGGAGGGGGAAAGGAACCACAAACTGCCTGCCCCCTACGCGTCGAGCCCGTAGATGGAACGAGATAGAGTGAGCAAGCCAGCTGCGCAGTAATCAACTCTTTGTAACAATAATGACCCCCCTTCCCCTCTTCACCCATTATTACTCACTAAATCTCGTGGCTGCGGCTATGGTTATAGTCTATTCGTGGTTCCCTCACACTTTTTAAATAAAACCTTTGAAAAATCACCCCATGCATGACGTGTTTGATTGTTTACCACATATGTCATATATCACAAGGGTTTTATGCTTCTGTTAACATAAGAGTATCTTTTTTTGATTAAATCGAACTTTCACTTTTATCTATACATTATATTTTTTTTCATTTGTAATTAATATGAAAGAGAGGAAATAGGTATGTTGGTAATGCCTAATAAAAATAGTTCTTATGCAGAATATTATTACAATGAGTGCGCACGAATGCGATGCATTTGTACTTTTCTAAACTCGGTTAACCTCTGTTCACATGAGACGAAGGAATAATTAGAAAGTAAAACTTAAGCAGGACTTCAGAAATGTTGGAAGTAACCGCGAATGGACTATAAAATAATGCTTCATTAAATAAGTGCTTTAACTAAGCTGCAATGCGAAAAAAAAAAAAAGTCTCGCAAACCGCAAAAGCGCAGGTTTGTTGTAGAACCGAATGTAAGTAAAGGGAACCTCGTCGCTCAAACCCGTGATCTGGCAGTTTTTCGCCTCTTGAGCCAATGTTGGGGATGTGATCAGAATACGAAAATCAGTGTGACTATCCAGCAGCTCACAACGGCTCGACAGCATGGACGTCAAGAGTGTGTTTTGTTCTCTGCATGACTGCATTTACTGAGAAACCTGTAGAATGTTGCTCCGGTGTCAAATACACGCTCGACTGCACCGGGGAACGTAACAATAACAGTATGTAAACAAACTGAACACAACTTAACCTTACCTAACGTAATGTAATGTTTACTTACGTACGCAGTGTACCTAGGTTAATCATGCTGAAAACTACAAGAAGTATGCACGTCTTCTAGATACACGCCTGTACTAATCGTTACATTCCTCATGTTGCGCTCGGCATGTTCTAGCCAAAAAAAAATCGCCAATGTGTAACGTTCAGCGTGTTTGTTCCCTTGAAACTCACGAACTTTCAATTTCTTTTCTATTCCATTTTGTTTGTTTGTTTCACTGCACTAAGGTAACACAAGCTCCAGTCTTCTCTAAGAAACCATCACCAATAATACATGTTAGGCTTTGGCTCCACTTTTCGTTAAACTAACGGGCTGGTCCCAGGTCCTAGCAATGGGACCATCCATTATCGAAATTCATGCCACACGAATGCTATTAGTCCTCCAGATATCTGTTAAAATATCGCACTTTCGTACGTACTTTCAAGTCCCACTACGGCGTCGTACGTGCAGTTTTATACTTTCCATTCCCCATCTAAACATTTTACATACGGACTGGAAAAGGAACACGCAAATAAATTCAGCGACATGATAAACCTTCAAAAAATACACGTTCCTGTAATTTTTACACATACACCAAAGATTATTTGACATGGCAGAAAGCCTATCAAATAAGTAATAAGGCCGAAACAGTAGAAAGAACGAATCGTGTGCAACCCTGCAGGGAAGAGCAAAATTTGTTCTTCGTGAAGACAGCAACAAGTCAAATGGGGTTCGAGAATACATTATAATTATTATCGTTTATTAACGACCCCACTATACTGTATGCCTTTAGGCGGATCGGAGGTGGGAGAGGCTTTAGAAATAAAATTAAATCTAAACTTATATTATCAATGATGGGGCGAAGCTAGAGGGGTGGGGGTTGAGACACCCCAACCCCCGTTTGTCCATTAGATTGCCAATAATTAGTATTAAAATTATTAATAGTCCTTTAAATGTGTTAAAAAAAATTCCTTTTGCTGTTCACTATAATTCATTCTATTTTACAGAGGGGTAATTTTCTCCTTGCGTTTTTGTTAATTAACACGTGTGTCAGAACTTCTGATGTCGGCGTTCACTCCCTTCACTTTAGACAGTATAATGCAAGGCTCCCCCCCCCCGCCCCCCGGATCCGACAACCCTTACCATTGAGAATTAGTGGGTGAGTGAAGAGATTTGAGCGGCTTTTAACAACGAGGTGATTGAGAAGGCGGAGCAGCACCGGAATGAGAGT
>NQII01000073.1:486256-500343 GCA_002778355.1 Clitarchus hookeri | reverse complement strand
GGGGGGGGGGGGGGGGGGAGATCCCCGAGAAAACTCGCCGACCAGTGGCATCGTCCAGCACGATTACCATGCGAAAATCCGGAAGTGAACCGACCGGGGATTGAACCAGGTTCGTCTTGGTGGGAGGCAGCGAGCTAACCGCTCAGCCATCGCGGCGCCTACCCTTGAGAAATTTCTGTCTACGCCACTGCATCAATGGCTCACCCGGGATTCGAGACCAGAACACCCTTTCACTGTAAGCTTATATTTCTCCTACCCTTAATAATAAGAGACCGAAAAAATTCCCGTATTTTATGTACTTTTAAGCTGGACTTCAAATTCTTATACGCAGAGGCATAAGAATTTGAGCGCGATTTCCTGCAACTCATTCGACTCCGCAGTCTTCTGTATACTTGAAACGGCGTCGTTCGTCAACTAGCGTACGTCACGGGGAGGACCCAGTTTCCCTTTAGACCTCGTTGCTCATGATTCGTCCATCCCATCGATAACTGTTCTGATACTAGCGACGAACAAACTGTGGACCAATGACATGCGATAAAAATGCACGAATTATAACAGAAACTCTGCCATGAGTGAAAAGATTTCGAGACAAGATACAGTCCAAAGCACTGTAGGGTCATCCAGCTTCTTTGACTGACTAAAAAATGTTATGGCCCGTGTTAACCGTTTGCGCACGAATCACGAAGGTTCAGTGTCGGAGTTACTTAGTCCTGAGTGGCTTGGCCAAAGGCGGACACGCCACCAGCAGCCAATGGAGGTATAAAAACAGCTGAGGTGTGTATTTAGTATTGAAGTCTACTGTGTGTTCCGATTTTTACGCGAAAAGTCACTGGCCCTAGCTATCAGTGTTACTTTTGTAACAGGGTCAAATTTTACTCGACACTACATGCAGCATACTAGGATAACAACACACTCGCAACAAACGACAGACCGAACAATGTGTCACTCCGTTCAGAATAAAAGTAGTTCCTCTGGTGGTGCCAGCAACCAATGAGCAAATGACAGCGGCTCAAGAATACGCAACACTGCTCTAGGCTGATGGTCACAGGACTCAAGGATTTTCCTATTAATCACGTACCTTAACAAGGATGTTCCTTTTACTAAACGGAGTGTTTTACTTTAAAATAATACCTTGGGAATACGGTTAATATTTCACTCCAAGGGAAGTATGAACAACAACAAATAATATCGTGGAATTTTTCACGTAATAACATGTAGAAAAACATGTATTTTTGTATCATATCTACTCACACATCCAGTAAACAAAAAAAAATTGTATTTAACTGTTATAAACAGTGCCTTACGAGTGGTCGCACAAAACTTGCAATATCGCAGCACGGCTTGGCAACAGCCTGAGTTTCGAACAACTGTGAGTATTTTTACACGCGTGCTATAACTACAGTTAATATAACTCGCCTTGGACACAAAACAGAACACTGAAGCGTTCCGAACTGCCACTGCACTCGCTAGTCCAATAAGCATATCCCTTTCAGCAGAAGTGACCTATCATCTGCGACATTGTACACTAATTGCAACAGCAGAAAACAGAGTCCAATGAGGGAAGTCTGCTCACGTGTAGCGGGGCCGCGGTGGTGTAGTGGTCAGACTGCTCGCCTCCCACCTAGGCGAACCGGGCTTGGTTCCCGGCGGAGACGCTCCCGGGGTTTTCGCACGTGGGAATAGCGCCGGACGATGACGCTGGTCGGCAGGTTTTCTTGGGGATCTCCCCCCGCCCTTGCATTCCAGCGCTGCTCCATACTTACATCACTTCACCCTCATCGGCTCCTGAGACCTCGATAATAAGGGTGTTGGACCCCAAAAAATTAATAATTTAATTTTTGTGCCAAACGTTGTTCAACTTGTACACATTATATGTGATGACATGTTTCTTGTATAAAATAATTATACACTTTATATTTTTTGAATAATTTGATATTAAATTCAATTTTTTTCTGTTTTCCTACAGCCACAATAACAAATACTAGCTAAGTTGTAGAAATGAAAAAAATTACTACTGCCAAGGNTTTTTCTGTTTTCCTACAGCCACAATAACAAATACTAGCTAAGTTGTAGAAATGAAAAAAATTACTACTGCCAAGGGCTACCGTTTGACATTAATGTAATCACCAAGTAGCAGTTCGTACATTAAAAAAAAGTTAAATATATGCAAAAATGTTTTAATATTTAAACATTTTTTTCCATAAATACGGCGCCAAAATCCAGAGCTCGCGTTGGGAAATCATCGTCCCTCCTTATCAAGTCTGTTTAAAGAACAGTTTCACGACGCTGATAAGAGCGGACACTGACTGCGCTGCGCGCTGGGGCGATATTTGCGCGAGTCTGCAGACGTCACACACGAGATACGACGCTTCCTCCAGCAAGCTCGTTCTCCGTGACTAATTACGAGCGAGAATACCCATGAAGCTGCGTGACGGGATTCCCTCGCTATCTGCGCCGCGNTGCGTGACGGGATTCCCTCGCTATCTGCGCCGCGCAAGTTCTGCTCCCACACACGCAGACAAACATGCCGAGCTCCACGCGTGAGCTTCTGTAGTCCATTCACATTTACTTCAAACTTCTCTGAAGCCCTGCATTAAGTTATACTTTCAAAATATTCCTCCGCCACATGCAAACAAAGCTTAACCAAGTCCAGAAAATTACACCAAAGGGACAATGCACAGCATTCGTGCGCATTCAGTGTAGGCTAATGATATTTTGCAAAAGAACTGTTTCTTACTAGGCATTACCAACACACTTACTTTATCCCTGTATTTATTCATATTGATTACAAAGGATATATAATAAATTACATATAAAGCATAAGTAAAAGTTAAATTTACCAAAAAAAAAAGCTTCTTTTATGTTAACATGTGTATAAAAAGCTTGTGGTGCATGACATATTTCGTTAACAACCAAACACGTCATTCCTGAGGTGATTTTTCAAAGGTTTGATTTTTAAAATGTGTAGAAATTGGGAATATACTATATGTAGAGACCTGGAAATTTCGCGGATTCATTCGGCAACAAGGTAGACTCCACAATCCTATGTGTACTGGAGCCTCAGCTAGTTGTTCATTGTCTGATGATACAGTTTTACCTCATACCATGTAACACGGGATTCGGTCTTTGTTTTATTGCAGGTTGGTTATTGGCTNTCTGATGATACAGTTTTACCTCATACCATGTAACACGGGATTCGGTCTTTGTTTTATTGCAGGTTGGTTATTGGCTCATATTCGTCCAGGGCGTGTCTTGCAAACTGCGATCCAATTGGAAAACAAACTCAAATGTACATTTGTTTGAAGTATAGCTTGTCCTTGAAATGAAGCCGCGAAATTTCCGGGTCTCTAACTATATACTTTAAGTGACCCGCCTACTTGTCGCTTGAACTGCATTGCAAAGCGTTTTAAATGCATTTTTTTTTTCACGAAACTACTTAACGTGCATCCAACGTGCTGATCTACAAAAATAATATATACTTCAGACGATGTCTGTCGATTACTTTCAACACAACAAGCACATTAGAAACACCATGTCACTGTACTCCAACATAACTATAAATTGCTTTTCCAAACTGTTGTATCTCATAATGTTCCTAGTAAGATAAAGATTATTCGAAGGAACTCGAGGGATCTGCACTGAATTTTGCTACAGACTTTCAGGATAACCGCTCATAATCTCATAACGAGATACTTGTGAAGGGCATATTTCAATTCCCTGCTGGCATTGCAGCAGTTTTACCTCGTTTGTTGGTCGCGTGTCTTCGAGAGAACACTTTCCCTCACTTATCTGGCCAATCAGAGTTACGTTACTCTGATAATGAATGCCTCTTATTCACGGGTAGAAAAGTGAATCGGCCGATCACAAATGTGGATCTGACATAAAGAGTTGTGAAATACACAACTAGTCATGATTGAAATNAAAAGTGAATCGGCCGATCACAAATGTGGATCTGACATAAAGAGTTGTGAAATACACAACTAGTCATGATTGAAATCTTAGTGAAAATCGGGTGTCTCTACTCACAGGTACACGTAGCACGACGAAAATACACCGGATCACAGCCTTGCACACAGAGGCGATGCCGCACTTGATGCATATGGCAGTGTGGCTCTTATTGCTACCGCGCTCCTCTGCCACAGGCGCGGGAAACAGCTTCAGGTAGCTGCGGCCTTTTAACACTTTGAAGTCAGCAGACATTTACNTCAGGTAGCTGCGGCCTTTTAACACTTTGAAGTCAGCAGACATTTACAAGACAACCAAGACAAGTTAGACGTGAGTTACTTATATCCACCGCTACAGGAACACAGGTTCTATTGGCCTCCGTGTTCCCACTCACTGCCGTTCTAGTGGCCGACATGACAGTGGACACGCTTACTGTGCTCCACAGCGTTCATTATTGGCTGGTCATCAGCCACTAAGGCGCTGAGTTGGTTTTGTCCCAATCAACTGTCTTTATACGTGTAAGATGTTTTACAATCACACCTGTCCTTTTGCGGAGATGTAACAAAATTATTTTTGTAGTACGGAAAGTTATCGTTACTGAGCTGTAGAGTTCTTATAAGGTCTTGTTAAACACAGGCAGTGCAACGACTTCATGGAAATGCTAGTTTTCTTTTCAGTGACAAAGGAATTTTCAAAATATTTTTACGCGAGCTACACTCGAGCGTAGTCCTTGCAGTGTTAAATAGGCGGTTTCCCGCCATATGATATCAGCGTAACATATGTTTTGTAACAGCATATCTTCTTCGCGGCGACCTTCAGGAGAGTTGGGGAACAACTTCAGACAAGGAGGACATTCTGGACTGCCGTCCGTATCATCACAGAGTAAATGAACACACAGAGACTAAATGGCGTGGTGGCTCCTTTGATCTGGGCGTACTCATTCTCTGATTGGCTGTGCCATACTCTGGGAACGGGCCTTGGGTCTGATTGACTACCGCTAGGTGCTGCGAAAGGTTCCCGGTTAGTTAGGTTACGGGTTGGGAATTAAGTTACCGGACGCTGACTGCTGAAAGGTGTTTCGACATGTTGCTGACTAGTGACGTCATTTTGCTGGCGTGCAGTGATAGTTCCACAGTCTCTCAAGAGAGGTCATGGCAGTAGATNTTTTTTTTTAACGTTATTTCTGGAGTTTGCGGAATAAACGGCTGTTTAACCTCTGTATACTTGTACTTCCAAGTGTTGCAGCCGCCAATGTGCTGTGGTGGTTAGATCACTCACCATCCACCTAGGCGAGCCGGGTTCGATTCCCAGCAGAGTCGTTCCCGGAATTTTCGCACGTGGGAGTCGTCCAGATGTACTTTCGTATTTATGATTCTATCGCACCACAGTCTCTGAGGCACGCGTGTAGTCACGATGGGAATTTCTTACGCTGTAGGTAGGATTATATATAGACCTAGTGACTCCCATTTTTAAGGTAGGCTCAAAATAGGTCTTATGATAATATTAAATATTTGTGTAGTTAAATTGTAAAACTATGCATACGTAGTAAGGAATTAACACGAAGTCATTGTAGAAAAACTTACTGTCGGATAAATTAATTGGTAAAATAGTGAAAAATTTACAGAAATTGTGACAGTGGATATGTGATTTTACTTTTGTTAGTGGAAAAGGACATATACGATGGGGTAAAATTACAATTAAAACGTGCGTGTGAATTTATTTTTGCAGTTAGTTTACTGCAACGGAGTAATAATAATTCGAGACTATTATATGAAAAATTAGTAGTACAGAGTACATCTCATTTGACTAATTTTAAGAATAAGTTTACTCGGAAGCAGAGTAAAAAAAAACATTGACATCTGTAGATTAAAAAATACACCGACTTCGGTGGAGACTCTACTGCAACACACACTTGTGCAAAATAACAAAAAAAATTTTTTTACAGTGAACAGACAATTAGTGTTTTTCCAGTACAGAAGGGCTTACGATGGGATAGGAGCCCTTGTATGCAGTAGTCTCCGGACCCGGTGGTCGGTGCATCGGGAAACATTGTGTGTGTTTGGTAGTGAGGAGGCAGAAATATCCCCGGATGTTGAACTTGTCCTGGCATCGACGAGCAGCGTTCTTATCGCGCGATAAGCAATCTGTTGTCATCAAGCGAGTGGTTAACCTGGATTACATAGCGTGCTTGCCTACGCCTCCTACTGTAGCCTCGTGTCATTACAACAACCACAGTGACTGTTACATGGTGAAGGTGTGAAGACACGTGTTCCGCGCATGATAGAAGAGTAAAGGGGGTTGCACAATTGGAAACTTTAGGAGAAAGCAGTAGGATTTGACAGTGAGCAGTAACCTCACACAAATTTATTATACACGACAAAGATTTATTTTTATTAGCCTGCCAGTTAAAAACGATTGCGAAAAGCAAAATACAACTAAATGAATGCTATTTCCATTTTAATGTAAAACAACTCACTTTAGAGGTGTGTTCATTTTCGTTAGGTTACTGCTCACTGACAAATGCAGGGGCTGAGGCGATGTAGACTACTAGTCTCCCACCAAGGCGAACCGGGTTCAATCCCCGGCCGGGTTACTCCCGGATTTTCGCATGTGGGAATCGTGCCGAACGATTCCGCTGGTCAGCGGGTTATCANGCCGGTTCATTCCAGCGCTGCTCCATACTCACCTCACTTCACCCTCATCGGCTCTCAAGACCCCGATGTTAAGAGCCGCCCAAATCTCTTCGCTCACTCACTCCCAACTAACAGTTCATAGTATTCCTTTAAGTTCATCATAAAAAAAACTAGCGAAGCAATGTTATCATATCCACCAGAGTTTTGTTCTCAAGAGCAGATAAACCGTCATACTAACGTTGCCTGAGTGTTAAAGGTAGAAATGGCTTCCGATGTAACACACCACCCGAATGCGAAAAATGCAGAACATCTTTAACATATTATCCCGAGTATACTCGTTCACGTCTGACATGTTGCAGAATAAGTGGAATCATGGTCAGTATTGTGAAAGTCTAGAAGCTAGCGCCAATGCAGACATCGCCTTTCCCTGGGAAGTGCTGTTGGTCGCTGCTGACTCACCAACTACTGTATAACTGGTTGCTTCTTGTGTTTCCGATCTACCGAGACCCGTTCCATACGTTCCAAAGTATCATTTGCTACAAGAAATTCGCAAGTACTGCACACGTCAAAAATTTATACTTTTGCAACACGTGAAACGATAAATTAACGTGTATATCTTAAGGGGTTAAAAAGTAGTACACATACTACCAAAACTGTAAGGAAAATGCAATTTATGTTCCATACGAAAGAATTCATATGCTTTGTAACGCGATAAAATATTTTGCTACAATTTACATATTTGTAAATATTTAAAAAAATCGAATAATAAGTCTGTTTTTACTCAAAATTCAGGCCTAAGTCTATTTCCATTGATGATGCTTCAGAAAGAGCATTTTGCCAAAAAACCTTCATCGAGCAAGATAATCAAAATAATTACTCTAGTTGTACGTAATAAAAATTAGTAATAATGTAAAAAAATATTTTTAGTTAATAATTTTATGCATATGTATTTCAGGCACGAATGTTATCATTTTTATAACTTGTCTGTTCCGCATTATTCTCTCCGCGCCAGTTTGCAAGGCGCTTCAGTCTCGCACGACTGCTCTCTACTCATTTCCTCGCGTCCCGTGTTACACGATCACCGCCAGCGTCTCTTTCTTGCAGACTCCGTTTTTTTTATTTATTTGCTAGAAACGATTATTCATTGGAACGTTTCTTTTCTGTCCATACCGGGTGCGACAAAATACAGTACTCAAACTTCTAGGGATGTCGGAAGAAACCAAAACAGATATGTTTTATTAAATACCCCCTAGGTACATTTTGAGGCGATTGAGAACGGGAATGATTTAAATGTAATTGCCATGCGACAACTTAGTGAAAGTGCGGCCTTCTGCTTGAACACAAGCTGTGCAAGGATGTGCCACGCCTGTCGTGTACGTTCAACAACCCCGGGCATGCGATGTGGAGTGCAAGCAGCTGCAAGCACCCGAGCGACGAGCTCTTCCTCCGGTCCAATTGAAGTCTCATACAGCAGGCTCTTCAAGGGCGCCCACGCGGCGTTGCAGAGCGCGCATTGAAGCAGGAGGCCGCACAAACAAACGGTTTTCTTTTTAGGATTACATTTAAATTAAAATGTTATGATTTCGTTCTCAATTATGTCGAAATGTACCTTAATTATCAATTTACGACCTACAGTTATTTAATAAAACATACGTGTTTTGGTATCTTCTAAAATCCGTAGAAGTTCGGGTATTGAATTTTGTTACATCCCGTACAAAAACCCTTAGTTACAAGTCGCTGAGGACGAACGTGGCCGTGATTACATACTACGCAACTAAGATAAAAAAAAAAGAGGCGGTTGTGAGCTTAAGTTAGTTATAACAGGGAAAAAACACTTATTAAAACAACATGCAAGCACGTACTTAGTAAGCACGAACACGTGGTTCCACAAACACACTTAAAATCACCTAGAACGACACGAGCTACTCCGCTTGCTTTGCGGGCTTGTACGTGTGCGTTATGAATACTTGGGCGAATTGAAGAACTCTTAAATAGTTTTGGAATTCGCTGCTTAACAAAACATGAAATTGTTGTGCTAGATTTACTAGCAAGCAGCAGTGCACATATTTCATCACCCGTTCTAACTATAGGCTGGCCAAAGTGCCTGGGAACATGCAGTAGTGATTTATTGTCACACATTGCCGAGAGGCAATTGGTAATCCCTTGCACTATCTGGATCACCAGTNCATCACCCGTTCTAACTATAGGCTGGCCAAAGTGCCTGGGAACATGCAGTAGTGATTTATTGTCACACATTGCCGAGGCAATTGGTAATCCCTTGCACTATCTGGATCACCAGTAGGAGTAACAGCTATTTCAACAACGATTGCGAGCTTTGAAACCAGAGTTCAGGATAATCTGTTTGCTTCGCGCTTTTACTTTGAGGTTAAAAATAAAATAAATTCTAACGCCTTGTTCTCATTAACAGCTACGCTACAAAAAACAGCTCGTCAGACCTTCATCGATTATAAACCATTCACGGTTTCTTCGGATATTTCGAAACAAACCTTTGAAAAATCACTGTAGGAGTAACACGTCAACCTGGTTTTTTAAATAACTTGTATACCACAAATATATAATACTGTTATTAACTTTTAAGAATTATATTTTTGAATAAATGAAACTTTAAGTTAAAATCTTTTATAACTTGTAATATTTATTTTGTATTCAATACGAATTAAAAAACAAGGTGAGCAGCGATGTGTTTGCAACGGCTAGTAAGAAATAGCCCACAGTTAAAATATTGTTTTAACATAGTTTTTTGGTACGCTATTTGTAAATTAAACGTTGCCTACTGAAATACATATATAAATTTTTAGGTAGCACTGATGGAAACGTTTTCAAATATATCAGCGCAAATTACAGTGCGTAGGCCTTAGTGAGTGGATCAGTGTTTTATCATAGTACAGTACATTCAAAATAACGGTACACTGGCACAAACTAATGGTGGTAGGTTTCTGACACATGCATAAAATCACAATTTAATTTTTGTTTTATATAAATTATACAATTGTTTTAAAGTTACACGACCCGTATAAATTACAACTGTGACTGTCAAAATCATTATTTGTTTAATTTGTACTATGTATGCCAACTTTCTAATTGGTATATTAATTGATTGATTGGTCGTCTTAAAAATATGTTAGGTTATGATGTGCATAATTTATTACATTATGCTGTTATTTTACCAATTATATTGCTTTCTGTTTAAAATTAGCCAAACTGACATTCAAGGGAGGTTTGCAAATAATAGGTCAGTTCAAGGTGTTTTTTATTTGAAATGCATGAATCGTAGACATGTAATTACGGATATAAATTGCTGAGAAGCATATAAAGCATAAGTAACATGAGAAAGTAGTTTTTTTTTTATCAAGGAAATGTTTTTAATGTCTGTAAATATTTTTTCTTGTGCAAAAAATTGGTAAAAAATTATAGTGTTATTTAAAAAGTTAATAAGATTTTTTAAATGATGGTTTACATGCTATATATTTTTATGACTAAATACACGTTGAGAAAATGCGGGGTGAACATGCAGTTCACCAATAAAGCATGCCAACAAATCAGATATTAAAAAAATTGTTACTTTTTAAATAATTTCAACTCTAATACTTTCAATGCAACAATATGAATTATTTAAGAGCGTTGGAGAAACGTGTGAAAGACAACGGTTTGTGTTTTTTAAATATGTGCAGTTTTTGGCCAACGCTGTTTTCCAACCAAAACCCAACCTAAACTATTTAATGAAAATTGTGTTAAAGCATATTATCATATCTTAACACGAAAGGTGGTTAGATAATGTAACACTCATGGAGCGGTAAAATTGAGGAAATATTGTTACTGGCGTCGATGTAAGCCCAATGTTTAACATAACACTCGACAAAAGCTATTAATATTCCGTGTATTAACTATGTATTTATTCGATGGAAATTGTCGATTCAGATTAGAATATTACGATGCATCGATCTATCGATTGCTGAATCCGGAACTAATCGATTCCTTGATAATCGATTAGTCCGAAGAAGGAACTTGAATAGACGGAGAGGAGTTTGTCGTTCTATCTCTTATCTATCTATCTATCTATATATCTATCTATCTCTCTCTGGAAGTTCTGCAGCACTATTAGTAGCAGGGAAATAATATAAATTTCAATTTTAGCATATTTTTTACAGCAAAAAAAATTATTTCTGAATTTGTGATTTAAAATAAAATCGAGATTTTTTAATGTTTGAATACTTATCATAATAGATTAAAATGTGGTGGCGGGTCTGTTACAAATCCGAAGTTGGCAGAAGTGGCGAGTCGCGATGTGTTGCTTCTTGCAGAACGATGGGTTATTTTTTTCTTCCTTCGAAAACTAGTTACAATTACCACATAAAGTTTGTACACGTTGTAATTTTGAACCTATCTAGGCAAGTTACGATGTTATGATAACTATTTGTTGCCACGGGAGGAGTAAACATATTGTAACGTGTGTTGTGGCCGCTGCGGGCGACAGGGTATTTATTGTTGTATCTCTGTTACGCTGTGTGTGTGATTGCAAATATCGTACGTGCGAAATTTATACGTTTCAACCGTAAACAGTTTTTTATGACGAAATTAATTATTTTAAAGTCAAGTCTGTTTATTTATCACAACTTTGTAACTTTTCCCTNTACAAATCCGAAGTTGGCAGAAGTGGCGAGTCGCGATGTGTTGCTTCTTGCAGAACGATGGGTTATTTTTTTCTTCGTTCGAAAACTAGTTACAATTACCACATCAAGTTTGTACACGTTGTAATTTTGAACCTATCTAGGCAAGTTACGATGTTATGATAAATCTTTGTTGCCACGGGAGGAATAAACATATTGTAACGTGTGTTGTGGCCGCTGCGGGCGACAGGGTATTTATTGTTGTATCTCTGTTACGCTGTGTGTGTGATTGCAAATATCGTACGTGCGAAATTTATACGTTTCAACCGTGAACAGTTTTTTATGACGAAATTAATTATTTTAAAGTCAAGTCTGTTTATTTATCACAACTTTGTAACTTTTCCCTNGAACAGTTTTTTATGACGAAATTAATTATTTTAAAGTCAAGTCTGTTTATTTATCACAACTTTGTAACTTTTCCCTAGGTGTTTGAAGCACAGTTGTGTAACGTGCTTAACGTTTCTCTGATATGAATGTTTGCCACAACCCCAACAAATTACAAAGCCCGGCTGAAAATTTTTAAGTAAGTAATTAAATAAACCCAGTAAAAACTAAGTGCCCATGCAAAGAAATAAAAGCGGAATAAAAGTTACGGTAGGTCTATTTGTGTGCATGTTCGCCACTGTCTTTCGAGTTTGTCGCTGCCAGGTATAAAACAATAAGCGACACGAGTTACGTGCTTGAATTTACTGTATTTTTCGTTGTACTGGTTGCTCTTTCGTTTTGATATATATTCCAAATGAGGTCGACCTTTTAACGAAATAACGCAACACATATCAATAACAAGAGGTGAAATACTAGTTATTTTACTCCCCACAGTTGTAACATGGTTAAACACAGTCGGGGCAAAATATTAACAGGTACTAAGTGTAAAGTGCTATATCGTGTAGGTATAACTCGAAATGTTAACAGTGTCGGGCTGTGTCCCAATTCGCCGAGAGAGAACTCTCTTGTCCGCACTTGACGTCACAGAGAGTGCTCTCTGTTGTCCCAACTCGAAGGAGAGAGCGCGAGAGGGAGAGTGAACGACGATGCACACTCGCTGCTCACTCTCGCACCCTCTCTGGCATCCATGTTGTTTTCAAGTCTAATCTCAAATATCCAGACACATATTTTTTGTTTATACAGCAGTGTTAAAAATATTTTATCGACTAAACTTAATCGTTGCGATTGTGATATGTGCAATACCAACAATATTCCGTTTGCTATGGAACGTAACAAATTATGATGTTATTGTGTTCACGTTTCGTTTAGGCAAATTGCATGCATATAAATACTTGCTGTGCTTTGCACATAACAGTTAAGTTTTTCATCATGCAAAAATGTAACAAATTAAAATCAGTTACTATTTCATAAAAACATTGTAAATTTCTTCGAGGAAAGCGAAAGGCCAGCAATATTTAAATTTAACTATTTATTACCTTTTCTGTCAGAGATATAATGCCGAAGGCTTACAGAGGGCACAAGTCTCAGTTCGCTAGAGTGTGCCAGAGTGTGCCAGAGTGTGCCAGTGGCGAGTGAGCACACTCAAGTTGAGACACGGCCTTAAATAATAAGCTGACCTAAATATGGTTATAGGTAGGGACTGGAAGAACTCGTGAATTCCTTTTAGGACAAGCTAGACTTTAAACCCATGTGCATTTTTGTTATGTTTTCAATTGGATCAGAGCTCATTAGACACGCCCAGGTGAATTCTGGGTCAATAACAGACCTGTAAGGAAACCAGCACCTAATTCAGTGCCACCTGGTAAAACGTAAAATTAGCTTCACACTGTGGCAGTAGCCAGTGAACGGAAATCTGAGGCTCCAAAATGCATAGAACCGCGGAGTTTGGTCTACAGGTCGTTTAAAAAGCGAAATTTTACTCTACCTAGTTATACGCCTAAATTGTAAACATTCACGTAATAATTTTTTTTTAAATATGACAGAATTCTTCGAACAGCTGGAAACAGTAAATAAATAATTTGGCAGTTAAAACGTAGAAGTCACATGGCAGTGTCTATATCCACATGTAGCGGAAGGATACGAAATCGGTAACGAGAAGTAGAACTTAAGCAGGGATTCAGAAAATCGATGGTCGATTCCAAAAGTGCTTGCTTTACCGCGAACAGACGTATACGAGAACGAAAGGAGACAAAAGCTTGCGCGGCGTCACCTATAGGCTGTTAACGGTAAAGTGAGTACTTTCGAGGCCCTAGTTACTTTTTTTTTCCTATCAGCCATTTTTTTTTAATCCTTTCGCCACTTGTTTGAATAAATATTGNCGAGGCCCTAGTTACTTTTTTTTTCCTATCAGCCATTTTTTTTTAATCCTTTCGCCACTTGTTTGAATAAATATTGTCGTGCAAGTAATAAACAGAGTTTATACATTTCACTGTACTCAAAAGTTAACTCCTGTGGCTGCAATAAAAAATGTNCGAGGCCCTAGTTACTTTTTTTTCCCTATCAGCCATTTTTTTTTAATCCTTTCGCCACTTGTTTGAATAAATATTGCCGTGCAAGTAATAAACAGAGTTTATACATTTCACTGTACTCAAAAGTTAACTCCTGTGGCTGCAATAAAAAATGTNCCGTGCAAGTAATAAACAGAGTTTATACATTTCACTGTACTCAAAAGTTAACTCCTGTGGCTGCAATAAAAAATGTATATTGACTATTATTCCAAATGAGAGGGCTTCAAAAAGCGCTCACTTAACCGTGAATAGCCTATGTGAAGCAGAGTAGGACTGCAGCGCGTACTCGCCGGTGGCCGAGTGTCGCGGGGCCCGCTGACAGCGAGACGGGGGCCGGGGAGCGTGGGACCGCGTTGGCACCGCGGGCT
>NQII01000073.1:457609-486141 GCA_002778355.1 Clitarchus hookeri | reverse complement strand
GTTACAGAGGCCGCCGCGCCGCCAAGGTCGGGCCAACCCACGGACCTCCTCGGCCCGTCGCCCGGCAGTCGTCCGCGATCGCACCACTTCCACAGCAGCGCGGTTCGCCTTTCCTTTATACGCCGTTCGCGGTAAAGTGAGCACTTTCTGAAGCCCTCTCTTTTGGAATAATAGCCAATAAATATTTTTTATTGTAGCCTTAGTAGTTAACTTTTGAGTACAGGGGAATATATACACTGTGTTGATTACTTGCGCGGCAATATTTATTAAAAAAAGTGGTGGACGGATAAAAAAAAAATGGCTGAACGAAAGAAATAACAAGGGCCTCAAAAGTGCTCACTTTATCGTGAACATACTATACCTCCTCCCATCTGCTCCGTGTTACCGAGTTTTATATTTGGATGGTGTAGTGAAAAAACCACGAATACACTATAATAAATATATTTAATTGCAGCTTCACACGTTTAATTTTGGGAGTGGTGAAATGTAAATACTGTGTTTCACAGTAATGTTTATATTAAAAAAAGGCTGAAAGATAGAATTTTGCTGAAAGGAAAAATTCAGCAGGGCCTTAAAAAGTGCTCTCTTGACCGCGAATAGCCTATATATTCAAATTTTAACTCGACCCTGTCTATGGTATGTGTTATTGCTAGAGACCCGGGTGGCTGACTGTAACACCCGAAAGCCAATTTTGAGCCATTTTAAAGATTTGGGAGGCTTGCTTAATACTTGTAGGCCACCACCCCCTCCCCCAACCTAGTAAAGCTCACCTCACCCCCTTTCTATCTCCCAATCATAAAAAATAAAATTAAAAAAAAATCACAAAAATCTAAAAAAAAAAATAAAAAATTATCGAGTAACATTTAACATTAGAAGCCCTTCCGTTGCTCACTACATCTTCACACCACACCTTCTTGCAATTCTTATAAAAATTTTAAAAAATTGAAAAAAATTTCAAAATTTGAAGAACATATAACGTTAACCTCACACTCACCACACCACCATAACCAATCACCCACCCCCTTACCAAAATATACCCAGTCACAACAATTCGGAAATGATCGGAAAAAAAAAAATTCTAAAAATCGAAGAACAAGTCACGTTAACCTCACCCCCTTCCCACCAACAAAACATGAAAAATTAAGAACAATCAAAAAAATAATTAAAAAAATTTTTAAAAACTAAAATAAATGAGGAAAAATATTTTTTAAAGTTGTACATGTAGGACGTCCGAGATTCGATGACAAGTAGATCGACTAATCTCCCGTCACAACCGGCCCTCGCCAGGTCGACCCATGTTCATCTCGTCAGTCATGTTAGATCCAGGTGACTCATGACCTTGACGTTGTACCCATACCCATAACCTTGCTGTGAGTTGCAGATGAGGATTATGAAGGATTGGTATGGATTGTTGTAGATTAGTATGAATTTGTGTGGATTGTTGTGAATTGGTATGTTAATTGGTATGTCGATTTGTGTGTGGATTGGTGTGTGGACTGGGGCGTCGATTTGTGTCGATTGGTGTGCGGATTGACATGATTTAGCATATGGATAGGCGTGTGGATTGGTGTGTGGATTGGTGTACTTGGTGTGTGTTTTGGAGTGGATTGATGTGGATTGCTGATTTCGGTGATGATTGTGGTGCTGATTGTAGTGCGTATTTATAAAAAGTTTGCGAAAGATTGATGAATTGATGTTCAAGAAAAGCACAGGAGATAAGACTGTTTATCGCTCTCGTACACTCCAAATATTAAGGGCCTAGCACTATTGGTACTTCAATTAACGCTAAGTATGACTATAAAAGTGATGGCAGATGCGGATCCATACCATGATTATAACGTGACTTGGACAGGCGGTTGCTACTCGTATAAAGGCCTTGGATTGGTCACATAGACATTGATTAAAATAATGATTCTGAGAAGGATACTCATAACTACATAACAGTCGAGACAATGAATAATTTACATATTCTGGCATCATATAATACGTAGACATCAAGAAAGGAGACTGGAAATGCAGTAACTGAATGAAAGTTTTTTCCAAGATTATAGAAAACTCTTAGGTTCAGTACAAATAAAAACGAACAAATAATTTTTTATTAAAAAATAAATGTTAAAACAGGGTAATAAAAACAGACTTTCTATTTGACATACCCCATGCCTATTAAATCAATATGGCTGCCACTGTTCTGCCCTCGAAAAGCGAGCCTCCCAAACCCTGGTGAGGCCAGTCGTATATTGGACATTGAGCTGTGGAAACGTCCAGAAATGTAAGTTTTTTTTTTATAAATTTTTAATCTTTCTTTATACATTTTTGAAATTTTTTTGGATTCACCTGTCATTGAACCCCGGACCTCCTACATGTACAGCTTCAACTAATTTTTTAATTTTTTAAAAATTAATTTTAGTTTTAAAGATGTTTTATATAATTTTTGTGATTTTTTTTAATATTCCTTGTTTGGTTGTAGGGAAGGGGGTGAGGTGAGTGTGGTGGGATGAGTGTGAAATTAACGCGATATGGCCTTCGATTTTTAGAATAAATTTTTTTTCTGTCATTCCTGAATTTTTGTGACTGGGTGGATTGTGGTGATGGGGTGGGTGGTTGGTTATGGTGGTGGGGTGAGAGTGAGGTTAACGTAGAAGGTGTGGTGTGAATATGTAGTGAGGGGATAGTTATGATGGGGTGAGCAACGGAAGGGCTTCTAATGTTATATGTTACTCGATTTTTAAGATTTTTCTTTTTTTAGATTTTTGTTATTTCTCTTGATTTTTCAAGGTAAGGCGATGGCAAGAGGTTGAGATCTTCTAGTGTAGGGTGAGAAGGTGGTGGCTTACAAGTACTAAGCAAGCCTCCCAAATATTTCAAATGGCTCGAAAATTGGCTTTCGGGGCTTACAATCAGCCACATTTAGGAGCAAGCACTTTTTCCACAAATTTTTGAAGGAAAAAAAAAAAAAAGAAATTTTGAGGGGAAAAAAGGAAAATTTTGAGGAAAAAACGAGAAATTCAAAGATGGCGGCGGCGCCTCAGCCTTTGTCTTGGAATCGGATTTTCCTATCTACTATGTGGAAATGAATCAGGACACTAACAAGTGTGTTACTTAACTGAGTACCTGACTGCACGAGACAACACGAGGTTACGTAATGTTACGTACCGCCTTTGAAGCAGCACACAACCGTCTTATATCCACAGCGTAAATTACTGCTGCTAACTTTATCTAGTATATTCGCTGTTTCTTTACACTTTTTGAATCAAACCTTTGAAAATTCACCCCATGTATGACGTGTTTGGTTATTTCCTATAAATGTCATGTATCTCAAGTGTTTTATGCTTGTGCGAAAATAAAACAACTTATTTTTGATTAATTTTGACATTTACTTATATTTTATCTCTATTAAAATATTTAATTTATAATTAATGTAAACAACAACAGTGGAAAAAATGTTTCTTGGTAATGGCTAGTAATAAATGTTTCTTATGTAAAATATTATTAAATCGAGTGCACACGAATGGGGTGCGTAGTCCCTTTGGTGTAATTTTCTAGATTCGGTTAAGCTTTATTTGGCATGAGGCGGAGGAATACCTCGGGAGTAGAACTTTAGCAGGGCTTCAGAAAATCTGGCAGTAACCGTGGGTTGTAATTACATTTTTAGGGGCCACCTTTTTGTTGCCTGATAACTCACAGGAAAAATTGGTTTTTAATGGTGTTTCCCCGGGTTGAATATAAGCGCGTAATGAGAACACTGGCGCACAATCACGTTAAATCTATTTCTGAATGGCTCAAGGTCGTAGAGAACAGAATATACGTCAAACAGGAGTTGGTCCGTAGTCTCGCTTGCAGAATGCAGTGACGAATGAACGTTCGTTAAGTTTCATTTCCCTCCTCATTCATTCCGTCTATCTATGATTCCTATGGGCGGGATTCGTAATTAGAGACCTGAATAACTCATGTGGTCATTATGTGTTAATAGCCGAAACCTCGCAGTTCTTTTTAAACGTGTAACCAACTTATTTATTCTCTGACTTTGATCTAATCTTATTTCCATTTTGATTACATTGCTCAAGATTCGGCCACACTTGTGTTAAATGTCTGTCGGATAAACTACGATTTACTGATAAAATTAAATAATGAGATATCTGACGTGCCCTAGTTATGCAAACAACACTTAATAATGCAGAGTTCCGTATCTGAGACACTAATTGCTCCTCGGAATTTGAATGTATCGGGAAGTCGTATGGAATATAGCCCAGCGTATGAACAACGAGTGGCAATAAAGCCCAGAGAAATCGTTTAACATTATGAAATAAAATAACGCCAGTCATAGTTCGTTTAAGGGAAACGTATGACGTTGGACACGTTAACACAGCAACTTACACAGTAGGTACACCGAGCGCAACGTTATACCACTGATTCTACGAGGCAGCAAGAGAGTTACGTAATGCAAACCGTTGAAAAATTACGTTGCTGCTAAGCTCTGTACACAGAACAATCAAGCACTTAAGAAAAGTCGTAACATTCTCCTCCCTATGTTGATACCGGCAGTTGCATTGTCATGACTGTAAAACATGAAAGTCTCCAACAGCCTATATTTTTATTGCGGAAACATTGCTGCTCCCTTATAAATTTTATAGCAATTATAAAATTCATAAGGCTGTGTACTATGCGAGTTCAGAGGCGTATAGGTATATATATATATATGTGCATACGTATATAACTTACAAATTAAACATTAGCAGACATTACGTAGTGGTCAGAGGTGTTCATTTCGTAATCACTAAAAAACGGTTCAGTAATCACTATAAAATAATTTTGCATTAAGCACAAATAATATGGCAGAGTGAAATAAAACAATTTTTTTCAGTGTAGAGTTAGGGATTCAGGACAATCGTTTTTCAGAAGCTCGAAATTTTTACTATGTGCACAGATGTAAAGAGTTGAACTACACACGCTTGATAGCTCTCCCAAGACACCGAACAAGGGTAGTTTAAAGCTTCTAACATTCCCCCCTCCGCGACTCCCACCCCCTCCCAGAAATCCATAAAATATTTCGAACAGTTCCAAGCGGTATCAGGAAGTTCGAGCCGGTATGGGGATCTACATTTCACGTCTCAGGGTTATAGCATCCAGCTACCTCCGTCTTCATTAACGAGACAGTCGGAGCAGACGACCTAGGAGACAGTAGACGGGCTTCATTACCCCTAAATTCGTTGTCCCTAAAAGTAAGACGAAACGAAATTAGGCGAAACGAAACTAGTCAAAACGAAATTAGGCGAAACGAATTTAGGATGAACGAAGTTAGGTAAAACGAATGTTTACGACTTTAGGGAAAACGAAGTTATGCGAAACGCAGTTTTGGTCAGAACATCTCAGAAAAGTAAGATTTTAGGAGCATCACCAATAGGCAAAAACGAAATTAGGCACGACGAATTTAGGGGAAATGGATTTAGGCGAAACGAAGTTAGTCGAAACGAAGGTAGGCGAAAACAATTTCCTCGAAAAGGAGTTCGGTGAAACGAATTTAAGGAAAACGAATTTAGGAGAAACAAAATTAGGCAAACTGGGGTTAGGGAAAACAAAATTAGGTAAATCGATTTTAGGGGAAACGAAGTTTCAGAAATAAAGTTTTCAATTTTTCTTAAAGTAGTTCTTAATACTTGGAAAGTTTAATAGAAACGCTTTTATCTGAGTATTTTTTTCTAAAACTGTATAATACAACTAAATAATGCAATTAGAAACGCTCCCTAGAGGTGGCGTTGCCTTCAGTTTAGAGATTTCATACCAGAGTGCAGCAAACACAGTTTTAGTTCTCAGAAAGCGAATGCAGGCGCCCGCCTACTTCGTAACCACAGCTAGTGAAACATGTGAGTAGTTCACCATGCACTTCACAGAACTGCCAACAGAATTTGCGGGACTTCAGTTTGAAAGCAGTGCCACAGTAAGACAGCATTTTATATCGTGCAATCCAAATAAATTAAGAGGCACAAAACATCAAGCAGTACTTTATAAAACAACCAATATAATTATGTAATTCTATCTTGAAGTAAGCGATCTTATGTAAATCAATTTTATGCGTCAAAGACTTCTGTAGACGAGAGCACAGTAGTTTTGTTTCATTCAAAATACTCAACGCGTTATGGAAGTCCCGGCTCCCTGTCTGATGGCAGCGTAATCATCTGGATGCATTTGTGAATTCGGCGGTGGTTAATAAACTTATTAGAAGGCCATGACACTCAATCTACTACTGGCCGTCTACTTAAGGCGCATAGAAATAACGTTTAGTCTAAAATTGATGTAAAGTATATTTTGAAGGGCTTATTTAACGAGAAGACTAAACTTTACAAAGTCAATGTGTGTTTTTAATAAACGTCAGAATAACGCAAAAGGTTTGATTAAAAAAGTGTGAAGATGCTACGATTAGACTGCATACATCAAGCACTTACTTTTGTGTCCTACTGTTATGACTGGGCGGCAGTTGTTTAGACACACGCCCTGTGATGTTGTGAGCCAGTCATAAGTAGGAAGCAGTAGTGTGACTGAGTCTAGAGCAGTCCTGTCCAAAGGCCTCGTGGCTACAGTGATTAACTACAGATGTGCAAAATTCGCGTTATAACTTAGTAACATCCTATACTTCAGGCACCTGCACGTCTGCCCTACGTTAGTCGGTGGACCATACTTCATTTAGCACGCCCTAAGTTACCCTACGCCAATGAATGCAATCTTCGTAACGGCGTGCCTGAATAACGTGCAGTTCTTACAGGAAAGGAATGTCTTCACACGTAAGCAGCAGCCCAATGAACAAGTGACATAAGCTGTTCAAGGTAAAGTGAGCACTTCTGAAGCCCTGGTTACTGTTTTATTTCAGCCAATATATACCCTTCCGCTATTTGTTAATGTAAACACTGCAATGCGAGGAATAAACATAGCGTATACATTTCACCATACTCAAAACCAAAAAAGTCCGATGCCACAATGAAGTGCATTTATTAGTTATTGTGTGTTATGGGGCTGCCTCAGAAAGTGCTCACCTTACCGTCAACAGCCTACAGTTACGGGACTGTGAAGCCTAGCGTGACGCCAAATAATTAATGCAAATTCCGCATGCCCCTCCCTAGTAACAACACAACGACTTCGCATTCCGCAAGGAGCCAGGTTCTGTTTCCGGTCCGGGCATCCTGATCACTTTTTTTTCCCTTATGATTTTCCGACGTCACTCCAGACGAATGCCGGGGATGGTGCCTCACTGCGGGCTACGGCCGACTCCTGCTCTGCTCCTAACAGTCCTGATTGCTTTTATGACCACGGTACCGACGTGACGTCAAGCCGCACGTAAATGGCAATAATAATAATAATAAAAACACGAGCTTATGTTGGAGACGAAAATCTGTGTAGGTACCCATGCCGTGTTCCGTTCCCTGCCCGAGTGCACGTACCGGGAAACGCACAGGTAGAGGCACTTTTTTTTTTTTTTTTTTTCGCGAAAAAGATTTCAAGACCAGTTGCCCTCCAAAACACTTCAGTCCGTATGCGCTTTCGTGGTTGGACGATTTTAAATGTCACGTGCCTCAAGTGTTTGCCCGCGAATCGCGGACTTTCAGTATCAGATTGGCCCAGTCAAATGAGAACTCGTCTTCTCACCTAGTAGCGCGGCTAATAACCAAAGGAAGTTGTAATTGTGGACGCAGGATATTGAAGAATAGCATTAGCAGCATGAATATTTTCGCGAAAAATACATGGCCCTACCCACAGGGTGTCGTTCTGTTACCAAATACTTACAAGTTTACACCGGGGAAAGGGGCAACTTCAATGACCTTTTGTCGGTTGAAAACAAAGATGGAGACTGCAGAGCATGTAGACAAACTTGATACACCTTAAACGTACGATACGTAACTTTATTTTAATTTATGCAAACTGCCTAAAATACACATTTCTTCTGGAAGCACTCCTATACTAATCAACGCCACCTTACAGGAACTTTCAGACCCCTAACTTAATACGCGGCACGTTACCGCCAACAATTTGTGCCCGAGTGAATTCACCGCAAGAGGCATTTGTATGTACTTCAGAACTCGTGCAGATGATGTGCATAGAGTAAATATGAGGTAGGCCAATTTTAGTTTTCCGCACATGTCCTCCAACCCTGACTCACCCACTGCTAATAGAACTGTTAAAATCGCACGGTCAACAATGACGAATTTCTTTCTTGACGTTTGTTTTTTAACAGACCCACCATATTATATGATGAATAAAATATTTTGACTACTTCGAGTTTAGTATAACTGCATTAAAACTAGGCAAGACGGACATTTCTAATCTCAAGAGACCTGCAAATTTGGCGTTATTTTTGACGCCAAGCTAGAATTCACAGATCTGTAGATACACGAGACGATGCTTGTTCATTGGTTGCTGCCTGTATGAGAATTCGTGTCCCTTCTGATAGTGACTACTCCTCACGATTCGGTCTTGCAAATGCGAAGTGTTTATTGACTGGTGCAGAGGTACTGANACAGATCTGTAGATACACGAGACGATGCTTGTTCATTGGTTGCTGCCTGTATGAGAATTCGTGTCCCTTCTGATAGTAACTACTCCTCACGATTCGGTCTTGCAAATGCGAAGTGTTTATTGACTGGTGCAGAGGTCGGATGTATAATGTGAAATGTGGTCCAATGATACGACGAGCAAACGTACACGAGTTTAAAGTATAACCTGTCACTGAATAATAACGAGACTTTTGCAGGTGTCTACTAATCTGAGACACCCAAATTTGGGACACCCAAATTTCGCGAAAAGATTTTCGCGTATGTTACATTTCAATACCTTATGTATATAGCAGTAGTTTTCTTTTGCTTGTTGGTCGCGTGTCTTTGTGAGAAAATGTATTCTTATTTAGCTGGCCAATCAGAAATAGATTACTCCTGTAGTGCGCGTCTGTGATTCGCGAGCAGACACATAAGACGCGTAACGCGTACATCATCCAATCAGCAAAGTGGGTCTGAGCTAAAGTGTTTTGAAATACAATTGGTGATGGAATTTTTTTCGCGACTATCGGGTGTCCCTACAATCTCACATCATAACCACAGAGTGAATAAATACACAGAGACAAAATGGCGTGGCGGTTCCTTTGATGTGGGGGTACCCGTTCTCTGATTGGCTGCGAGAGGCTCTGGGAACAGGCCTTGAGTCTGATTGGCTACTGCGTGCTGCGCAAGGTTCTCTATTGGCTGGGCTGCCGACTGGCGAGTAGGTCACCAGGCGCTGATTGGCGAACGGCGTTTCAATATTTTGCTGGCATGTGCTGCTGGAGTTCGCGGAATAAGCGACTGTTCGCCTCTGTATTAGTAAGAACTATCCGCACCCGGCAATGCCTCGATCGTCGAAAGACGAGCGAGGCATTATCATACTAAAATACTGCGTGAACTGGCTGTTCTGTCCCTACTGGCTTGTTGGGCTGCGAACCCCTACGAGGAACTGTCGGCTTGGGGTACGGGAGGGGGGAGGGGACAATAATATGATAAGCCAGAGCGATGGTGAATAGTGGGTATTAAAATAACTATTAAATGGTAACACCAAAGGAGATCGGTGTTGGAAATATCTCAGCCACACGCCCAGTGGGGCGGAAGTGGATGGAAACAGCGCTGGGTGCGGGTGCAGATATAGGGTTCACTGTTCCCGCATACGGAGGAGCTTGCATACATGGAACCTCGATGAGGCTTGCATGCACTAGTTTTAGTCCAAATAGAATAAACTTAGAGACATGCAAAATTCACGTTATTATTCGGCATCAGGCTAAACTTCACAGTATTGTTTGGACTGGAGCCGGCATCGTTTCCCTATTGGCTGCTGCATAGATGCGAAGCCACGCCCTTTCTGAATGAACTGCATGTAATTGGGGCGCACAATTGTGAAGTGTTCATTTACTGGCGCAGAGTTATGCACGGCGTGTCAGATAAAGTATGGTCCAACGATAAACGTATTGCAGAGGTACAAGTGTTTACAGTTTAACGTGTCCTCAAATGATAAAGCGTATTCTGCAGGTCTCTAAATACTGGATTTGTCAAACCAAGACCCCGAAGTATAATTGTTTACATCTAGGGTGCGTCGCAACTCCAGTAATGGCCAACAAGTCGGGGGCTGGGGCAATAAGCATTGTTGTTGTAGTGTGTATCCGGTCGGAAGAAGAACGAGACGGGAGGCAGACTGTAGAGTTGACAGCAGTGTCGGGGGCTCACCTTGTTGTAGGACCGCGGCAGCCGCTGCAAGGGCGGGCTGTACGGGAACCTGGGGCCGTCCTGCGACGTGCTTTGCTCTTGCCGCTGCTCGGCGAACACGCGGCATGCGTAGCACCACAGCCGCAACTTCACCATGGCATCGTCCCCGGCGGCTGGGGCGAGGGGGCCGTGCCCCCCTCCGTCCCACGCCGCTACACACGTTGTCGCGGACACATCGCGCACCGCACTNCGCCTGATGCCCACTGGCGGTGCCGCGCCGCGCCGGCTCGCCAACATGGCCGCCTCGCACGCCACAGCGCTGCCAACCTCGCCGCCGCACGCGACCCTACTGCCCAGAGAGCTTCGCACACGTCCACACCGCTCACAATGACAACTCCTTACCGCGCCTATGCAAACCACGTACTTCAAGGACAGACCCGGAAACTTCACAAGCTTATTTGATTGTAGAGTTGAATATGTGGTAGAGTGCGCACGCCAACTGCAAGTAATCACACCACCCTGTCTCAACACTGGACTGCTTTAATTCCTACACAGCTGTCAAAACCATAGACTAAAGATGAGGTAGACCGATTATTCGTCTTCTGCACTGTACCCAACACTGACTTACCCCGAAACAGTACAACTGTCAAAGTCACATGGTCAACAATGATGAACATGTTCGTTTACATCTCAATTATCAAAAGACAAGCCCCTATACACGAATAAAATAATTTTACCCGTTTGAATTTAAACTAACTGTATTAAACATTGGTTAGAGGAAGTATACAAATATCTGTAAGCACTTGTTTACTTAAACAGTGTTCCAATCACAAATTTAATCAGTGCCGTTTTTGCTAGTTGTGTTGTCATTAAAGCAGTTGAATGTTGGGACACGGAGATTGGTTGTGAGCAGCCAGTGAAGCCGGTCTACCTAATCTTAAGTCTATGGTTCAACTGCTTATCTGCCAATCCGAATATCATGAACGACGTGGATAGGCTTTGACGTTAGAACACTGATCACGAAAACAAGTGCTTTGAGATATTTGTATACTTCCTCTAACAAATTTGTAATACAGTCTGATTAAATCCACATTGATAAACGTATTTTTTTCATATAAATGTGCTTGTCTCTTGAGAATTAAGATATAAACAAATGCGTTCATCGTTGTTGGCAATGTGACCGACGGTTGTGTTCCTTTGGGGTAGGTCAATGTTGAGTACTTGCGCAGAAGACGACTAATAGGTCTACCTCATCTTTAGTCTATGCATTTGATGACAAGACCAAACTGACAATTGTGTTTACATCCCAGGCGTTTTAGTTTGTTCATCGGCTGATATATTCGCGATGAAAACTTTATCATGTGTTCTAGGTTGTATGTAAGGGCCGCGGTGGTGTAGTAGTCAGACTACTTGTCCCAGACCTGGGCAAACCGGGCTCGATTCCCAGCGCGGTCGCCCCTGGATTTACGCATTTGGGAATCGTGCTGGACGATGCCGCTGGTCAGCGGGATTTCTCAGGGATCTCCCGTTTCCCCCGCTCTTGCATTCCGGCGCTGCTCCATACTCACCTCACTTCACCCTCATCGTCCCAAATCTTTCGACACTCCCCACTCTAGGTTGTTCGTGATTTACTCGGTATCTTTCTGTATGTGTTATCTGGTTCTTAGCCCTGCAGGGCGTGGCAGGAAACGAGTGGCCTCATCAGAAAGAAAACAAAGAAAGTAAAGTTGGTTAAAGTTTATCCTAGCTCTGCTTGATCTTGCGAATGGTTTGTTAGATCTAGTTGAAGTGCGTTATGAGAACACACCTGAAAAGCTTGCGAGGTCATTTGGATACAGTCTACATACACTTAAAACACTCGAACATTTGTACCCCATTAAAAGACCAAACGTGGATACGTCGGATTAGACTGAAATCTTACTATGGCAGCAGCCAATGAGAAAACGACAGCGGCGTGAGTACTCACACAACGGTCAGAACTTTGCCTGTCTGTACTCACGAGGCGCCTCCGTACCTGGGAGTGGCGCTGCTTTGAATGCTACCTGGGTGAGTGCGCCTTCGGCTTCGGAGCGTTCCTCGCACGGTCGCCCATCCAAGTACTGACCCCGCCATGCCGCGTTGAACCACAGCGATCAGAATGATCGCCAGGTTACCGGGGCGGCATTGCCGTCAGCAAGAGACGCGAGAAGAATCCTTCAGCAACAGGACTTCGGACATCGCAACAGACAGTCTTCGGTTGCACCGGGTAGGCGACTGCCTTAATGCCGAGAAACCTCTTTGCGGGCTTGCAACTTTTAATGGAAAGATTTAAAAAAAAAAATGTGGCAAACCTGCGTGCGTCTTTTAACTTTTAACGAAAACGAAGTTCAAACACGGCTTGCGTCTTACTTCTTTTAACCGTTTCATTCCCACATTAATGTATAATTTCTGGAGTTGCAAATTATAAATGTTTTTATTCATAGTGTATTTGTTTCGTTATCACAGTGAATAATCTGTAAGTCTTTGTTCTTGGTGAGCAGTGATATGAACCAGTCATAACGTAGAGCAGTAGCATGGTTTAGGAATCAGTTACCCACAGTGAAGGTCATTGGGCACTGAGCCTCGCAGAGTACAGTACCGGTAAAATATAAGCTTCCTGTGCAACATGTTGACGATTGTATACAATGAGCAAGAAAGAGTTGACGAAAACCAAGTGGCATTTTTCAACTTTCAAAGAAAACAAGGTGGCAGCCCTGCATGCATGTTTCCTTTCCCCTTCAACCGCCCAGCAAACTCTTCCGTCTGCGTCATCCGAGGCTCACACGTGGCCGATGCTCCCCTGCAGAGGTTGCAGCTTCTCCTCCTAGTCAAGCCACAAGATAGAATTCAAGAAGCGCTAAATTTAACTCAATATGTTCCAAGCGGATTCATGAAAAGACGGGGAGGGAGGAAGGATGAGACGGCTCAAGCCTTTCCCCCACTGGAACTGGAGTTCAGAATGGATAAAATGGAATTAGCCTTAACCTTTTCAGTGAAAAATTAATTTATAATTTCAGGCGTTGCAACAAACAAATATTTTGTTCGGAACTGTACTGATATCCAGATGACGCTTTGTCTTACATCGGGACCAATAAAAATCTATCTGTGCTTCAATGTTACTGGCACCAGTGGTTTATGAGACTACGGAACATAGTCTCAGTAGCGAATGATATCTCCTACTCGTAGGGAAGCTTTCTCATTGGACGGTATGTTCTGCTGTGTACAGTGCAGACCATTCAAGTCACTTCATATGCAACGTCCCAGATAGAGGACACACTCACTGAAAGGGTTAAAAGGACGATGTACCTGGAGTTTGAGCAGCGATGCAAAGTGTTTGAAATGCACGCTTTTCCCACGAAACTATTAAACGTGCGTCCAATGTGCTGATCTACGAAAAGAACGCACACTTCAGACGAGGTACGAAGACTACTTTAGAGACGTCACACATATTACAAAAACACTATTGCAGAGCTCTCCAGCGTAGCTAAAGCCTGCCTTCCCACACTGCCTAATAGCACAATGCACTAATCGGAAACACTCAAAACTAGTATAAGGACATGCACTGAACGCCATTAACCCCTTTGGGCACACATTAATTTTTCGTTTCAGGTGATGCAAAAGAAGACATTTTAGGTGTGGACAATACTTACGAATTTCTTGTAACGATTTACGTTTTGGAACCAGTGGAAAGGGTTCCGGTATCTGCATTGTGCGAGAAGCAACAAATTATATAATATGATTAGGGCCTGTGACTTTTCGCGTGTAAAATCGGAGCACACAGTAGATTTCAATACTATATACACACCCCAGCTATTGTACGTCCATTGGCTGCTGGTGCCGTGTCCGCAATGGACCGAGTCACTCAGAATTACGCAACTCCTACACTGAACCTCCGTGATTCGTGTGTAAATAGTTAACACCGACCAGAACATGTTTTAACCAATAAAAAAAAGCTGGACGACCCTACAGTGCTTTGAAGAGTACCTTGTCTCGAAAACGTTCTGCGATGTATCACTGCCCGTAAGTATAATAGTTAGAATAAAAGCATTTTCTGTAAAATCAGCTTCCGCGCGTATACGCGTGACTCAGTAAATAAATACAATAGAAAGATGAGTTATTCTTAGGAATGGTAAAATCTGTTTATCCACGGTGGCCACTTTTACATTATCCTACTAGTTACATTCATTACCGAAAAATAACTTGAGATTACATGTTTAAAACTTGCTTGTGCAGTTGCCTTAAGAGGAAGGAGAAAAATATAAGTGGCACATGGAGTGTATAATCTGTTGGTTCTCATCGCGTGTAATAACATCTCACAGTTGCGGGTTTAATTTGCGAGGAATTTAGCTGCAGCTGTTGAAGTATTTGAAGGTCGTCTCTTTGCTGCTGTTTGACGGCCTGGTGTGACCATATAGGGATTAAAATGTTTTATTAGGAAGTTGCCTTAACAGCTAACCAGCTGTGTGTGTGAAATTCGCGTTATAGTCTGCTAGCAGGCCTTGCAGCCGTTATACAGTGATCGCTGGTTTAGGTTGTCCAAGGTAAAATGAGCACTTTTGCAAGTCCTTCTTAAGATCTACTTGTAAGCACATTATGTATCCTTCCGCCTTATGCAAAATCAACATTGCCGTGGGCTGGTCACTTTATTTATGCGTCAGCGAAGGGAAATTGTAAAATTATTATAAAAGTAAATGTTTTACAAATTTACTAATCCATATATTTATATGCTGCGACGGTGGCGCCGCCACGCGCATAGTTTATGAACTCGCTCCTCTGTAAGGTGGCCTGCTCCTTGCCGACTCGGCTCCCCTCATGTTATCTTCCCTCATCTCCNATAGTTTATGAACTCGCTCCTCTGTAAGGTGGCCTGCTCCTTGCCGACTCGGCTCCCCTCATGTTATCTTCCCTCATCTCCTTCCCTTGATTACCCCTCCTAAATTGTAGTTTCGGCCTAACTAATTTCTTGCTTCTCCGTATAGTTCCAGTTGCTGTAACGTGTTGTGAATGATTGNCCTTCCCTTGATTACCCCTCCTAAATTGTAGTTTCGGCCTAACTAATTTCTTGCTTCTCCGTATAGTTCCAGTTGCTTTAACGTGTTGTGTAGTTTTTTGTCTGCTGCCCAATGNATTTATATGCTGCGACGGTGGCGCCGCCACGCGCATAGTTTATGAACTCGCTCCTCTGTAAGGTGGCCTGCTCCTTGCCGACTCGGCTCCCCTCATGTTATCTTCCCTCATCTCCTTCCCTTGATTACCCCTCCTAAATTGTAGTTTCGGCCTAACTAATTTCTTGCTTCTCCGTATAGTTCCAGTTGCTGTAACGTGTTGTGAATGATTGTTTGTCTGCTGCCCAATGATTTACTTAAAGTTTAATTGTCGCTACCGTGCTACCACGACTTACGCATTGGGCGTAGTCTGCTGAAGTGTTCTAATTGTCGTCGTCAATTATTTTATTCTATGGAACTATGGTTAGGATTTACGGACTGCCTCCATAGATTTACTATTTTAACGTAATATATTTTTTTATCATTATTAACTTGTATTTTCACGTAAAGGAGGCTTTAATGAGCCTGAAGCGCTGCCTTCCTTTAGTCAAATTGCTCCACTAAATACCTTGAATTTATAGAAACGTTTTGATATTACTCTGCTCGTTTTTTTTTTCAATTAAATATTATTTGTATACTTTGGAGTAACGTAATACTTTTGAATAGCCAATTTCGCAGCAATTTAATCCTTTTCTATGAGTGCTTGAAGTATTTCTAGTCAACAGAGTTACTTTTTGATAGTTTTGAAACGTTTTACACTACTTGGCATTTTTGCCAGTTAAATATTTACTGTTCTTTGAGCTACGCAATACTTAGAAAGAGCAATTTAATATATTTTTTTGAGTATTTTAATCTATATTTTTACATTGTGAGTTTTTGGCGTTTAGAATGTTACATGTAATATTCATTATAAATGTTCAATGCAAATGTTCAATCCTAAAGGTGCTGTTAACTTGTAAAATATTCTGAAATTACAGAGCTTGAATGTGGCATCGTCTTTGTACTATTTGTGCTACGGCCCAATGCATCAAGAAATCAGAAAGAAAAATAAATCATTGTGGCGGGTTTTCTCGGGGATCTCCCGTTTCCCCCTCCCTTGCATTGTGGCGCCGCTCCATTCTCGCCTCATTTCAACCTCATCGGCTCTGAATACCTCGTTGTTTAGAGCCGCCCAAATCTCTTCACTCACTCCCGGCAAGCCTGTAGCTAAAATGTCATAAAAATCTTTACGTTTACAACCGTTCAAGAGAGAGAATGTGCTAGCTGCGTAGAATCACGATTCACGGTCTCTCTGACGGCATTCCGTAAAGATTTTTGTACCTAAGCAGTTTTATGCGCCTAAAAGAGTCCTTCAAAGCAGCTAATTAGCATACATTTCATGATCATTGTTAGCAGCAGTAATCCTTGTCAACTAACGTAATACCATCAGACACACACATCGTACACTCTTATCTTTGTTATTATGCCATAAACATGCGTAATTATCTTCGCGGTAACACGTGCATCTCGCGTGGGGAATATAGCGGTGTTAGGGGCATGTGAAGCAGGTGTGGAAGTCATTCAGAGAACAGTACTGCAACCGAGGCGGGCTCCAGGATAAGTACCACACACATATTGCCGACTCAGAGTAGATAACTATAGTCCATTCACGGTTACTTCAGACTTTTCTGAGGGGCCGAGGTGGATGAGCGGTTAGACTGCTCGCCTCCCACCAAGGCGATCCGGGTTCAATCCCCGGCCGGGTTACTCCCGGATTCTCGCAAGTGGCAATTGTGTTGGACGATGCCACTGATCGGCGGGTTTTCTCGGGAGCTCCCGTTTTCCCCGACCTTACATTCCGGTGCTGCTCCATCCTCACCTCATTTCATCTTCATCGGCTCTCAAGACCTCGCTGTAAAGAGCCGCCCAAATCTCTCAACTCAACTCAATTCCAATTCTTTTGAAGCCCTGCTTGAGTTATACTGTCGGGATATTCCTCCACCCCATGCAGATAAAACTTAAATAAGCTTAGCAAATTATATCAATGGGACAACGCACCGCATTCGTGCGCCCTCAGTGTAATAATATTTTGCATAAAAACTATTTCTTATTAGACATTACCAACACACCTATTTTAAAACTGTTTTTATTCATATTAATTATAATTCAATTATTATATTTTATAATAAGATATAAATAAAAATTCAATTAAACCAAAAATAAAGTAATTTTACTTTTTTTATGTTAGCAGAAGTATAAAACACTTGTGATACATAACGCAATTAGGAAACAAGCAACCACGCCATACATGCCGTCAGGTAGGCAGCGGCCTCGATAGTCTCGAGTGATATCACAGAATATGTAAGCATACAGAAGCGAAATGGCGTGGCGTTTCCTGTGCCGTAAGCGTACTCGGTCGCTCATTGGTAGAGACAAGCGAAATTCGCGTTATTATTTCAAGACAGAGTACACTTCAAACACTCGTGCTTTTGTATTGCGTTCTTCATCGGACTACAGTTTGTCCTGACACGCCCTGAATGGCTTTGGACCAATAGAAAGCATCCAACGAAAAGATGGTGCAACAACGTCTAAAGGGAATATGTATCCTCACTGCTACAGAAGCCAATAAACAAACGACACCGACTCAACTATGTATAGGACGGTAAATTATAGCGTGCAGTTTTCTCTTAGTTACTGACCACGTGTCTTCGTCGGGAGACAGTTCCTTACTGGATTGAGCCAATCAGAATTAGGAGGTAACTCCGACACTGAGTGTCCGTGATTCGCGGGCAGACACCTGCAACGCGCGACACTTAAAATTATCCGATCACGAAAGTGGATTTGAGTTTTGGTGTTTTGGAGTACAAGCAGCTTGGAGAGATTCTGCCGGGGTAGCGAGGACGTCACGTCCTACCTTGGCCGACGACGTACCTTCTGCGTGCTGTCGGGAAGGCACATGCAGCAGACACCACCATCCTCGCCCCGGTCCTCGGGCGACACTAGGGCCGCCGACGGCGACTGGCGAGGTGAATATCAACACGCTCACTACGGCGTCAAGTATCCCCGCGCGTGCCGGAGGTCAGCGGCGAAGGTCCGTGCAATTGGCTGCCCACGCGGGTCGTCACAACCACCACGTGACCCACCACGCCAATATCACTCGTCTCGAAGTGCGACGGTGGTTATGAGTGGAGTGAAGAGATTTGGACGGCTCTTAACATCGACGTCTTGAAAGCCGATGTGAGGTGAGTATGGAGCAGCGCCGGAATAAAAGGGTGGAGGAAACGGGAGATCCCCGAGAAAACCCACCGTTCATAAGCATCGTCCGGCACGATTCGGTTTCGCCTAGGTGGGAGGCGAGTAGTATGACCACTGCACCACCGCGGCTCCTATATTGTGGATATTAGCTTGTTTCCAAATAAATACGTGAAATTTCCGGATCTCTATTAATAAAATGTGTTCTAGTTCAATTACGAGTACATTTATCAATCATGTAATGAATAAACGAAGTTTTTAATATTTAAAGATTAGGCCTGGACCAAATTTTGCGTCTGGCGTCTGACAGTACTTCACAGCTACTTCAATGATTTCTCGGTAATGGATGTTATAAGCTGTTTACGGTAAACCGAGCACTTTTGAAAGTCCTGATTAAGATCCACTTACATGTGCACTACACATTTTATCATAAAATGTAAAATTAACATGGTCATGGGTAGAGACCCGGAAATTTCGGGAGTTCACTTCAGGCCAAGGTAGGATTCAAACACATATACAAATTACTTACATTTTCAATTGAACCACAGTTTTAAACAAGACCCTGAACGAATTACAGCCAATAGCTAACCTGCAAGAAAACAACGACCGAATCCCGTGCTACCTGGTCTGATGTAAAACTGGAGCATCAGCCAATGAACAACTAACTGAGGCTCGAGTACACAAAGTATTGTGGAGTCTAGCTTGTTGCCGAATGAACCCGCGAAATTCCCGAGTTTCTAGTAATGGGTCTGATCATTTTATTAATGCGCCAAAAAAAAAAAAAAAAAAAAAATTGCTAAAATAATAGAAAAGTAAATACTTAACACATTTGCTTATTCTCACCATTGCATGCTCCAGAAAAACAGACAGCAAAATAAATTATATAAGCATTCACAAATTGTTACCTAACACTTTTAATTCAACGTCACGACACAGAACTACTTCCCCCCCCCCTCCGGTCGTTACAACTTTACTGGGCTCATGCCAGAGAACGTGCCCGTTAAAATATATTCAGGCAGGAACAGTGGCATTTTTCAAAGGTTCATTTCCAAAGTGCTCGGTTAACTGTGGAGAACCCTCCCTGCGCATGCGCAATTCTAAGCACTTCCTCCATAATTTCAATCTCATAAGTTGATATCTCCTGGTGACAGGCCGGTGCCTCTCCAGTTCTAACCGCTCGGAGGTGGTGGCAGCCCTTCTCTTCCGACTTGAGCCATTCTCCGGAGTCGTTGTCTTGTTCGGCGAGGACGAAACAAAAACTAACGAAACAAAAGGAAGATAAATTTTCCTCTCTTTCTCTCGTTCTCACTTGATTAGCCGCAGCTCTGCATCGTCACTAAACACAACCGTTCTTTTATCCCCAGCGCAATTTTTTTGCCTCCGCCTTGCCTGAGAGTAGGAGGACGGAACCCGCAAAGAGTTGTCACGCCATTTAAAACGCAGATCCGTGGTNGGTATTCCATTACAATTGTCGAAAAATGATTTTTTCACTCCACCCTACTGTACATCCTGGGAACATACAAATAAGTGCACAGTTGTAGAAATAGCGTGGCGGTTCCTTTTATGTGGGCGTGCAGTCTATTCGCTGTTTCACACTTTTGAAATCTAAACTTTGAAAAAATATCACCGTATGTATGACGTCTTTGGTCGTTTCCTGAACAAGCCATGTACCACAAGCGTTTTGGACTTGTGTTAACATAAAAGTGCCTTACTTTTGGTTGAAATTATAGCACTCGCGAACAATCCGCGAGGCGCACATTTTCAGAGCTCTGAGTTAATTTGGTAGCATTGTCCATTCACGGTTACTTCCAACAACTATTCCATTTGTGCACGATCTGTTTGAAATATATCGAAAAGAAATAACATTTCAGACCAGGGCGGAATGCTATTTCAACAGATCACGCTTATTGTAAACGACTTTTTGAAGCTTTCCAACATGATGGAAAATTACATTTTCAAACTGTTATAACTGCAGATCCGGAAATTCCGCGGATTCCTTTGTGTACTTGCGCCTCAGTTAGTTGTTTATTGGCTGATATTCCAGTTTGAACACAGACCAGGCAACACTTGGTACTCTTACTTGCAGGTTAGCTATTGGCTCAAATTCGTCCAGGGCGTGTCTCACAAATAGCGGTCCAATAGGAAAATAAAGTAAAAAAATGTACGTGTGTTTGAAATCTAGCTTGCCCTTATATGAATAGGTGAAATTTCCGAGTCTCTAGTTATAGCTAGGGACGCCCAAATATCGCGAAAATATTTCCGCGCGTGTTAGATTTCAATACCCTACAGGTATATCAGCAGTTTTATTTTCCTTATTGGTCGTGTATCTTTGTGAAAAATCATTTTCTTACTTGGCTGGCCAATCAGAATTAGGTTACTCCTGCCTGTAGTTTGCGTCTGTGATTCGCGAGCAGACACCTAAGACGCGTAATTCGTAAATCATCCAGTCAAGAAAACGGATTTGTACTTAAGTGTTATGAAATACAATTAGTCGTGAAATATTTTCGCGAAATTCGGGTGACCCTAGGTATGGCTTAACATATTCTGGCTGAGTTCCTGTGAAACTGTAGTGTACGGTCCTGCGTGCATTTAACTTTGCTACAAACTCTCCACCAATAAAATGGCAAGAGTAACTTCTTACAGTCCCCATAGGAAGGGGCAGTGATATTTCGCGAAAAGATTTCGAGACAAGATACAGTCCAAAGCACTGTAAGGTCGTCCAGCTTTTTTGATTGGATAAAAAATGTTCTGGCCCGTGTTAACCGTTTGCGCACGAATCACAAAGGTTCAGTGTCGGAGTTACTTAGTCCTGAGTGGCTTGGTCAAAGACGGACACGTCACCAGCAGCCAATGGAGGTATAACAACAGCTGAGGTGTGTATATAGTGTCGAAGTCTACTGTGTGCTCCGATTTCTACGCGAAAAGTCACTGGCCCTACGCATAGGTAAGAACACCGCACGCCAGTTCGGAGCCTTGCGCGTAGCGGCGANCTACGCGAAAAGTCACTGGCCCTACGCATAGGTAAGAACACCGCACGCCAGTTCGGAGCCTTGCGCGTAGCGGCGATGGCGCGTTTGATGCGCGTGGCCGTGTCGCCCTTATCGCTCCCGCGCTTCTCGGCCTCTACTTGGAGAACAAGCTCTAGGGCCCGCGGTCACACGGCACACGGAACTAATTCGCATCAAACATGTTAGCGTTGGACGCGGCTACACTGTATCCGAACTTGTTCCGATCGTAGTCACTTCTTGTTTAAAGTAAACAGCTTGTGTAAGTACATCGGAACGACTTTTATTTTGTGTTACGCTTTCATCGGCTGTTAAGAAGTAAACAAAATGTATATTCAAAATGGCTGGATTTGGCGGGAATTCCTGCATTCGTTGAAATAAATAGCAAGGCAGGTAAAAAAGACAGTATTCGCTATGTTGTCGCAATAAAAATAAGGCAAGTTTTGTTAAACTTAATCAAATACTCACCCTAGATGAGTATTCATAGAAGCTTATTTTCGAGGTTGGGATTTCCTCTTGTTTGAATTCAGTTACAGGTGTGTAACCACTGAAACTAGTTTCGTTCGCAAACATGTTCAAACATGGCTACCGAACGAATTTACAAATAACGTGTTTAAGACCACTNTGAAACTAGTTTCGTTCGCAAACATGTTCAAACATGGCTACCGAACGAATTTACAAATAACGTGTTTAAGACCACTGGTGTGACCGCGGTCTAGGGCATTTTCGACTTGTCTGGTCATGTTCACAACGGTAAATCTGCAAGGGTGCACGTGCGACGTCGAAGTTCAGCGAGTAAATATTTTCGCGAAGAACAAGTGGCGTCGGTGATTTAACGTCATGAAAGCCGGAGCTGCGTCGTGCCACGTGGCTCGCCTAGGGACGCCAATAATAAAAAAAATATTTTTTTTGAAAATCTTAAAAATTACTTCTAAAAAGTAATTTTTAAATCGATATTAAGGTAGCTTTATTATTATTAAGGAATCTATATATTGCTTGCAGAACCTTTTTCGATTGAGTGACACCTTGATGTGTCATTTCACNTTATTATTATTAAGGAATCTATATATTGCTTGCAGAACCTTTTTCGATTGAGTGACACCTTGATGTGTCATTTCACCTTACGCATTTTATTGAGTTTTGAACTGTCGTATTTATGGAGTGTTATTTTTATAGAATTTCATATTTTGGTGGTTGATATTTTTGTGAGTTGTTGGTTAACAGTATTTCTGGCTGTAGGTTCAGTTTGTTCCCAAGGGCATGGCACATGCTAGTACATGAAATTATCGTCTGCATGTTCATACAACTGGCCCGAAAAATATTGAAAATCGATTAGTTGCGAATCGACTTTTATCCTCCGATTTTCTGTACGCATGGGTATCCTGTGCCTCGATCTAGATCGATCCAAGAAATCTATTTATTACGTAGAGACCGACACGGCTATCTCGCCGACGGCGGAGTGCAGGGGTACAGACAGTTGTGGGAACTGTCTAGGGGAGCAATCACGCATCACGTCACAACCTGTCACGTGATTGGCCGAGCCACCACGAGGCCCTCATCTTTCCCCTCCTCTCTTCATCCATCCCCCCTCCGTAATGTGCTCGCACTCGAGGTTTTATTTGCAGACGACAATAAAGGCGTTGAGACAATTTCCCCTCGTTAAACTGCCGTTGAGACTCCGGGTGTGTCTTGAATGTAACCAGCCTGCTTCGGTCGCGACCCGCGCTGCTAGAACAGACCAGCATACAGAAGAGCAACTGAACCCACGCCTCGCTACGAATGGTTCAGTCCAGTGCAAACATCGCGTAATGTTTTGATTGTTAGAGATCTGCAAAATTTGCGTTATTTTCTGGCAGCACCCTATAATTCACCGTCATATACATAGCCGAGTTGATACAGTTTGTTTATTGGCTTCCGTAGCAGTGGGGACAGACATTCCCTTTTGACTTGGTTGGGCCATCCTTTCGTTGGATGATTGTTATTGGTTGAAAGCCACCCAGGGCATGTCCGGATAAAATGTAGTCCAATGACGAATGCAAAAAAAAACAAAAAAAAAAAAAAACACAAGTGTTTGAAGTATAGTAAGGTCTCCAACAATTGTAAATTCAATAAAAGAAAAGTGTTTTCAATAATCCATCGTTCGATTGAAAAAAGCGTTGGTAAAACTATTTGGAAATAGTAAAGTCATGACAACCCGTTATTTGGACGAAAAAGGAATTGTCCTACATCTTCTTTATTAAATCTGTATATATTTGTTTAAGTTTTAAGAAGTAATATAAAAAGATTAAAATGCATGTTTTCAAAAGATAACTGATTATTATTCTTAGCTAAGAGAAAATACTTTCTTTATGCTTAGTTGAGGCGTGAACAGATTTACATTTTTACATCTCGTTAATGGTATTCTGTTTTGCGGTTATACAAGCATTGCTCCTTTCCCTGCAAGTAAAAAATTATTTAATTTTTTCCGTAATAGCGTGTAAAAACCACAATCTTTCACATACCAATAAAAGAAAAAAGGAATAATTTTACAAAAACTTTAACATTGAAAACTGCAAAACTTAATAATTTACAAAAATGCAGAGCTCGAAACAGGTAAAAAATATGAAAACATTTTTTTCAAAACATAAAATAAGCAAATACATTTCTCTACGTGATAACATAGCGAACATATTCTGTAACAGCTCATGGGTATTTTTTCAAACGAAATCGCACCTCGTTACTGCAAGTGAGTTAGTTTCGTAAGTGGGGAACTAGTATAATGCCTTACGGCGTTATTCCTAATTCCCTTTTTAGACACCAATCTCTTTGGTCAAGTATTCTGAGGTCAGTGGCGTTAGAACTAGGGGACATGCTATTCATTGTCTCTCCTTAGATTTACTAAAAAGAGCAAGAATGATATTAAATGGACACCAAACTTGTTTTTTTGTCCATCAAGATGCGTTGATATATTGCATAAATTATCGTAATGAACAACTATATGAAGCTCGAGTACACAAAGGATTGTTGAGTCTATATTGTTGAAAAAACGAATCCGCAAAATTTCCGGGTCTCTACGGATGGTATAGGATATTTAAAAAGCTAAGAAACTGTTTTAACCCTTTCAGTCATGATGGTTCGATTACTGGACGTTGCACAGGAAGTGGATTTGTAGGCTGTTCACGGCAAATTTAGCACTTTAGAAAGCCCTGTCTAAGTTGTATTTGCAGGCGCACTGTGTATTATTTCGTATATGTATGGGCCTGATTACCTTGTTCATACATCCGTCAAGTGAAACTGTGAAATTATTTAAAAAAGTGAGTATTTTACAACTTAACTAATTCTTCCACTTATACGCAGAAACGAAACAGAAAGCAAAATAAATTATTTGGGAAAACATGGATGCTAAAGTTATACTACCAGGATATACCTCCACCTGAAGCAAACAAAGTTTAACCGAGTCTAGAAAATAACACCAAAGGGACAGCGCACCACATTCGTGCGCACTCAGTTCAATATAATTTAACATAAGAACTATTTCTTTCTAGGCATTACCAACACACCTATTTTCTCCATATTTTTATTCGTATAAGTTATAAATTAAATATAACCATTTTTAAATAAAATGGAAGCAAAATTTCAATTTAACCAAAAATAAGGTACTTTTAAGTTAACACTAGCATAAAACATTTTTGATACATAGCATACTTGGGAAACAACCAAACACGTCTTTCGTGTGGTTATTTTTTAAAGGGTTGATTTAAAAAACGTGCTAAGAAACCGCAGGAGGAGAGGTTTCAAATGGATCTGAATTAGGTAGAGATCCCAGTGACAACTATTCTAACCGAGTGGTTGGAATCTCCAACCCAGCAGTGGCAGTTCAGAAGCGTAACGAATGAGGCGACCTCGCCGCAGGCACACACTTCTGTGAACAAAGTGAAGTGGCGCGGTGGGTTGGGAGTTCGCTGTAACAGCGCTCACTCGCTGATACACTGTCTCCATTTCCGGCGACGGGCGTCGTGTGCGACCGTCCACGTCATACTGTGCTAGACTTTCTGTTACTTCGAATGACTCGTGGCGAGTCTATCTCGACCTCCTAACTGAAAAATACACTGCATGGCAATAAAAATAGGGCACATAGAAGTGAGTGAAGAGATTTTGGCGGCTCTTAACAGCGATGTCTTGGCAACCGAAGCGCACATAGAAGACTGCATTAGTTGATAATGAAACTTCACCAATTTGCGTAATAAGATGACACCAAGCTACACTCCACAGTACGATTCACAATTGAGCAGAAGTCGCTTGTTCATTGGCTGCTGCCACTAACAGAACTCATTCTCCTGTTCAACTTGGCCACGTGGTATTAAGTTACCAGAGTGCTGAATGTTTACTATTGGTTCCGAGTCCTGCAGGGCGTGCCAGATGACCGGAGTTGCAATGAAACACGTCGAACTAATATATCTACCTTGGTACTGAATTATAACGCGAAATGATAGTATGTGTATTTATGGATGTAGTGATACAAATGAGGCACATGATAACAAAAACAGAGCAGCAGAAAAATTACACATGGATCTTTGGTACGCCGTTCGGTCATCTTCAATAATGTTTCGCGCCCCTTCTAACTGCGATACAGCAGACGTCGGATGTTGTCCTGGGGCAGACGTGCCTACAATTGTTGGACGGTGAGTTCAAAATCCCGGATACTGTGGCACAGCGTTTCGTGGTTGTCGCAGGGTTTCTTCGTGATGCAGTATTTTCATTATCCGGCATTGTATCAGGGCCCCTCTTAAGTTTGTTATGGGTGGACGTCAACACAATTAAAAATCGCAACAAAATCTCGAGAAAACATATCTTCGATAATACTCTTCTATGACTGGATGATCAAGTTTTTAATATAGCTCAGTTCTTTGTAGACAAATCACAATCGTTATGCTTTCGAATATCAGGATCCTAAATGACCCACTGTAATGGGATTGCAGATTCAAACAGGCAGTCGATAACGAAAAAACCTTTTGGAAATATGTGCAGTGCGCCGAATGCTCCAGTCGACTTTTCCCGAGACCATACTGCATTTTCGATGTCTGCCTGCTTAAAACATGACGACTGGACCTAGAGTACAGAATACTTAACAGCGCAGAAGTGGAGCAGCTTATAATACTGTGACCTGTGAATTGTCACCGCGAGTCCCTCGACGTAGACGTACCCATTCTATGATTGGTTGTGCGACGCTCTGGGAACAGGCCTTGGGTCTAATTGGCTACCACATGCTGCGAAAGGTTTCCTGTTGGTCAGACTGCCGACTGGCAAGTAAGTTACCAGCCGCTGATTGGCGAACGGCGTTCTCACATGCTGCTGGCCTGTGACGCCATTTTGCTGGCGTGTGCGGCTGGAGTTCGCGGTATAAGCGACTGTTCCAGACTCTTGTATTCTTAAGTAATCTGTGGCCCAGCACAACAACAACAACAACAACTCTACTATTACTACTACTACTACTACTACTCCCGTAACGGATATAGGTGACTCACTTCATGCCTGGTTTGAAAGTTTGTAAATAGAGACCCGGAAATTTCGCGATTTCATCACAGGACAAGCTCAACTCCATACACATGTACATATGACTTTCATTTTCTATTCTATCGCTAGAGACAGGAAAAATTCGCTAGTTCAATGACCTGTAGGCTAGACTGCACAGTCTTGTGCACAATAATGCAGAAAATTAATCATTGGTTGCTTACTGTCACGGCGGCAGCGGAAGGTGATGGTTGGGTCTGCGTTTTGTTGCGTATTTCTTATTGGGTCAGGGTTGTTCAGGAGGTGATACATAACGCGTGAACCAATTGCAATAGTGACGTGAACAAACGAGTTTTTGGATTCTAGTTCGACCCAAAATGAATTCGCGAATTTTCAGGTCTCTATCTGTCGCATTTTGTAAGACACGCCCAGGATGAATTTGAACCAATAACTAACCTGCAAGAAAACAAGAACCAAATCCCGTGCTACTTGGTCCGTGGTAAAACGGGAACTTAAGCCAATGAACAATTAACTGAGGCTCGAGTACACAAAGTACTGTGGAGTCTAGCATGTGGCTAAATGAATCCACGCAATTTCGGGGTCTCTAGTTATAATCAATCTATCTTCCACTACTGAAATAGCAAAAACATTGCCTCAAATGGCTTTAAATTGATTGCAAAATTGTGAAAACTATATACATATAACACTATTGTCACTGTGACTTAGCTCCGAGGGAGCCACTGGTCACCATTTAATTTCACGTCTCGCCAGTCGAGCTCATAGACCAAAAATAAGTTAGATTTATTTTCTTCTTCTGGATATTTTCTCAACATGTACTCACAAAATGACGCGATGTGTCATTTGTTTCCTTTTTCCATAACAAATACAAGCTTTTGCAAAAAACACTAAATTTCCATTTTATATGATTTCTGCGATGAGTATTATAGGTACTTATTTACCTGTGAAAATGTACCAACATTCCATATGTATTTCCTGTAATGCCTAGATCTGTACACTGCTAATATGTATGTGAAAATCTGCAAATTTACTACCTGTATTGACATTTCTGTAAAAACTTTGTTATCGTAACTGTGTATCATACCAATCTTAGTAATCCTGTAAAATCTTGACATTATTCTATCTGCATTCTGCAGTAACTATGTGTGATATGTGTGTAATGCAAATGAACGTAATGAAAACTGCTGCATTGATCTGCATAATCCCCAATAGAACTACGCTGTCTACGAAATTCATGAAAAAAAAATGAAGCTTCTAAATTGATTTTACCGTAGTTACATTAAATTCCATCAGACGAAGCGAGTATTTATTTAATAAGCTTAGTGCAAGCAACGTGGTTTCAATACTTTTGATGACAAAATAGTTGTTCAGCGTTGCGACATAGAAATGGTTATCGTGCAGCCTGCATGCACACGCTGTTATATATTTCCTCTACGGCTAAGGGAGCGTTCAAGTATTACGTAACGCAATAAGGGGGGGGGGTCCTTGTAAAACGTTACGATGCGTTACAGGGGGGG